>VWYH01002513.1:0-63798 GCA_013399365.1 Pampusana beccarii | reverse complement strand
GCCACTGCCGCCCGCCCAGGGAGCTGGCCCCCGTCACCGCCGCCGGGCGCCCGCGGCTGCCGCCGCCGCTCAGAACGCGCCGCCACCAATAGGCGCCGCTGCCATATTGTTACTGCCGGCGCTGCGAGGGGCGGCACTAGCGGCCGCCTTGGAAACCGGCGGCCATTGGCTGCCCGACGAGTCAATCCGGGCCGGGCGAGCCAATGCGTGGCGGCGGCGGCGAACAGCGGGGCGTTCGGAGTTGGAATGTTGTGTGACAATGGCCCACGCGGCTCTCAGGCGGGAGGGGAGGGGCCGCTCCCCGGGGGGCGGCGGGGGCGGGCGACGCCGCGTGCGGACCACCCCTCCACACCCCTCCGCGACGGGGCGGGGGGGGGGGGAGCCGCAACAAAAGCGGCCAATGGGGCGTGTGGGCCGCCCGCCGCGCGGGGGAGCCACGGCCAATCGGGGGCGCGCGCGCGGAGCGAAGTTGGCGCGTGCGACGCCGACGAGCGGGATTGGCTGCGGGAGGGGCGAGCTGGACTTCGAAGTCAAACCGGCTGCTAAGGCGGTTACGGGCCGTGCGGCTCCGTGCGGCTCCCCGGTTCCCCCGCACCCCGTCTGTGCCGCACCGCTCCGCCCCGTGTCTCCTGACCGCTGCGAGGGGAGTGGAAGGTGCCCAACCACCTCAGAAGTCGGTTTGACTGGGCGGGGGTCGGGAGCCGTGAGTGCAAAGGTGCCCGACCGCCAAAGGCAGGTCCACTCATGGCTCCCGACCCCTTCGAAGTCGCACCCCCTGCGCCAGCCTCCTGCGCTGTTCCTGCAGCTCAACATTTTGAAGGAATTTAAGCTTTAACACATCGCACATACAGACTCCGTTTGATGGGACGCAGAGAGCACCTTGTCACGAGCATTCCCTTGCCTGCCAAAACGTTGAGGTTTTTTTGTCATGACTCAGCTCAAATCCAGATAAGTGCATTTTAAAATGCGTTAATAAGTAAACATTAGCTTTGTCTTAACTGAAAGCATTTTACAAACCTACCAAATGATACAAGTTGATTTTTAAACATGAAAAGGTGAAAGCATCTCCCCATCCGCCTTGAAAGTCGAGATGGGGAAATCCACATCGATTGTCATTGTTAATACTTGGATGTGTATGAATAAATATTTATTTCCAAATACTGTGCATCCTGCCTTTTAAAATCAAATACAAAATCTCAACTATCTACTCATTAATCACTATGTTACTTGCAAATCAAATCCAAATACAAAACATCAGTTTTCTTAATCAAGCCATTGATTAATTAATGGCAGGTTTTAAATGGCGTTACCACACCAAGCACTTTAGTCAAAGCGTTTAATCAGCAAGATTAAATGCAGGTCCTTTCCTGACATTGATTTTTAGGTAAAATTCCCCACTCATTCAGCCAGGAGGTCTTATGAAAATTTGATAGTGTGCTATGGCCCTGGATTAGGGAAGTTCCGCTAGTCAAGTGGCCACTTGGAATAATCATACAAACCCAAGTTAAGTGATGGCTACCCCAGGTGAGCAACTTGTTTTATAGCTCACAATCAGTGGCATAACTGACAACCAGATCTTCGAGGTGTCCATCAGCTGATAAACAAATGTATCTCATCAGACTATGGGGTGCGTGTCAAAATCTTCATGTACCTGAGGGCCACCCAGGTTCAAAGGAGACCAAGAGACCAGAACCAGGAGGACAGCCCTGGCCCTCAGCCACCTCAGCCCTTCAGTCACAACTAGGACCATGAAGGGAAGTCATGCTTGATCAACCCAATAATCTTGTACAATCATAGAACCAGAGAATACTTTAAGTTGCAAAAGACCCTTAAGATCATTGAGTTCAACCATAACGAAATGCCTGGTTTGGCAGATGAAAGGAGAGCAATGGGTATTGTATACTCTGACTTTGGTGTGGCTTTTGACACAATTTCCCATATGATCCTCTTAAACAAGATGATGAAGTATGGACTGGATGAGCAGAGAGGTGGAGCGAAAACTGGCTGAACAGCCAGGCCCACAAAGTCTAGTTGGAGGCCAGTAACTAATACTGTTCCCCAGAGGTCAATACTGGGTCCAGTCCTGCTCAACACCTTCATTAATGATCTGGATGATGTGGCAGAGTATACCCTCAGCAAGTTTGCAGATGACACAAAAGTGAGAAGAATGACACAAAACAGAGTCATGCTGCCATCCAGAGGGACCTACACAGGCTGGAGAAATGGGCTGACAGGAACTTGATGAATTCCAGCAAGTGGAAGTGCAAACTCAGGCACCTGGAGAAAAACAACCCCATGCACCAATATATGCGGTGGGCCACCTAGCTGGAAAGCAGTTTGGCAGAAAAAGACCTTGTGCCCTTGTAGCAAAAGCAGCAAAGGCTATCCTGGGCTGCATTAGGCAAAGCATTGCTAGCAGGTGACTGGAGGTGATCCTTCCCCTTTATTCAGCGCTGATGAGGCCACACCTGGAGTGCTGTGTCAGTTCTGGGCTCCCCAGTACAAGAGAGACATGGACACACTGGAGAGAGTCCAGAAAAGGGCCATGGAGATGATGAAGGGACTGAAGCATGTCTCCTATGAGGAAAGGCTGGGAGAGCTGAGAGGCTGTTCAGCCTGGAAAAGAGAAGGCTCAGGGGGGTCTCATCAACATATATAAATACCTGAAGGAGAGGTGCAAAGAGGACAGAGCCAGGCTCTTCTCAGTGGTACCCAGTGACAGGACCATAGGCACAAACTGAAACACAGATGGTTTCCTCTGAACATCAGGAAACACCTTTTCTCTGTGAGGCTGACCAAGCACTGGCACAAGTTGCCCAGAGAGGCCATGGAGTGCCTCACCTTGGAGAAATTCAAAAGCCATCTGGGCAACCAGCTCTCAGTGGCCCTGCTTGAGCAAGGGGTTGGGCCAGATGCCCTCCAGAGCCAAGTGTGACCAGGCAATGCTGCTGTGTCATCTGGTGACCTGCTATCCCACCAGGCAGGCGTGCCTGGCACAACGCTGCTTTATTTCTGCATGTCCTGCAGCTCAGGATCAACTTCTTCCATGTTGCAGTTAGCTCCACACAGCGCAGGGAAAATCTGCCCTGCTGGTTAGCACACTGTGCTTGGCTTCTCAGCCAACGCTTGGGCACACTTAATACACACTTTTCTTTATAACGACAACTTGTGAGTCTTTGTGGTGTCACAGCCTGGCTGTTAGTTGTATGGTTAATGAGATTGTAACTCTGATTGGATTTGCCATTTTGGAAAACTTCCAGTGAAAGGAAAAAAATGCATAGTAAAAAAAAAAAAGGGGGGAGAACATGACTTCAGCTCTCAGCAAGGATGAAACTATAAAAGATGGCAGAAAATCCCCCATGCAGCATGGATGCTTTGCCCAAGCAGTGGTTGAATAAGGTTGTATCACTTCCTGGGTTTGGCCAACACCATCCAACAGGAGAGTGATTTGATGATGAGCTGTCCTCACAGAGAAAAATCAGGATAAGGAGCCAAATGCTGCCCCTTTATGGGATTCCTCAAAGAAAAGCCAGAAGGACTGGTATTAAGCTGAGCATGCTGAATTGTCCATGACCTACAGATGACACTACCAAGCTGCTACCACCCTACAGGGTAAGCAAAAAAATTCAGAGACAGCTGCATTGAAGTGAGTCAGGGGAAGGGAGAGGAGACTTGAGGTATTTGAGGGAGAGCTAAGGAAGGCAATATGGTGCAGAAGATCTTCCTTATTCCATGGAGCACAGATGGCATCAGTGGGACTGTAAATCACAGGAAAATTAAGTCAGAAGGGACCTCCGGGAGCCTCTAGACCAGTTTCCTGCTCAAAGCAAGGCAAATTCCAGTCAGGGAGGCTGAGCATGGACTTGCCTCATCAAAGTTTGAGTATCTTCGGGGCTGGAGGTTTCACAGCTCACGGGTGGCCTTTGCTTCTTGCACACCACAAGTTCCAGGCCCTGGCTCTGTGTCCATCCACACTCCAGCCTGCCAGTTTCCCCCTGGCACAGATAAAAAAAAAAAAAGAGGCACAGAGGCACAGAGGCACAGGACATTTTCTAGCAGCTTGTAAAGCAAAATGGTAGCAAGACACATCCAGTGGTGTATGAGAGTCCGACACCAGAGGTCTGAAAGGAGGTTGTACCAAGGAGGGCGTTGGTCTCTTCTGCTGAGTAGCAAGTGATCGGACAAGGGGAAGTGGCCTCAAGTTGCACCAGGGAAGGTTCAGATTGGATTTTAGGAAGCATTTCTTCACAGAAAGGGTTGTCAGGCATTGGAACAGGCTGCCCAGCAAAGTGGCGGAGTCACCATCCCTGGAGGTGTTTAAAAGACGTGTAGATGAGGTTCTTAGGGATACAGTTTAGTGCTAGAGTTAGGTTACAGTTGGACTCGATGATCTTAAGGGTCTCTTCCAACCAAAATGATTCTGTGATTCTATGAGCGTTGTCACCTCCTGCCACCACAGTGCACAGCACTGGCGTGGTCCTGCTTAAACACTGGTGTGACTTTCAGAAGCTGCCCCAGCACAGGGGCAAACCAAAACGGTCAGGGGTATCAACCTGTAGGTTATGTCTATCATCAGACCTGATCGGGGAATATTTTTGTTCCTGTGGAAAGCTCCAGGTGTCTGAGAGAGGAGCAGGTTGCCCTCTGCCCAGACCAGCTCCTGCATCCCATCCACAGCTACGCTCTACAGATACTCATGTCAGCACAAGGTGGGGAAAAAAGGGGCCAGAGGCTGAACCCCCTGCAGGGACAGCTTTTCTCTGCTTTGGGGCAGGCGTGGGTGCACATCAAACAGCAGCACAGGAGAAGTGTCCCCCCCTTTCTCAATGCTGCTGCCCCCCTCCCCTGCTGCAGCCCTGCAAACGTCAGACGCAGCTCCTGCGGTCAGACACGTGCAGGCAGGCAGCTGCACCTCAGCAGACCTGACTGCAAAACTGGGGCTTATGCCAGCTAATATAGGCATATTTTAAAGTCATCTCACTTCATTAGCCACCTTTTGAGGGCCTCGGCATATAATGAGTGAAATTCATTAGTCATCTGACAGTTCCAGTTATTCTGCGTGTCAAGTCCTATCTCTTCATTTGTACATTCAGATTGTTATGGCAAGCTGGTGTGCTAGTTGTACCACTCCACCTACTCAGTGCTAATTTAAGAGTTTTTATTTTTGGCTCGCAGTGTGCATAAAAAGTTCTGTTTCCTCCAAAAAATTTTAAAAGGAAGCAGAGTGCGGGACTGAGCAGAAAACACCCCTCGCTAAACGCCATTTGCCCTACATCAGCAAAACTTGTTTTCAGGTAACATAGCAGAAGTAAACCATCTTCCTATGAAGATTCTGTCTGACTTTACGAATTATTGAGTTGCAAAAAACATAGTCATTTTTGACAGGATCATACAGGAGTAGCTCACTTAGAAAAAAACAGCTTGGCTATTCACAATGAACAGAGTATAACTTATTGCAAGGACAGTAATTCTGTGATTGAAAACATGAAATAGCATTTGCTTATCAAAAAAATTGTATGGATGGGGAAAGGTCAAAAGGAAAGTTCTGTCTCCAGACATTCCTTGTCCATTTGTAAAATTAATTATCTGTAAATAAAGCATTTCTCTCTTTGTAGTGCATGTTTTGACATTTTTCCTCTACACAAAAGTGCACTCTTATTCCAAAGCAGTGCACTCATGTACCTGAGATACAGGAATGGCAGAGCACATTTCAAGTTGAAAAATTGAAAAACAGGTTGAAAAAAATCAGGGTAATCGTTCTTTGGAAAATAGTTGTAGGCTTTTACCAGTACATCCTTTCAAGGATATGCTGCTGCATCCATGTAAGCTGACATTTCACGTCCCGCACACAGTTAACAGAAGGATTGCTTACCATTGAAGTCCTAACAAGGCTGTCAAAATTGGATTGAATTAGGACTTGTTCTGTACCAGTGAACTTCACGCCTTCTACTTATTTTCCTGTCAGTTCTGCCTGTAGCTTAAAAAAGATGCTCACCACCACCCAGATGTTGTTGTCTTCTTTTTTCTTTGAAAACAGGAACAACAATGTAATAATTGAAAGTTTTTTCTGGCTTTTAAGTAAAAGTAACTCAGGCTGGTTCTAAGACCCTGAACTCCATACCCAGAAAGTAACTATCCCGGATTAGGATCCCTTTTAATTGGGATGGTTTGCTTCTGTGAGTGTAAAATATCTATTACCCCCTGAAGAAGCACTCCCAGGCCTTTGCCTGCTTCAAAAATTATAATGCTGCCTTCCCTGTTTTTTCAGTCAGTATTTGTCTGAATAATTTTCAGGCTGCTGCAAGGCTAACAGTAAGATCGCATTCTTGTGCATCTAGGATTATGTAAAAGAGGAGATGCATTTGATGAATTATTCATACAATCACAGAATAGTTTGGGTTGGAAGGGACCTTAAAGATCATCTAGTTCCAATCACCCTGCAGGGGCATTTTAAACTTAGGCCAGGTTGCTCAAATTCCCATCCAGCCTGGCCTTGAATGCTTCCAGGGATGGGGCATCCACAGCTTCTCTGGGCAGCCTGTTCTAGTGCCTCACCACCCTCAGAGTGAATAATTTCTTCTTTATATGTGATCTAAATCCACCCTCTTCCAACTTAAAGCCATTACCACTTGTCCTATCACTGCATGCCCTTGTAAAAAGTCCCTCTTCATCTTTCTCATAGTCTCCCTTTAGGCACTGGAAGGCTGCTCTAAGGTCTCCCAGGAGTCTTCTCTTCTCCAGGCTGAACAACCCCAACTCTCTCAGCCTGTCTTCAGAGGAAAGGTGCTCTAGCCCTCTGATCATCTTCATGGCCTTCTCTGGACTCACACCAACAGGTCCATGTCCTTCTTAGGTTGGGGGCCCCAGAGCTGAACACAGGACTGCAGGTGAGGATCTCATGAGAGCAGAGTAGAAGAGCACGATCACCTCCCTCGACCTGCTGGTCACACTTCTTTTGATGCAGCCCAGGATGCAGCTGCCGCACATTGCTAGATCATGTGGAGCTTCTCATCAACCAACACCACCAAGTCCTTCTCCTCCAGGCTGCTCTCAATCCATTCTCTGCCCAGCCTGTGTTTGTGCTTCAGATTGCCCCAATCCATGTGCAGGACCTTGCACTTGGCCTGGTCGAACTTAATGACGTTCCACACAGGCCTACCTCTCAAGCCCATCAGGGTCCCTGAGGATGGCATCCCTTCCCTCCAGCGTGTCAACCGCACCACACAGCTTGATGTTGTTGACAAACTTGCTGAGAGTGTATTCAGTCCCACTGTCCATGTTGGTGACAAAGATGTCAATGGCCCCAATACGAACCCATGAGGAATGCCACTTGTCACCGGTCTCCACTTGGACATCGAGTTGCTGACCGCAACTCTTTGAGTGTTGACCATTCAGCTGATTACCTATCCACCGAGTGGTCCATCCATCAAATCCCTATCTCTCCAGTTTAGGAACTAGAATGTCGTGTGGCACAGTGTCAAATGCTTTGCATAAATCCAGGTAGATGACATCAATTGCTCTTCCTTTATCCACCAATGCTGCAGCCCTGTTGTAAGTGGCTACCAAGTTTGTTCAGGCACAGTTTGCCCTTAGTGAGGCCACACTGGCTGTCACCAATCACCTCCTTATCTTTCATGTGCCTTAGTGTAGTTTCCAGGAGAATCTGCTCCATGATCTTGCTGGGCACAGGGATGAGACTGACTGGCCTGTAGTTCCCTGGGTCTTTCTTTTCTCTCTTTTTAAAAATGAACGTTATGTTTCCCCCTTTCCAGTCAGTGGGATCTTCAATGAACTGCCACAACTTCTCAAATACAATGGATAGTGGCTTTGCAGCGTCATTTGCCTGTTCCCTCAGGACCTGCAGATGCATCTCATCAGGTCCCATGGACATGTGAGCCTTCAAGTTCCTTAGATGGTCTCAAACCTGATCTTCTCCTACAGTGGGTGATTCTTCATTGTCCCAGTCCCTTCTTTTGCCTTCTGTGACTTGTGCGGTGTGGCTGCAGCACTTGTCAGTGAAGACTGAGACAAAAAAGTCATTGAACACTTCAGCCTTCCCTATATCTCAGGTAACCAGGTCTCCCATTTCCTTCTGGAGAGGACTCTCATTTTCCCTAGTTTTCCTTTTATCGCTGATATACCTATAGAAGCTTTTATTGTTGCTCTTGATGTCCCTGGCCAGATTTAATTCTATAAAGACTTTAGCTTTTCTAACCTGATCCTTGGCTGCTAGGACAATTTCTCTGCATTCCTCCCAGGCTACCTGTCCTTGCTTCCACCCTCCGTAGGCTTCTTTTTTGTGTTTGAGTTTGTTCAGGAGTTCCTTGTTTATCTATGCAGGTCTCCTGGCTTTTTTGCCTGGCTTCCTCTTTATTGGGATGCATGATTCCTGAGCTTGGAGGAGGTGATCCTTGAATATTCACCAGCTTTCCTGGGCCACTCTTCCCTCCAGGGCTTTATCCCATGGTACTCTACTAAGCAGATCCCTGAAGAGGCCAAAGTCTGCTCTCCTGAAGTACAGGGTAGTGAGCCTGCTGTGTGCCCTCCTCGCTGCCCTAAGGATCCTGAACTCCATCATTTCATGTTCACTGAAGCCATGGCTGCCCTTGAGCTTCACATTCCCTACCAGCCCCTCCTTGTTGGTGAGAACAAGGTCCCGCATAGCAGCTCTCCTCTTTGACTGCTCTATCAGTTGGAGAAGAAAATTATCATCAACACATTCCAGGAACCTCCTGGATCGCTTATGCCCTGCTGTGTTTTCCCTCCAACAGATATTGGGGTGGCTGAAGTCCCCCGTGAGGACAAGGGATTGTGAAAGTGAGGCTGCTCCTATCTGCCTATAGAGAGCCTCATCCATTCAGTTTTCCTGGTCGGGTGGCCTGTTGCAGACCCCACTATAATGTCAACTGTCCCTGCCCTCCATTTAATCTTGACCCATGAGCTCTCTGTCAGCTCTTCATCCATACCCAGATGGACCCCATGCACTCCAGCTGGTCATTGACATAGAGGGCAACACCTCCTCCTCATCTCCCCTGCCTGTCCTTCCTAAAGAGCCTATATCCTTCCATTCCTACCCTCGAGTCATAGGAGCCATCTCACCACCTCTCCGTGACGCCAGTGCAGGTGTGTGCACATCTCTGACTTGTCTTGTTTATTCCCCACGCAACGTGTGTTTTCACGGAGACATTTAAGTTGGGCCCTCAGTGAAGCTGATGTACTGGCTGGAGTGGCTGGAATTCCTTTGTGCTGCTCTTCAGGTACTCTCCTGCTGACCTGTGATCCTTCTTTGTGATTATTGCCCACCTTAGCCTCTCTTTTGAAAAATGCTCCTATCTCTGTTCACTGCAGGTTGCGAGTGAAGTGATATGTAAAATCAGAGTACTTTGGATAATAGCAAAGTCTGAGCCTTCCCGGAGGTATGATTGCTCATGTCATAAGGACACATATGGGGAAGCCAATAGCCCTTGCTTCCAATCCCCGTTTTGTTGTTGGTTTATAGTATTAAAGGGTTTCTTTCAATGTCGTTGCTAATTTATGGATAAAGAATGCATTACTGAAAAGCCCATATGAGGAGGGGAAAAAAAAAAAAAAGAACCATCATTGAAAATATTTGTCTCTTGTCGGATTAGCTTAACCCACCCATGTAAACCTAAGCAAAATCTGTGTTATCGTATTAGCCTTTTACTACTGGAAACCTGGCCTCAGCCCTGATGTAGGTCACAGACAGAATATTATTTACTGTCCTTAACTAGATCCCAAAGGGGACATTTGCCCTTGTGACCACCTCACTAAAACCTCAGCAGGCTTTAGTCTGGCCTTTGTCTTTGTGAAAGGAACCGCTAGGAACCCACAAGGGTCAGCAGAGGAGAGGACAGGGGTGGCACACTTTGTGGCGGCATTTTCCTCTTACACCCTTCTATCTGCAAACACACTAACACAGAGATGTGGGATAAAACAGCAAGAGACTGTTGTGTTGAGCGCATGACGGTTTCATAGGGTACACCAGTGCTCTCTGAAACATCAAGGATGCACTCTAAGAGGATAGAAATCACCACAATTTTGCAAGCTAGATGCGAGGGGAGTGCATACATGAAAAGATCCCCCTTATAAATGGCCAAGCAAGAAAGACAAGCCTACCAGACAGACAGCTGGCTTTGCCATCAGGAGACACAGGCTGAGAACACTGATTTCTGTGGCACCTCTAGGCAGGTTAACCAATCTTACTCCTTCTCTTGGGATTCAGCTCTAAGGGTCTATCACCTCTATCACATCTAAGCCACCCTTGGCAGCAAATGACAGCGCAAAGGAGCAGTGTTGGTCCTGCTCCCTCACTGCTTGTCTTGCGCAACCTGACCCTGCAACGAGGAAGCTCAGTCACCCAAAAATTAATTCTCCAACTCCAAGACATCGGTTTTCTCTTGGTCTAGCTCCCTGAGCAAGCTGGAAGGATGGACAGGTGGGTGCTGGTACCAGTGAGAAGGAAAGCAGTCCCTTCCCTTAGCAGATGGCTATTGTACTGGTTTAGCTATCACATAAAGAGGCACCATGAACTGTGGTGTCAATGCAGAAAAAGGAGATGGTGGAGGTAGGACTGGGTGGGGAGAGTAGAGAGGAGCCAGAAAACACTCAAGCTGCCATTGCCATTGGGAAAAGCAATGCCTAAGCACGAGGTGTTTTCAAGAACAGGCAGTTTGGTTTGGTGTTGGGTGGGTGTTGGGTTTTGTCACTAAATCCATTGATACTGTTGAGAAAAAGCAGCTTTCAGGCACAGAAGTCCTTCCCCCTTCTGCAACAGAAGCAGCAATTTTCACGTTAAGAACAGATCGAGTTGTTCTGGGTTTAATTGAATTATATTAATCAACTGGACAATATGAGAGCAAGTTTAATCAGTACTTGTGAAGTGCTCACAAGGGAGAGGTGGTAGGAGAGGTAAGTAATACTGCTTGTGGGATACTGAAGTGCTAGTAGGAGAGGAGCACCTATATCTTAAAATTTAGTATATTCTTCATAGCTGAGATCTTTTTAGCCAGCAGATTTGTTAATTCCAGATTCACCTTTTGAAGGTGTTTTGTTTCTCCAAGTGTCTGTTTTATGCAAAATGCCCACCTCCTGCATTTTCAGTTTGGGGCATCTTTCTCTGTGGGCTGTTTGTAGGAGTTAATAGTGGTGACTAGTAGTTGCCTGGTTCCCCCATGTTATTTTTCCAAGGGCACTGGTGCACTGAGTGGTGTGGACAACTTTCTGGTACGTGCATGTGTGTGCTGCTCCCCTGGCTGCTTGGGTGGCTGGGGATACGCGATGGCAGGTTTTGCAGCCAGTGCTGTGCAATAATCGCTTTTACGGGAAGGCCTAGGGAAGAGTTCGGCTGAGTAATTCAGGAGAGGCACTGATGTTCTGCAGAGATTATGTCTAAGAAATACGTGTATGAGTAATAAGAATGGATTTTTAAAAGTCGTTTTATCTCAAAAATGGCATTACTCACCCTGCCAAGTATGTGGGCTCCTACAGAGCTGGCCCTCAGTGCTTCTGATGGCTTGCTTTGCAGCATCATCTGGTGGCAGCAGCAGGGAAAAATTATCTCTCCAGCACCTCTCATTTCTGTGCCCTCTCTTACCCTAGTACCTCATAACCTCCTGGCATCTCTTTCTTCTCCTCACCACTCCTTTGTCTCCTCTAGGTAAGTTATTTCTCCTACAGTGGTTGGAGTCACAGGAAGAACTCACGGAGTACGTGGTTCAGGTGGCTCTGAAAGACTGCTGGTCCCACAACTGGCATTGTGTGCAATTTGCCCCTTGACAGAGGCTCAGCAGGAGCCAACACTTCATTGAACCCCTTTGGAGAGTTGCATAGGATTTATACAGCCCACAAGTTTCACGCAGTCCTCAGTGGAGGCCCACCCATCACACTGTCACTGTCTGGAGAGCAGATACAGTGCGTGTAAAACTTCAATGAACGTTGGCTCGATCTACAGAGCTGCATTTCCCCATACAGCCTGACCAGTGGGTGGATAAGGCATCTCACCCTCGCCCCCCAGCAAGAGGAGGGGGGCAGCTGCTGCAGGCCTGCTGCTCCCACACCAGCCGAGCACGGTGAGGGGCAAGCGGGCAGAAACCGGCCACGCAGAGTCAGAAGCTGCCCATCAGCACCTTAGTTGGGCATAAACCCCTGTGGGAGAAAGGGCACAGCTTTGCTTTCCCCCAGGGCACGGGGAGATGGGGACTGACACGCGACCCCAGGGGCTGTGTTGCCATCAGATGGCTTTGTTGCAGTGGGTGAGCACTGCCATGGTTGCATCTCCTGGTGAACTTGGACGCTGACGACTGCCGGGACGTGGTGGTCCTGGCTTGGCATGGGCCTTTACAAGCTTGCTCGGTTACCTGCTCAGGTGGCTCACAGTGCTGAGGTCTGGGCTGCTGCACACCTGGCCTTGCTGCCTTCCCCAGGTGGACTCGGGAGAAGCTGGGGAGCCGTGGCTGTGCAGAAAGATGATTTTGACCTGCGTGCTCCCCAGCCCATGTGCGGCAGCAGCAGAGAGCATTCCGCGCAGCTCTTTGTAACTTGTTTTCCTGACTGCTAAAGCTGACTCTGGGTGGCACGGCGATTCGCAGAAACATACTCGCGGAACAACTCTGATGGAGGTAACTTTGCAGTGCGTTGGACTTGCCTGCTGTCCTGTCTCCTGAAAGGGCTGCCTGAGGAAACATGCTTGCAGCCCACAGAATGACAGGGGAAAGGGGCTGGCAGCCCCGCTGCTCGAGGCTGAGCAGGCTGCAGCAAGGCTCACACAAACCTTCAAGACTTCTGTCCCCAGTAATGTCGAATCAATTTGGTTTTTTTGAGGCAAACTTATAGCCCAAGCATATTTATGAAGAATTAATAATACTTCACCCTACAATGTGTCAGGACTGTGAGACGTAGAGAAGCGCACGGCTGCTTATGAAAGGCACAGAAGAGAGTATCCCGGCCCTTCCTGTCTAACTCATTAGCCTGGAGCTTTTCTTCCTCAAATATTAATGTTTTCCTGATTACCCACTGCTTATGAAAAGGTGATTGTGCCTGCGGACTCTCTGAATAATTCATTTAAAATATTAAAGCCAGAGAGGAGTGAACTTTTACTTAACAATGGGTTAGAGCATGGCCTGCCCTGGAGAGGAAAGCAATGGGAAGCATTCCCAGCATCCTAGTCCTTTGGAGATGGCAGTACAGAGAGCAAAAACAGCAGTCAGAGTTGCTACAGACCATGTTCTCCCACATGCATTTATGTGTGGAACGGGGAAGGCAGGCAGGAACTGGGAGGGAAGTAGGAGATAGCTCAAAGAGCTTTCCTTCAATTTATCTATGTTTTTAAGCCACTCTTAGCACCACTGCTTCTGTAGGTAGCCACTGATGGGGTCGGTGCCTCTCCTCAAAATAGATAAATTAAGCAGACAGTGCAAACCTGTGTCATTTTTACTCCTGCTATCTGTGGTGCCACAAGCATCTCCGGTGTAATACCTGGTTGGTGTTTTTTCGTGGCAGTTCCCAAGGTCAACCTAGAATGTGTGTTCACCTACTGCAATTTAAGGCACAGCTTAACAAGTGGTTGGGCAGATCATATACTACAAGCTTTGAGCAGTTGGCCTACGCATTCACATCTATAGTCCCTTTGGGAGGACATGGCCTTGAAAGGGATGCAAGATATGGTTAGGATGTGCTGGAAAGTGAAGCACGTCAGAAGAGACAATTCCTTGCGTACATGTCTCACCTAAATTGTTGACTCTTGGCAATTGTGAGGAAGCACTGGGTTGGATGTCTGTTGCTAACTCAGCTTTGAACATGTGCTGGCAGGAGGAGAGAAGAGATAACATTTTACGGTGGCTTGGAGGAGGACTGCTGCTCTGAACCTGGGCCAGAGGCTTTGACCGGTGCCATGTCTCAGTGACAGGAAAGCCCACCACAATCACTGCATGGGGGGCTCCAGCCTGGAAGGGAGGAAGATCCCAAAGCCTTCGCTGTCACCTTGGGCAATTCTTGCGCTGCTGGAGGGAAGAAGAACAAGGACCAAATCTTGGCCTAGCAGCTAAACAGCACATCCCCTGTGCATGGCTATGGGCTGGCCTGTTCTGCTGGCAGATTTGCCTTAGAGGGGCTGATTGAAATGATCTAAAACATTACCTAATAATTACTCAGTGCAGATAATCAGGAAACCACTGCTTGAATTTACTCCCTGGTCCTCCCGTACTCAGCAAGTGCAGACACGCCTTCTGTCTTCTTGAGGAGCTAGGGAGAAAAGTGCTACCCTGCAAGGATGCTCACAAGCCAGAATATGTGCTGTAAGATTTGGGGGAAAAGAAAACAGCAGGTGAAACCAGACTCCGAGTTAGGTTCTCTAGAGATGTTTCCTCCAGGATGATGTCAAGATAGGACAGTTTTAACCCCTTTACTTCTGTGAATTCAGGACTTCTTAGTTTTCTGCTTGGACCCTAAACCTCTGAGATGGTTTAATGTACACAGTTTGACGGTGCAGTCATGGGTAGCTCAGGAGTCCAGAACTGGCTGGGCTGAGAGCAGACCCATCCATCTTGCCCTCACCTGCTGTGATGGATGTTAGATCCCACTTCAGAGGGTTCTGGAGGGTGTTACGTGCCGCTGAATGCTTGTGCCTATTGATTTGTGTTTATTAGTTCCATTATTTCTATTTACACACACACTTCCGCTGTCCTCCCATAACTCAACCCTGCCAGACTAATGCAGGTAATAAGTCATTCTGCTTTCTGATTCCAGCAAGTGGCTTCTCCATGATGGACACTTGTTTTCTGCCTACACAGACAAACTACAGTCTGTGTCTGTAGAGGGAGCAAAACGGCCCTGTGCCAAGCACAGTGCATATGACCAGCCACAGCACTGCTCCCACAGTGGTTTGGCTGAACAAGGGGAGACGGGGAGGCAAAAACTTTGGAGGCTCCGCATGGAATTCAGCCCCAGCCGTGTGAAGTGGGTGCCAGCCAGCACTACTCCTGCACCTTTTCGTTAATAAATCCTGTTATGGGATCAGCTCGTCCCCGCTTTCATTTTTGAAGCAGGCTGAATTGTTTAGTGGCCTATGTCATCGGGAAATGCTATGTTGGAGGAGCCAGGTGGTGCCTGAATTGGTATTCCCATCTCATGCATACAAGAGGGCTTCTGCTATGTGGCATTACTATGTTCCCCACTTCTCTCTGTCCTGGTGGGGTCTCTTCTTTTGCCAAAGGGCAAGAGATCGCATCCTGCCATTTTCCTGAAGCTGTTAACAGTACATGATTATCGCAATATCAGAAAACTCACAAATTACCTCTGTGCCATTCACTTAAAAATCCCCTTTCCACTGACAGACCATGTGAACATGACAAACTGTGGAACCAGTTCTGCCAAGGATTTTTTTTCCCCCATAAGCAAGTCCTTGTGCCTTTTGTTTTTATTACAGCCTAATATGAGATGCCGTATAAAGATCTCCTCTGTGTCCCCAGAGGAACTAGAACAATCATTTGTACGAATGTGAAGGTTTTCTGATCTCTTTTCAGAATAGTTGTTTTCAGCCCTTGTGATGCAGATTCCCTCTTCCAGAAAACTATCAGAAATTCTCCCCAGGCATTGTGGGATAAGGAAGATTTTTTTTTTTCCACAGTTTGTATTGTCACACAGCCAAAGATTCATCAAGGTTTCCAAATTAGAAACCTAATTTTAAAAGGGCAAATTTATTTTTGTTGAGCTGATTAAGCCTACCTCATCTCTTCCCTTTACTTCCTCAGACCCCTCACCCACAAATCTTAACGGTATCAAGCATATCCAACAAAACATTAGGTCTTAGCCAAGTGCTGCTTTTGCTGGATGGTCTGAAGCTGGAATCTGTATGAAATGGGATTAAACATGAAGCATGTTGCCTGGTTAAAAGGAGGTACTGGGAGGAGGGCCATAAGGAGCCTACCACAACCGTTCTTGTTTAATAGAGCAAGGATCGTCTTCTCAAAATGTTCCTTTTAGGTCTCATTTTAACTGAAATGGGAGTGATATATGCGTGAACAGAGAATTACGCATTACTTATAAAACCTTGTCTGGCTCAACTGGGCTTTGGTTTCTCATAGTCCCCAGATCTGACTGCCTAGCAGATAGGTGCAGGGGTTCCTTGCGGAGGATTTTCCCTGAAGAGCTAAATACTTCCCAGGGCCAGACACCAGCAACTTGCACAGCGCTGGTTCTGCTAAGCAGGGCCCGCCTGAACCCAACACTGCTAAAAATCAAGTGCCCAAAACTGGGATGAGATGGGTTGCAGGAAGTCAGTGGCCATCGCAGAAAAGCTGGTGGTTGGTCTGCAGGTTTACGAAGCGCAGCCGGAATTTCTTCTCTCGCTTGTGGGTATCCTAAAGAAGAATGAAGATGGTAATACTTACATAAGAGAGGGCAGGGGCAGTTGTGTGTATGTATAAAATAACCAGTGTGCCTGGTTATCTTATTTTTCTAGCTACTACCAATTTTCCAGCATTTTAGCAAGTGAAGCATAGAAGAACTGTGCATGGTACTCTGTTAGATGAAACCTGGACCACTAATGCCATCCAGTGGCTGGCACACACTAACACACTTGCCATCACTAATAAACCCTGAATCGACCACAACAAACATTAACTCTAAATTCTTCCCCCTATGCTGTTTACAATCATTCACACAGAGGAGTTTTTTGCACTTGGTCTCATCGGAGCCCAAGCTCACACTGAAAAAAAGGTAAGAAACCACACGTGCTCTATCCAGCTTATTTTAAGCACATTTTTCCATTCCCACCTCTGTTTTCTTTAGAAAGTATCATCTAGACCTTAGTCTCTGTGAAGTAATCCCCATAAATGTTGTACATGCTGCTGAGTTTGTATCTGATCTTTCTCAATGTACCTGAAGCAAAAAGTTGTCCTGCCATTGTACAGTGAGTGCCCTCAGGCAAGAGCCATGAGGGAAATGCATTGATGTGAATTTGGCGTACAGAGCAAAACTGGTTTTGTTCTATTTGTTCCTGTGACTGTGTTACACTGTTGCCTCCACGTAGCCCATGTAGCCCTTATAAAGCAGCCGGGCACAACAGGAACTCTCAGTGTCGGCCGGCAGGAGGAAAGCAGTAGTTGCAATGGCTTGTACTAGAGAGATTAGCCCGGCACCTACTGCTACACCCTCCAAAAACCCAATCGGCCAACCGCCATCGCAGCCAAAGCACGGTCATCGGCATCCTGCCCCGCTCTGCTCCTCTACCACATCTGCTGAGACAGAGCAGGTGGAGCTGCAGGATCACAAAACCTGGCCAGGACACGTTTGTGCATCCGCTCAAGCGTTCGTGCAGGGAACTCGCAGCGAGTTCCCACTTTCAGGGTGAGGGAAGAAAGCAGGAAGGTTGGTTCGGTGTGGGTAACTGTCCTTCTGCTTTCAGACAGAAAACATTTCATTGTTTTTTCATGCCCTACAGGGGTGAGGAGTCCCGGCCTGGGCAGGCAGGCTGCTGCCCGCTCTCATGGGCGCAGAGGAGGAGTTCGGTGTGCAGAGGTTGCTGAGGTGAAAGACAGGAGAAAACTCTGTAAAGAAGCAGGGTGATGGCTTAAAAGAGAGAGGAGCTGAGGGTCCCACAGCCAAACCAAAGCAGGGCTGGTATCTGGGGAGAAAAGAGGCATGACTCACCAAGGCGCACAGAGATGAGCCTTCTGTGATGGGAGCTCTTGTTGGCTGAGGTTGTGTTCTACGCACGGACCTCAAGATGAAGGCCAAAAGGCTTCCCTGCTATTCTCAGGCATACGCCAGGTCCCAGCCATCCAGATAATGTCTTCTATGTTGGCAACAAACTGTCTCAGAGGCACCACCCGCAGTTCCTCAGCTACTTAGCACCAGGCACAACCAAGCTACACGACCCAAAAACCCTGAGAGGGTGCAGTCTCTACCAGTTCAGTCGTAACCAATTTCACAGCAGGGATGCTGATCTGAAATACAAGTGCATTGTGCACACAGCTGATGTAGCTGAGGTGGTTGTGCATGAACCGTCTGCACTGCGCGTTCCCCCAGCGCAGCGGAGCAAAGCCACTATGGTGCTGGTGATTGCTCCTCTCACAGATAGCAGGATGAAACAAGCACCCCCGCAGTGATCCGGGAATAGCTGCTGCAATTGCTGTTTCTCCAGAATACAGTGACAATGCTCAGGATGCCATGAAAAGCCAATAGCTCTGGAGGAAATTAGGCAGCAGACGGCTTTGCGTGTTTCCTGATGGCAGTCGCTTCAAGGTACTCACCAGCTCTGAGCTGCTGTGATCCTGGTCGGTGGGTGGGTGCGTGGCACTGCCAGAAAGCAGGGCTGCCAGAGGGCAGTGCCCACCCATGACTGAAATGAGAGAGGGGCCCAGAAAGCACGCTGTGGTCTTCCATCTTCTGAAGCGAATGGCCTCCTGTTGATCATTACACCTCTGCAGGACAGTGCATTTCTACAAGGAGCACCTCTCGTGCGTGCCCAGATCCCAGTGCTGCGGCTGGCACTCACTGGTGGCAGCTGGGATTCGCTGTAAAAAAGGCACGAGGATTACTTCGTGGAAACCAGCTGGCTCGGGTGTTCACCAGAGGGGTGCCAGCTGAGGCTGCGGTGAAGTCTTGTGGTGGTGAGTTGGGTCAGGAGCAGCATCTGGCACTCCATGGTGGTGGCTGCATTGCACCTGCCTGTGCAATTAGGTGTGCAAATTAGCTTGGATCATACTGGAAGGACCAGACGAGGGAATAACTATGCATGAAGTCGGGAAGCAGCACTGCTCTCCAGCAGGGGTGCCAAAACCTCATCTTCCTCCACAGTTGTGGACGGACGGGCATAGCTGAGCTGGCATGTGACGCAGCGGGCTGCCTGCCAGAGACCATCAGGAGGTTTAAATTACTCCCGTTCTGGAAAAGTAAGGGCATTGTCCCACTGGGCCCATGTGCCCATGCAGAGTCCCCTGCACCGACAAGCTGAGGAGTGTGCCAACAGGGCTGGATGCGGTTCAGTGCAGACACAGGTTTCAGTGGATGCTGCAGCCTGTTCCAGAACAGCGACAAAACTTGGCCCTGGGGGGGACCTACAGGCAAGCTCCTAAAATCTCTCAGCATGTACAAGTGAATGTGGAAGGGGACTTCCTATTCTCTCCACCAAATCATAGATCATTTTGGTTGGAAGACACCCTCAAGATCATCGAGTCCAACCATAACCCAACTGTAGCACTAAACCACGTTCCTAAGAACCTCATCTATATGAGTTTTAAACACCTCCAACCAACAGTCATGGTGCCCAAGTCCTGACCGGGAACTTATGTATCTGACCACATTTTGTGAAGGCATTCCAGATCACACAACCCAGAGAGACAATGGTTCCCGGTGTGCACGCTGGGTGCAAAGTCTGCACGCTTGCCTCCTGCGGTGCACTTCATCCTTTTGGTGAGGCTGGAGAAGTCTGCTCCCCTATGGAAAAGATGTCCTGACAGATGCAAAGTGGTCCCATGAATATTAATTACACGGTACTATGGAAATTGTATTAGAATACCTGGCTACTGCCTTTTGCAGCTGCATTCCCAATTATTAATTGTGTATATTAAAACAGCACCCAGAAGATTCATTTCACTGACAGATGTACAAAACCAAGGCGAGTTCTGCTTCTTGCTTGTGAAAGAACTCAGCCACTCCCCAACCACCCCGTGTCCCCAGAGAAGAAATCACACGTTTCAGAACCCAAATTAAAAACTCTTTTTTCATTCTGGACATCTGCCTACATGTATTCTGTTCTCCCACTGCAGAAATTGGATAGTTTACACTGTTGTACCATTTAGGTATTTTCTAACTGCATATTAATTAGCATGTTCACTGTGATTTTACACTGAATCAAGCAATTGCATCTCTAGGATTACCCAACACAGCTGACTTAAGGGAAAAAAACAAACAAACAAATAACAACCTCATCCTTTAATGTACTGACACCTGCTGTACCTGTAAAATGTAAATGTGAGAGTGCAGAACAGTTTGTGTCAGGGACTGCTGAAAAGTATATCCAAATGAAACTTCATGGAAAGTTACCTCTGGCATATTCTTATATGGGTTGCGATTTGCAAAACAACTTATATATCAAGTGACATTAAGAGTTTATTTAAAACTAAAAGGACTTGTACAAATAAAATCTTAGTTAAAAATCTAAGAATAAGCTTTTCTTTTTTCTACACTGTGAATGAAACCCTGAGCAGGTCATCATATATAACATATATATAGTATGAAAGGGTACAGGCTTTCTTCGAATTTGATTTTTATCCTAGTTGATATTTTAAATATATTTTTCTAATGTATATTTGTACACATGCACAAGGCATTGCATGTATTTAGGTGCCTGGACCCTTTCAGTGGGCAAAACAACATTCCTGAACGCATAAACATTTTGACAGTTTCTAATAAAAAAACCAAAAACTTATTTCAGATTACTTTTCTGGACAATATTCTGTCTTTGACCAGTTTCAAAGGTAATGTTTTCACTTTTTCAAGACAAAAACTTTAAACACCAGTATCCTGAAGTGTGCTTTGCTCTGTAGTCCTGTTTCTGCTCCCCTGCAGAAGCAGCCTTGCCAGCCCCCACCGAGTACCTTCAAACACACGCATACCCCTTTTCCTCCCAACGCTGCAAATGCCTGATAAGCGCTGGCCATGATGCTGGAGCTTGAGCACCTCCTGCTCTGCTGCTCCTGGGCTTGGCTTGGGGCTGGCCAAGAGCCTGGCCTCACGCCAAGGAGCTCTGCTGGCACCGCCTCAAGAGCTGCCTGTTTGCCAGGAATGGGGTGAAGGGCTCACAGGTCTTTGGTCTGCCCTGCATCGGCCACGCCAACGGCCCTGTGCTCCCGTCAGGGCTGAAACCCAAACCCTCCGGGCCTGATTTTTGCTCCGGTGAATCCAGCTGTAGCACACAATCCTGGGCCTTGCCCGCATCCTTGTGCCCCGCTCCATGAGAAGCAACAGGACGTGAGGGCTGTGGGGGCTGCCACGGCTGCAGGAGGGGTACCCATCGCCTCAGTGGGGTGCACCCCGGAGCAGCTGTTTTCTGTGGCTGCCGGTTGCGGTTGCGCTTCTCTGTTTGTAATCCAAGTAGGCAAATAAACTGCTTGAGGCGGGGACTGCACACAATGAGGTGGATGGAGCAACACTAGTTTAAAATAGGTATATGCAGGAGAATAAGGCCTCAAAATACAGTTTTAATTATCTCAACCAAATTATTATTTTGATTTTTTTATGAACAATCCAAGCCCATTAAACAAACAATAAAAAAAAAAATCTAGTTAATAGTTTAAAAGCTCTTTTAAACTTCAGCTGTGTTTCCCTACAATTCAGTTTAATTGCAGTTGTCTGTGCTATAGCATCAGTTCCCGTAAGGACCACTGCAAAGTATTTTTTCTGCAAACACCCAGAGAATCCACAGGATTCATGTGTGTATCCATCCTGTCCTGTGTATGACAGTCCTGCCAGTCACTGTTTGCTGCTTCGCGCTCCCAGTTTCAGCCTGTCAGGCTGTTTCGATGGGGAAACTCTCCTGATGGCTGCCGGCCGTGCGGGAGCTCCGGCCCATGAGCTCTGAGCGAGGCGCTGCAGGATCGGCTGTGCTTGGCAGGAGCTCCTCACTTCCTCAGGTGTTTTTTTTTAGCCAAAGGTCACACAGCCTTCCGAGCAGAAATGAAGGACTGCAGCTTCTCTTATGAGCTACTTCTTCTGTTTCAGGAAGATGGAAGCAAACAATATCACAGCGTTACTAACACCCTTGAAAAATTGTCAGCCTTTCAGTGCAGAGCTGGCAGCTGCCAGGAACACGCTCT
This sequence comes from Pampusana beccarii, assembly GCA_013399365.1. Lineage (NCBI taxonomy): Eukaryota > Metazoa > Chordata > Aves > Columbiformes > Columbidae > Pampusana > Pampusana beccarii. The sequence continues at coordinate 41,962 of VWYH01002513.1, read as the reverse complement.
GAATTTCCCCCAGCAGCGGGTACTGCCAGGAGCAGCCTCTCCTGCGACTGCTGCTGCCCCACGCAGGCACCTACCGCCCAGTTCCTTCAGATATGGGGTGTACGGGCAAGCGGGCATGCTGAGCATCGGGTTTGCACTGCTGTCACAGAGCACCCGCTGCCAGCTTCCACACGCGGTTCAGCAGGGGATCTGTACGATCCATTGAATTCACTAGAAATACACACTGGAATAACATGCACAAGCTTTGGCACTGCATTAAATGCTTAAAGTCCAGCCCTTGATGAATGTTATCAAGCAAAAAAAAAAAGAAAAAAAAAGAAAATTGAAATCAAAATTTAAAAAAATCACTAGACAGACCTTGAATAGCACCAGTGCCCTAGAAGGGTTGTAGTAACTTGGCAGCTGCAAGCCCCACGCTGGGTACAAAGGTCTTCAACAACAATTACACAACCTCTCCTTTGAGCCTCATGTTTCAAGTTTACTCAGCTTGTCAAGCAATGGAGGACAAGGGGCTTTTTAATCTTGTATGTCCCATGTAAAGGTTTTCCAGCAGGCACTGTGTTAATTACACTAATGCTTCGGTTATCAGCACCACCACCCCTTAATTGGAACGGCAGGCTTTCCACTAGGGAGCCACCATCACAAAAGTTTCTAGTGAAATAACGCTTAATAATTTCTACAGCACATTTCATCTTCAAAATGCTAAGCAAATATAAACTCAGTTAATTACCTCTCCCGGCATCCCTCAGGGGTAGGGAAGTGCCATTACCCACATGTAATCAAATGCGAAGACTTTAATGACACATGATGTCTTATTCAGGACAACAAAAAGACTCAGGGTTTGATTTGCTTCCTCAGTGTATGTACCTAGTGCTCTTTGAGATGCTGTAGAGCGACTCCAGGAATGTACAGGGGGCTGGCAGGTAGGGAACAGCAGCTCCAGGACCCCTTTTGTAGCAGCTAGAGGCCAGAGGAGACAGCCTGGAGTATCTCAGATGGTGATAGACACTGATATGTAGACAGCTGGGTCCAGTGACAAAGCATTAGACAGTGAGATTCCAACATCTAGACCGCAGGATCCCAAAGGAAAAAACAAACCCACAAAAACCAAATCAACCCACAAGCCTCTTCCAGACCATTCACAACACAGAATAATAATCTGTATGTGGTGCAACACCCTCCTTACTGAGCAAGCCTGAACAAAACAAGTGTATACTGTGTTCTCTGTGCTCTAAGCAACTCTCAAATGCAGCAAGTCTTCTACGGTGCCACAGCGCAAGATCACACCAACATTGGAAATGCAGCTTCCATGTTTCCACGGAGAAGATCTAGATGACAAGGCCACGCAACCTGTCCACTACAGCACTGGAAAGCCACTGCTCCTCACCTTCATGTAACAAGAGTTACTCAGCCACTGAGCTGGAAAAATTGATTAAAAATAGCCAAAGATCTGCTGCAGGAGCAGGAGGGACTGCTCTGATCCAGCCCTGCTGAGATTCTCAGTCGCTGGAGCACAAGGTTGTGGAGAAGAGACAGTTGTCTGCTTTCCTGCGTGCTGGGATGAGCACACCTGGACTTATCTCGCCAGTGGTGTCCCCTCCAGAGGCGCACATCAAAGGATGTAGCAGGCCCTTACAAAGGACCAGTATTCAAAAGCCATGCAGTTTCTGTTTACTTTTCTTAATGTAAGAGAATAAACATAAAAAATTACATTAATGCAGATTTGTGAACAGCAATGTTGATGAGCAACCATCTATGCACACAAATTCAGGCAATCTGGAGGGAATTTACCACCGCAATTTTATTTTCACCCCGTGTTTTTCCAGAAGAGCCATCAGAAGTAGAAAATATTATGTATTTGCACAAGGCGCCAGAGGTATGGTTGCCATGGGAACCAAAACCTTCAACATTCCCACTAATTTTTAAATCCCTAGAAAATTTTGATCAGAAAGCATGATAATGTGCTGCATGGGCTTTATGCTTGATGGGGTTGGGTTGTGGTTGGACTCGATGATCCTGGGGGTCTCTTCCAGCCAAAATGATTCTGTATTTTTACAGTACATTTTTGGATTTTGTTATTTTTGCACATTTTGTTTAGAAGTGTATTAGCTTCTGTCTACATAGATTTGACTTCTGTTAACCTACATCACACAGTAATTATTTCGTTTGCCCTTGAAGGTGGCAGATTAGGAAACAACAAAGAGTATCTTGAATCACGTCGTTCTTCAGAGATCCCTGTGCACCTACCCTTAGGTGGTGACAGCAACTCATTTGATCAACACGAAAACCTGCTTCACTCCTCTGCTACAACAGATATACTTTGCAGGCAACTGCAGAACAGGGCAAGCAAACACAGCTGTGCGTCCACCCAGCCCTACGTCTGTCCCTCCTGTGTGCATTTCAACCCTCTGGGCCCCGGATCAGCCCAATATATCACCAGTTTGCCTATAAAGGGGCAGCTGGGCCCAAGCTCAATGCTTCTTCCAAGCTGGGATAGCAGAACCAGGGTACATGACACAGAGGGATGTCAAACGACGTGCCAGAGTTGCAAGAGGTGACACTCTTACATCTGCCAGATCCTGTGTCTTACTGTAGTTCCTGCTATCAAAGTTAGTAATGCACTTTTTCTTCTTTTCTCTCTGTCTCTGGTACTCCGAATAGTAAAATAACATGCTGTTCGGCTTCTTTGGGGTGGATTTTTCACACACACACAAAAAAAGTTCCCTACTGGTGACATTTAAGAAAGCAAATGAATTAAAAGGAAGAATGCAGGGGAAAACAAAACAAAAACCTCTCCCTAGCTTCTTGTATAACACTTACGTGAAAGAGTACACCTGTAAACTAATACTTGTGTATTTCTATTGTACTTGTAAAAGAATAGGGTAATAGAAAACATGTGAAAGGGTGAGGCCATGATAAGATTTCTGATCTCTTTTTGCATGTGCCATACAAATTTTTATATATTAGTCCTCGAAATTCACATCTCTCCTCTAGCCTCCTACCACTGATCTCTTCACCGTGCTGTCTCCTAGCACATCAGCTTTGCTAGCTGCATTCTGCCTAAATTAGGCATGGGGCATCTCCGTGTACCTTCACACATAACCTGACATTGATGCCTAATGCAATAAATCTCTGAAATCATTACTTAAGATGATTTCATTTCACATTAAGATGCCTGCCACACCTGGCTTTTATCCATCTCTTCACCCTACATTCATGTAGAGGCATAAAGAAGGGACGATCTTTAAAACTTACATCCAGGAAGGAAGGAATAAATCTGTCTGACAAAAACATACACATATTTCGAGAGAGGCCTAAAAATAAGAGTAAGCACTATAGCACAGCACTCAGGATGCCCTTCTTTATGAAAGGGCACTGACAAACAAAGCCAGTGACATGGGAAGCCAAAGACGACTGAAAATAAAATGAGTTAGTACTATCCCTTCAAATTTACAAACAATTTAAAATCAAACAAGGTTTGCCTCGAGGGCACTGGAATCTTTCCTCTCGATCTAGCAAGCACGCATAGTGTCGCAGATTGTGCCACGAGCACAGACCTGTTTGCTCAGAAGTCATTCCCAGTCTCTTCTCTCCAGGCACATCAAGAATGAAACTCTAGAGTAACTCACAATGCCAAGATGCTTCCTAGATAGGAAGCTGTCCAGCTCTCCTCTCTCAGCTTTTTTCTACGATTAAACTGCAAATCTTTGTCTGTCTCTCAAATAGTCTCCACGGATTTACGTGGGGTTTTTTTTCTCTGCTGCCTCAGGCAAACAACCCCCCGTTTGTTTCAGTCATGTCACCTGAGCCATGACTCAGGTGCCACAGATGAGTCTGATGTGGGAAACAAACCTTGTACATCCTTCCCTGACCATACAGCATTCTCAGCCAGATGACATGAAACCATCTGGGCATATACACAGCTTACCTAAATTTCCAGGTATTGTAAAATCACTGTGTATTTCTGATTTAACTTCTCCATCAACAACACACGAGAAGAACAAGCAACATGGGTTTTGCCAAAGGAATTAAATGCATTCTTTCATTCTTAAAAAGCTTGAAGGTTGTAGACATTTGATAAAACCGCAGAGCTGTATGCTCCCCAAGCCTGGTGTTAACCTTCCCTTGGAGTCTACGGTTTGCCAGTGTTATCAGCATGAAGACAATCTATTTTGTCATCTCTCCCTTACACATCCCTCACACAAGGAGTGGTCCATGGTTACACCAAGACGCTTTCTATTTTAAGCAGAACTCTTGATCTGCAATGCTGCATATCCACCTTGTTACCATGGACTGCCTGTGGGCATAGGTGCCTCTGAGAAAAGTCAGCAGCTGAGCAACACCAGCTCCAGATTGTTACTTCGGAGGTTTCTGTACAAAACGTCTGCTGGGCAGGGCAACTATTTTGAAATGCAAAGCTGTTCAGGGGCAACTTCGAAACTGCATGCTCATTTCAGGTGAGAGTTCATGATGCCACAACCTCAGTAACAGAGGAAAATAGCCTCCAGGGGAGGGAAAAACATGCAGATACTAGAAGAAAAATGTTTGCAGAACAGGAAAAAAAAACCCCTGCTGCTGCTTCTCCCCATGTCATTACTTTAGGACGTGTCTGTAAAAAGAGATTTTTCTATGGGTGGACGAAATCATAGCATCAGAAAATCACAGAACCGAAGCCCGATGTGCGTTTTTAAAGCGAGACTGCCTAAAGCGCCGGGTCTCCTTGGGGCCCAAGCGCCACCACGGATGTGAAACGCAGGAGCGAATTCCCCCCCGGCTCTCGAGAGCAAACGCGATGCAGGCCAAAGCGCGGGGCCCGGCCACCCGGCACCCGCGGTGCGCTCCCCTGCTCCCTCACTGTCCAGCTCGCCCAGACCCGGACCCTGCTAGCCCGCCGGGCCGGGCCGGGCCGACCCCGCTTAACCGCCCCCGGCAGCGGCAGCCGTTACACAACACACCTCCCGGCGGGCAGGGCCCGCGCGCCCGCCCGTTGGCCCAGGGGCTGAGCGCCGCTGATTGGCGCCTACCCGCGCGCTGCCGCGACCCGTCCCCCTCCATTGGCCGAACCCCGCGTAATTGTCGCGCGGAGAGACCCGCGAGCGCAGCGCGATTGGCCGCGGCGCTGACGGGCCGCCCTATATAAGGGCCGCGGGAGGGGCGGACCCCTAGTCCTGAGGCGCTGGGTGGTGCGGGTTGTTGTTTGTGCCGCGCTCTGGCCGCCGCGGGAACATGGCGACGCTGAAGGCTGTGTGCGTGATGAAGGGGGACGGCCCGGTGCAGGGCGTCATCCACTTCCAGCAGCAGGCAAGGCCGGCGGCCGTGGGCGCGACCCTGTCCCCTTGAGGCTCGTCCGGCCGCGGTGCTGAGTCATGGCGTGGGGCGGGCGGCGCACTTCTCCCTTCCCCTTCTCCGTGGGGGCTGCGCTGGGAGGGCTTGGCCTGGGCCGCTGTGGTGGGAGGGAACGGGGCTGCTGCTCTGTCGTCCCAGGTGTCCCCGGGCTGTTGCGAGGCTGGGCCTTCGCTCCTGTGTTTCACATCCATGGTGGCACTTGGGCCCCGACGAGACCCGGCGTTTTAGGCAGTCTCGCTTTAAAAGCTTCCATCAGGCTTCGGTTCTGTGATCTTCTGATGCTATGATTTCATCCAGCCGTAGAAAAATCTCTTTTTACAGATGCGTCCTAAAATAGTGACATGGGGAGAAGTGGCAGCAGGTTTTTTTTTTTCTCTTTTCTGCAAACATTTTTCTAATGGCGTCTGCATGTTTTTCCCTCCCCTGGAGGCTGTTTTCCTCTGTTACTGCGACTGTGCCCTCAGCCCTACAGCCGGCCTTAGGCTGCCGACGGAGCTTGTTTACCGCTGTCAGAACGGGGCTTAGCAGAGCTTTGGTTGTCCAATGGCCAGAGCCCTTTTGAGCACTCAGTCCTTTATACTCGGTAAGGGACTTGAGGCTGTGCACAGGAAATACTGTGTCTGTGGAGGGGGAATGACCTTAGGGTCACTTGTGCTTCCAGGTGGAGGTACATAATTGTTCTCAAAAGCAAGCAATCTGATAAAAGGCATTCCTTTTGCTTGTTGATGCATAATAGGAAGAGCATATTTTAATATGGCTAAATAAATGCAAACAGTCTGTGCAATAGAGTATTGGCATATAGAATCAGCTAATGTAAGGTCATTGTTCACATCTTCGTAGCTGAACTTGTAGTGCAGTCTCCAGTGTATCCTGTTGACTGAGAACCTTCATTTGACCCAAGGCCATTTCAAGTTGTAGTCATTTTGGTGATCATAAATCCTTTCTGTTAAAGGGCAATGGACCAGTAAAAGTTACTGGAAGAATCAGTGGGTTGGCTGATGGAGATCATGGCTTCCATGTCCATGAATTTGGTGACAATACAAATGGTAAGATATCTGTCTAAGCTTTTGAGTTATGGCTGTAATGTGATTTCTCAACTTTAAAGAACTTTGTTTAGTGTTGCAGCAGCAACTAGTACTTGCGTACACTACACATATGTGTTAAGGAATTATGACATTTCTGAAGAAACTGATTCGCATTTAATACTTTAAGCATGTTTAGGCTCATGTTCAAGATCTGACATATCAAGCACTGACCTAAATACTCTGTTAACCTAGTATTAAGAAATTGGAAAGCTTTCAGCTGAACCCAGAGTGTTAAAGAATGAGTAACCTTACTTTATTAAATTTCTCAGTCTGTAGTAGGTTACTTACCTCCAGAGGATTAGTAGAACATCTAAAAGGAGAGTAGCTATTTCATCATTACTGATTTCACTGCCACTGGATATAGGAGGGCTAGCTTGGTGTGTATTGTATAAGCAACAGATTTAAATTGGCCATTGCAAAAAAAAAAATAAATCTAGTTTTGATGGTTGTGTTCTGTTTCAGGGTGTACCAGTGCCGGTGCTCACTTCAACCCTGAAGGCAAGCAGCATGGTGGACCAACTGATGCAGAAAGGTGAGTTTAATGTGTGCAGCCTCTCACTGGGTAGCTATTCCATTTAGCAGCTAAGTGCAACTTTGTGCCTGAGAGGCCATTTAGTGAATAATAGTAGGACAATATCAGAAGGAAACTGGTAGTTCTTGTAGGACTTCTAGGGTCACTCTACAGAGTCTCTAATAACTGCACAGCTATTTGTTAGGCACTTTGACTCAAATGGTATGGGTAAAATCTAGTGTTTGGGACATATTCTTGGTTTTGTCATGGATTGGGGAGAAGAGGAAATAAAGGCTCTTGCTGAATGAAGTTACCTTCGTATGTGCATCTGGGGGATTCATGTGTTAAAGCCTTATTTGGTCAGTGGTGATTGGTTTCTGTTTTGGGGCCAGCTTTTGACAACAGGGCCCTAAACTGTTGATTGTTGAGCTGCGTGCAGGATGGTCATGTGGCAGATCAGGGTCATCAGTGGAAGGCACTGAGGCTTCAGGGCAGACTGCAAGGTGAATACAGAGCTATGTGTGCCCAGGCATGGTGGCTTTTTATTGGGTGTACTGGGCTGGTTTTAGCCTGTTAGCTTAGGTGCTGTACTACCTACGGGATGTACTCCTCAGGGGCTGGGTGTCAGTACACAGTCTGATGCTTATGCTGGATGTCTTTTGGACCTCAGTGGGAGCTGAGACCTAATTCTGCCCCTGGAAGCAGTTTTCATAGTCTGGTTACCTTCAGGGAACCCTTTCATGTTTGAGACCTTGAGCAACTGGTTTAAGTAGTATGCTGACTGGTTTTGGAGACTGGGAGGTGGCTGCATGAGAGCTGAAGGCCAGTGTGGTAGTGAGTGGAGCTAGGAGCAAGTGTAAGAGGTGGGCTGGTCTTGCACAGGTAGCATCTGGAGTAGCATAGGGACCGACTTGGCATTGTCCTTAGCCTTTGAACTCTCACATTTGTCTGTAACTGCACCTTCTGTGACTGATTAGTTCGTACCTGAGTGATCAGTTGCAGGCTAGGCCAAGCAAGCTGGCTGCGAGCCAGTTGTCTGGGTCAGGGAGCGGCATGAAACGGTGTGCTCGTGGGCTTCATGGGCAGCCAACTGCTCCAGTGCTAAAGGTCAAAATTGCTTGAACATCATGGCTTCTGCTTTTCTGCTTTGTCAGATTCCACTTTTTGTGTCACCTGCCTGCTCAGGCAGCCGTAGGCTGGGGAATTCCTTAGGAGAGTGTAAGAACTGGATTATGCTTTTATCAGTGCAGAGTTGAAACAATTGGACTGAAGCTTAAATCAAGCAAATTCCTAAAGAGAAAACTGCCCTTGACCTGATTTTATAGGACTTGCTTAAATGTCTGAAGTTGGTGCTATGCTGTTTAAGTCAGTATTCAGCTGAGCTGGTCACCCTATGTGCATGGAGAGTTTCAGAAATAAGTTGCTATTCAAGGTTCTGAATGTGGATAGAAGAGTCTTTCAGAACATCATCTTGTTTTTTCATTGAATGTTTGTTTGCTTTTGGAGGAGGCAGATGTGAAGGAAACGATCCGCTGGAATGTCCAGAAGTTCAATGAAACTGAACTGCTTGACAATTAATTCTTAAGGGGAGCCCTAGTGGAGAACTACCTCTGATAAAAACTGTGTGGTAGGGTATAATGCCAAGTGTATGGGGAAAATGCCAAGTAAACTCGAATAGTCGTTCCTGATACTGATTAAAACACAGCTAGCACTTAATGCATCCCCTTTGACCTGTCACTTGACACATGGCTTTTACTAATCCTATTTAAACTGAAAGCCTGCAGCCACTTGTGGAATAGTTGGTTTGTGATAGACGTTAAAAGCTCTCAAGAGTAGTGGCAGTGCTTACACCAAACCTTTTATGTGCAGTAAAGGTCATTTCACCTAATCTGAGAGACGTTCTTTCTGAGCAGAGGGAGGTGCCATCAGCATGGAGGAATTCTTAGCTGTAAGAGTTGTGCACTGTTGGCTTGGCTTGCTAGGGAGTATGGCCTTCCTTTCCCTAAAGGTGATTAACCTTTCAGTTTCCAGTTCTACCTAGGGCTGAATTTTAATCATCCATTGAACTAAAGAGGTTAAAATAATGGAATTGTTCAAAATTGACTGGTGGTTATAAATGAGGACATACGTGCTTGTTTAAGCTAAGACGGTGGAATACTTGAGTCTTGTAACTATGGGTATTGTATTGTTCTGGCCATCACTTAGAAGGGCTTTAAATTTAACCAAGCATTCTCTGAGCTTCTCTGCATATTTGTGTAGGCACGTGGGAGACCTTGGCAATGTGACTGCTAAAGGAGGTGTGGCCGAAGTGGACATGGAAGATTCTGTCATTTCTCTTAGTGGACCACATTGCATCGTTGGGCGTACCATGGTGGTAAGTGTCTTGGTGTTACTGGGATGCTTTGAGGAACACCAGAGCAGTCCTACCAACAAGTGGAGGCTTCTTGATGCTGGAGGCAAGTCCCTGGTGTTTATAGAACTGATAGTGCAAGTTGGTCCAGCATGTGGAGTTCTTTGGAGCCCTGCCTGAAAGTCCTGTGTGTCTTAGTATGGCACTTCGTTGCTGTGAGATCTTGATTTTCTGCCTGCCTTCTGAAGGTGTTGTTCTCCATTTAACTTGGCTTCTTCCAGCTGTGTGTGACTAAAGCAAACTGATGGAGGGAGCTGGCAGCCTGGCACAGATGCTGTCACTGAAAGGCATGGCAATGGGTGCTGCAGGATGCTGGTCACTAGCACCAGTCTGGTAGCTGCTGGTGTCACTGCTGCTTTGGTACCCCTGGGAAGGAAGGTGGAAGAGGCTGAGTGGACTTGGCTACAGATGAGTGTTGTCAGTCTTGTTTCCCCTGGGACTCCGGTGTGTGCTGAGATCAGGGTGCTCCTGCGTGAAAGAGGCTTGGACTGATGGCCAAGGAGCTGGGAGATGAGCTGTGCAGCACGCTGGGTGGTGAGGCCAAGGTGCTGCACTTGCCACGTGGCAGACACCCTTGTGTTGCAAGGGTGAACTTGAATGTAAAGGTCAAGCTAGCTCATGGACTAGTGGTAGCTCTTTGAAATGTGGGCTTTTGGTGACTTCCAGTTCAAATTAATTCTGCTGAAGGCAACTCATCTCTTCAGCCAAGTCTAGTCTTAAGTTTTAGCATGAGTATCATTTTGGCATTCAGCATTACCTAATTACAATAGGTTCTCTATTGTGTAACAGACCCTGCTGGTAGCTGGCAATACTCCTCATCACTGCTGCTACTAATGAGTAGTGAAAAATGTTTAGTTATGCAATAATATGAATTAAGGTATCTTCAATTCTCTTTTAGGTCCATGAAAGACGTGATGACCTGGGTCGAGGGGGAGATAACGAGAGCAAATTAACTGGAAATGCAGGACCTCGTTTAGCTTGCGGTGTAATTGGAATAGCGAAGAGCTAAGTGTTGTACCTGTAATGCTTAAGATGACAGTGGTAAATGGGCTGTGTTTCATTGCAAGTGCTGTACTTGCCCTTCCTTGTGTAAGCAAAAGATTTATCACTTAATCTCATTACTGTTCTGCATTCTGACTATCATTTAAACTGGTGAAGACTGACTTAATTTTGTATGATGTATATTGCAATTAAAAGTGACCCTGATGGAATGTCTCTGTAGTCTTCTGCTAAAGCATCTGCTGTAACCATTAAGTATAACTTCACTAACTGGAACTCCTGTGTAACGGGAAGATGTGTAACAATGAGCTCTAGCAAGACTACTCACCAAAGAGCAGTAGGCACTGTATGTATCAGGGCTTCCTCCTGGCAAAGTTGCAGCATTTGTAGGTTTCACACTTGTGTAATAAACTTGCTGGGCAAATATATCTTGGTCTTGCTGTTTAAAAGAAAATAACTCCAAACCCCTACCTGCTGACTTGCTAACATGGAACAGTGGGCCTGGACTTCTTCATGTCAGTGGTTAATTTTCTAGACATCCAACAAGTTGCTTTCAGCCAGTAACTCTGGAAGGACTGAGACCAGAGCTCTGTCAGTGTTCTTTACTTGCACTGTTGTGTGGTTTTGTGTGGTAGAATCCCATGTTCTGTGGTAATAACCTGACACCTTCTGTGTGTTAGAGCCAGGGATTTGATGTACCCAAGGATAATTGCTGCTTTGCAGAAATACCTTCTTGCTGTAAAGTGTAGTAGTGTGTGGCACGTGTGACGCTTGCATGTGGATGCATGTGTGTGGTGGGGAAGCCTTGAGCACATGAAGGAGCTGGTTCCAACGTGTGTCCTTGTGCAGTGCCTGGAGCTCTGGCTGTGTGGGTTGGGTTGTTCTGGCAGGTGCAGGCAGCTCCTGTCCATGAGGCGAGGCCTGCGGGGGCAGTGAAAGTCTGGGTGCATTGAAGAGAACTCCTTTCTTCAAGCTGTGTGGAATAGGTCTTAAGAAGGATATAGATAGCCAGAAGTTCTGTATTTAATCTCATAGAGCTTTTTCAGATGTGTAATCACTATATACTAGTGCTGACTTTCATTATTTTCTTGTATGTACCTCTTAAACACAGATTTCCAAGTCTTTTAATAGAGAAAATTATTACTTTTAATGAAGACTTGTATCAACATTCCTTTATCTGGTACATAAGAGATATTCATGGTAGTAACTGGTTGTATTTTCAGACATTGGTAGTATAGTGATAGTATTGCAAGAACACTTCAAACTTAAATTCATTGCAGGTGGCAAGCAATTGTGAGTACAGTTTCTACCCACCTGTACCTCTTCCAAGGGTCTATGTTGTCATGCAGCTGCTGCAGCAGAATTAAGATGGTAACTGCACCCTTCAGCTCCCTGCTCAAGCATCAGGGGATGCAGAAGACCCACAAATACCACCATCACCTCTTTGTGTTCCTGAACCTCGTAGGACTGTTGTGTCATCTCCCTTTTCCCGGAGTGGGGGGAAACTAGCAAGCCCTTGACAACTGTAGGAGCTGTTGTGGAATGCAGGTGCCAGCAGTTCTGTTGCCTCCTCTCCAGCCTTTTTCTGTGCTGAACCGTGTGGCTTTGAAAGCCCAGTGTGTCTAGAACTTGATTTCCAAGCCTGTTTTACCTTGCTAGGTTACATATCTCATAGTACAATAGCCCAGGAGTCAATGCTGTACTGAAGGACGTGCACTTAATGCTCAGCTTACATATGAACAAATTATTGTAACTGGCAGGCAGAGGCTCGGTAACCCAGGTAGTAATTACTAATGCTGTAATACATCTATGAGTAATAGATGCTTGCACTAGGCTAGTTAATCTTTCAGTACAGATTGCTGGTTTTAAAGCTGGAAGTTTAGTAGTTGTACAAGGGTAGGGTGCAGTTACACTGGTGATGCTGTGAAGATGCATCCCCGGCAGGTTTACTACACAATTACTGCTTCAGAAGGCATTAAGAAACTTCCACAAAGCACGTCCAAGGTTTCCCTAGGCTTTGGTTTCCATTTCCTAGAAAGGGAAATGGAAAGAACATGAGGTGGCATTTGTGTGAACAGAAAAGTCTTCTGTCTCTTTCATTCTTGTCTTCAAACCTTTTACTGAAAGTGTATTAATTTAAAAAAAATCCTATCTCCTTACAGAATTATGGCAGTTTTTACTAAGACAAGTTTTAAACATAAGACATAAATGTCTGGCTCTGTATGAAAAGTTAGTTCCGCTGGCCCAGCATGAAACAAACATCAAGGACACAAGTTTTAACACATGGAAGCTGAGTTCATTACAAGTATGTAAACAATTTTTTTCTCTCTTTATTCTGCTATTGCAAGAACATAAAAATATATGTCCTCTCCCCAGTTCATAACTCCACTTTTGCTTTCCCACCCCGCACCCTCCCCCAGAAAAAAATCCCTCTGCCGCAGAGCAGCTATGAAAAAGCACTGATGTATGAAATCAGCTGCCCTTTAAGGGGAAAAAAAACCCAACTTTTAAAAGTAGAACACATCTATATCAAGGAAAAAAAACTTAAATATGCACAGGATTCATACAATTTTTCCACTAGGCTTCTTGAGTTTAACATGCTTAAGTGTGGCTGATGGAGGAGCCTGGTTCAGGGCAGAACTGCCAGGGCTCTGGCTCCGCTCACCACGGCGCAGCCGCCTTTTAACACTGTTTGTGCCTGAATGGCTGACTAGTATTTATCCTCTTCAAGTTTGACAAAATTACTTAAGTGATACGGAGATGGTAAAACTTACACAAACACAAGCAAATCCACTCTCTGTCCATCAGTCCCATAGGTACAACACTAGGGTAAAAATGTGACACCTACCTCTTGCAGGATTACAGGAGGTAAGACATCAACACAGACAACCGCAGCAGCCCAGGCTCGTGTGGCTGAAGAGGCAGCATTTTAAAATCCTTGCGCGCCCTCCCACCTCCCTTTTCACAGCCCCATTAAAAAAAAAAAATAATAGGTCAGCATTTTATATTGTCTTTCGGTGTCTTTGATTTCTCTTTCTCCCCGCTTTCCAAAAAGCATCAAGGAATAACAGGTACAAAAGATGCTGAACTGGTGTGCTTCCGAGCCACCACATACCGTACTGTTATAACATCACAAGCAGAGCAGACCTATTATGTCTGAAGGTGTCCATTTTTTAAAAAAGGCCAGTTAGGGCAACATCTACCATGGAACCAGTTGGAGAGGGGGAAAAGGAAAAAAAAACCATAGAGAAAAAAAAAGATTGCATTGCAAACACTAAACAGTTAACTCTTCAATTAACATTTTAAACCCACTAACTTTTACCTGGTATAGTCAAGTAGATCATTAAAATGCAGCAATCTAAAAACCAAGATGAGTTACAAATAAAAAATTGCTTCTGTGAATAGCTACACAAACAGATGTTATTTCTCTTTAACAAATATAAACAAAACAGTCTAATTTAGACTCCAGTACAGCATTAACAGTTCCAACTTTAAGATGTTGAACACTCCTTTTCCACTTCAGTGCAGTGTAGGAAGAATAGCACACGTTAAAGTTTGTTACGAAAATAGAGTTTATTAAAAACACATCCCTATTGTTTTGAGGAGCTTTCACCGTTACCTTTTCTTAAATTAAAAAAAAAATAGAAAGCACTTCTACTTCTGATTTGTAAACTTTTTAAAGTCAAAACTTTAAAAAAGTTACAGCAAAAATGAGTAATATTTTAATCATATCTGATCTCATGTTACGTTGTGGCTATTTTAAATAGAAGGGAAGCAATCAAATTGCTTACAATTCCCCACCAACTACCACGGGGCTGTGATATAAGCAGAAGCAAATATAATACAGCAGACTGTACAACTCTAAAGCTCTACACTCCAACAAATGTCACTGTCGCCTTCCGACAACGTCCAGTCTCTAGCGAGGAGCCTCCGCCACTGAGCCCAGATCCTTCTCCGCGTGTTCCACAGATGAGGTAGCCTCGGATGGTAACTCTTCCACGGGTTTTGCACCTGTAGGTTCAGACTCTCCCGCAGCAAGTTCGGAAACAATGTCTGCGTCTTCCATTTTGCCGCTATGAGATTCGTGGTTTTTGTCGCCATCTGCCCTGTCTGTCACCTCCGATTTCTCCTTTCCTCGGTTTTCTTCCTTGTCTCTACGAGACTCCCTGTCCCGCGAATCTCTCTCTCTGTCTCGGTGGCCACTGGACCGCCTGTTCCTGTCCTCCGAGTCTCTGTGTCTGTCGCGCTCGGGGCTTCTTCGTCCCCAGTCTCGCCTCTCACGGTTACCACCTCGCTCGTGGTCTCTCTCCTCGTTGCGGTTACCGTAGCGCTCACGATCGTTTTCTACCCGATTTCCAAAAGATCTCCTTCCAAACCTTTCCTGGTCTCTGTTAGACGAGAACGTCTGCCTGTCGTTCCTAAACTGCCTCCCGTCTCTGTTCTCCTCGGGTCCGCCTTGCCCCCCGCTTCCCGGCATCCCCCCAGGTCTCACAAAGTGACCCGGCGGTGGGAAAGGGGTTTTCATTCCGTGCGGGGGTGGCATCCCAAAGCCCCCTGGCCCCGGCGGGGGCCCTCTGTGCATCATGTGGGGAGGCATGTGTCGCGGGGGCATCAAGGGGAACCGCTGCAGAGGAGGGGGCGGCATTCCGGGCGGTCGCTGGAGCGGTATCAAACCAGGCCGGGCACCCAGGAGGCCGGTGGATGGGGTCTGCAACCCAACAACAGGGGCTGGCGGGGGCGGCGCAACTCCTTGAGTGCCTGAAACAGAGAAACACACACGCAAAGTAAAATCAGAGGCTGGCGGTAAGGAGAAAAAAAAAGCACTTTCATAATTGCAAAAACTCTGAAACTGTCTCATGAAATGAGTAACAGGAAAATTGGCGGGGGGGAAAGGGGGAGAGGAGAGCAGCCTGCAAAGCTTCCTGTGCTGGTTTACATATTGTAAAGAGAACGTTGTCTTCAAACAGAAGTTTGTGCTGTGATAGAAGAAATTAATATTCCAATGGTAGCAACTAATCAACCTAAAAGCTTCCTTTTGTGAAGAAGCCATTGCTGTTTTGCAGGTCAGAGCCCTTCCAGATCCCCAGCTCGGTGCTTTGCTTCGTCAACTGCTGATGAAACACCTTCCCAATGGGTTATGCTTCCCAGGCTCCTAATTAGAGACAGCTCGCCTCCTCGTTACCTTTAAAACATTTCTCCTCTATTAGAAACATCAGAGAAATTGTATCTGGCTAAAATGCCTGCGATTTGAACTGGGTCATCAACAAGGTTTCTGATGTGCAGAAGAGGCAGCGGATGCTGTCAGTGATGGAGGGAGAGGGGCAGTCAGGACAGGGCTGGGGCGGGAGCAGGAGATCACAGAGAATTCCGTTTACCCTTCCAGAGAAAAGGGTACATCACTGTTTAATTTTAGTAAAATAAATCTTGCAATGTAAACTGAAAGGAAATGCAACAGGCGACTTCTGGATTTTTTTAAAATACAGTTTCCAATCCTTTATAGCACATACCAAATACCAACTATTTTTCATTTTTATTCCTGGACTCTTGTTTTAGCATGGTCTTCACAAGAGAGGAAAAAACCCTTACTCTCCAAACACATTTTGAGAAAGCTCAGCCCAAAGCTTGTTGATATCAACAGGAGGCAAAATGAAGGAGGATTCCCGAGCTCCAGAGGACACACATCACAGCAATAAGCATGTGCCAGCTTATCTCGTGTGCCTCCTTTTGTTTGAGCTACTGACACCACTGTCTCGTGGGCTCTGCAGCCTTTATACTGGATCTATCTGCTCTTTCTGTTATTTACCTGACAATAAGCTCCAGATCTGAGAAAGCACGTGTTGTTTTTCGAACACCCAAACTGGAATTTAAAGGCATCAACAGCTGCCAGCAGAACAAGCACTAATCCCTCCTAATCCATCTTGTGTTCCTTTATAGATTTGTCGGGACTATAAATAATATTTTATTTCCACATATATTAATACAAATGGAAGAATGCGGGTTATGTAAAATTTTGTAACCCCTCCCATGGGTAAAACTAGAATGTGAAATAGCTATGGGAATTAACACTGGAATTAAATACTTGGCCAGTGTCATCAGTGAAAACTGCACTTTGATCTCAGCTTAACGAGCATGGTAGAGCAGACAGGCCAGATAACCTTCAGCCATCGTAGCTTCCCTCTTCCTCCATCCAATTTATTTAGCATTTCTATCCCAAATATGCCTAAGCCTTGTGAAGAACATTTTGCCCTTTCACCGAACCACTTCTCATGCTTAGAACATCTCTAACAGAAACCTTTTCCTCTGAGTGCTCTTTATATTCATCTTAGAAGGAAATTATCCTTTGCTGGTCAGGAGAACTCAGGTAACAAAGATGTGAATGTTCTTCCAGTCCATGGCACCATCTTACCTTCCCCTCCCAGCAGTCACTTTTAAGACACGGCTTGACAGGTCACACTCTTTGAAACAAACGTTCCAGCAGCAACAGCGTTTTGTTTTGTTTCCCATTTTAATTTTAAAACGCACAGGCCTCCCCATCCTCTTGTTCAAAACCAAGGCTGTAAGCAGCCAGTTTAAACTCCTCCCATGACTTGGTACTACAGATCTGATGAAACAGACACACGGCTAATGATGCCTTCCAAGAACATTATTTTGCTGAACTCTTGAGGTTTGGGGATATTTTTGTTGACAAGTAAATTCTTCCAGAGGAGATCAAAAATAAGGCAGAAAAGAGTAACTGAGATCTAATGAGCTGCAAAGGACAAGCATATGCTTCTGCTCTATAGCAGCGGAGTAGATGTGGGTTACAACAGCATGAACACGAGGCAAGTGTGAAGAGGGTTATTTTAATTTAACAAGTACGAGTAATTTAGTTTCTCAACCTTATTTCTACAGAAAATGCAGCACAGAAGTAGCATAATGGTATCTGAAACTCATTGTTTTTCAATCTGGACTGCATTAGCGGGGTAACTGGACACTTGTTTTACACCAGCCCAAATTTCGAGGCTGAAGTACTCTGTAGAAAGAACTATTAAGAGTTTCCTCGCTGTGCTGCTAAATCAGGCGCCAATTAAAAATTTACTCTCAAAGAGCTGTCCAGGAACACATCCAAGTTTACCAAAAATGCTCAGTAAAATTAGTGGTAGATTGCACACATGCAATGTCTAAGGAAAATTTAAAGCCCTTTGTTGTTTTACATAGAGAAATACAGTATGTAAGATGGAAATAGTTTGTCAAACTTGAGAAGAAGTAGTAGAGCTCCTAGAGAAACAATAGTGATTTAACAACCGCCTCATACCTGTGCAGATGAGTGACGGAATTTATCGGCCCCAGCCCATATTTTATTCATTTATTCATACCTGTAAGCTGTTTTGTAGCAGCTACCCTTGTCTTCTTGCTTATAGGTATGAAATACAATCACCCCTTTCACCAGCTGCTTATTCTGCATAACATGGCCAAGACGTGGCTTTTATTACAAGACACAGCTTTCAACACTGGAGATACAATCCTAAGATCTTACACCTAATGTTATTCTGTTCAAATGTGTAGAAATACAGATTGCTTTCACAATTTACTTTAATGTGTGACTTTTATCAGTGATGCATAGTGAAAGGTCCTTGGAACTTGCAAAGAGGGTTTACTATGACGAATGCAGACTCAAGCGCACTAGGAAGACCCATCGCCAGCCATGAGTGTTGTTTTGGAGGTGCAAGAACAACCACACAGTGTCAAAAGTTTCATAATTTCACTTTACTCGTAAGACATAGCCCAAAATACTAGAGCTGTCCTGAAGAAGTGTCTTATATCCAGAGATGTCACAGGAGCCGTCCTTACTGGCTTGATAAATCAGGTAAAAAAGCCAGATTTCTGTATCACTGTAATTCCATTGCTGATTATCTTCTAGTTGGACAAATCCCATGTTCTCTCGTGATAATTATCAGTGTTACAAATGCTAACGTAACTGAGAAGCATGGCTTCTGATTTTATTTCCTCTTTTTTCACTGAACTCTGCTCAACAGGTGGTTACAATGTCTCTTATGAGCCGCTGAATTACCTCTCAGCTGTCCCAATACAGGAAAGCCAGGAATGGTGATTTTTCTGACACAGCAATCCTGCTTCTGATATACCTCCTTTGCAAATCGTACGGAAATATATATGAGAATAAGAAGTCAGAAGCTTCACATTCAGCAGAACAGGCTAAAGGTTTACCCTTTGAGTTTGATGCTGACGTTATGCAACATTTAGCATGTCACATTAATTCTCCAGTGGGGAATGTTGCATCTTAAAACTAGAACATTAAATGCTAGCAGGAAATTCTTGAAAGAGGGACAATGTTGTAAATTTTGTGTCTTTTTCTGGAGTTTGATACAGAATCCTTTAGACCAGGCCAAGACTGCAAAGAAAGAAGCCTAAACTTCAGAGCCTAAATATTGATTCACAGCTTAAATAACTTGCCATAAATACCAGTATTTTTCAGGGTAGTCAATGTCCATCACTGAAGCCAGCAGGAGCTCGCTCCTATTCATGGAAGATGCTTAAACAGGATCAGAGTCAAACTACGCTATGTGTACAGTACTGGTTACTGGTATTAAGACGTCTGAAATTCCTGCTTGGTAACACATAAACACTGAACTGATCCGGGTCAAGGGAATCATCAAGGCAAAACTGAATTCCAGGAATGGTGCTTGAGAGTACACGTTCCCTTACCTCCAAATCCTCCTTCCGTAGTATTATGAAAGCAACAGTCATATATATAATTAACAAACATGCAGCGTTTGTTGTGCTTTTAAAATGGGCTACCACAGGAAATCTGGAAATATATTAGGTTTCTCATTGTTCATATCCTGTGTTAATTAAAAAGCTCATCCTTCCTCTGAAGGCAGTATCACTTTATAATACAGTAAGACTCTGAGCTCAGAGAATATCGTAGTCTGTCTTTCATAATTTAATGCAGATTACAAAAAAACCACGTAGCTACTTAAGAACAAACCATCAAGGGAGAAAAGAATAATAATTCGGCATGCATTAACAGGAAATGAATACGAAGTTCTATAAGAACTACAGTATAATTAATCTTTGATAATATGTAATTATCATCGTAGGAGTTTTGGTAAAAAGAGCACTAGACCAGAACCTACAAACTGCAATACGGTGTATTTAATCAAGATAATAGATCACAGAATCTGAATAATCGAAACACAGCATCTGCAACAGCAGTTTATTACTGGTCCAAATTACAGCGTTTGCTCAACACTAAGAACAAGTTGGCAAATCAAAAATGATTTAAAAGCCTGTCACTTTCTGCAATATGCACAGGTAAAAGGAGTCTAAAAATATCTGCTTTGCAGACCATTTAAAAAATTACATATGAGCACACACTCACAAAACCAGTTACAGTCTGGATAGTCTTGTTCATATTAAGAACAAGAACCTTTAACAGCAGCGAATATGATCAAGGATACAGCTAAATCAAAACAACCTGAGGGTGGTTTATAGAAGTAAGTACAAAAAAATTCAGACACAATGTCCACAAGGGATCACGCCTCTGAAGCACAAACAATGCTTTTGTTGGAAGTGGTGAAAGAATTGCATTGGAGGAACAAATGAAATTAGTGGAGATGAAACAACGTAACTTACATTACTAAGAAAGCATATGAAATCTTACAACAATCCATTTAGAATTACTTTGTAACAGATCTTCCATATAAAAACTGAACAGATAAACTTCATTATGAAGTTACAAAAATCAGAAAAGCGCTCCTGGTGCTCGTACAGATTACATAAGGTGTTCTCAAGCAAGGTTAAGTTTAGATTTCTATGACAGTCTCTCCAGAGCAATCTTCATTCCTTGAATTCAGCCTGCTGAAGTAAGTTCTTCTATCCTGCCCAAATATCCGAAGAACATTTCTTCATTCTTCACGTTACACTAATCAACCCCCTTCATCCCTATTTCCCCAAGCAGAGTCCTCATGACATACTTCACGATGCTGTCAAAAGAATCTTTCTTCCAACTTCTTATCTCAGCTTGGAGAGCCACATGATGGGAATGTTTAACGAGCAGTTTGAGGACTTTGTGAGAAACCAGTCACACAATCAGTCATTTATTCAAACGGCTAAGCCATGAGGTCCGTTAGTCTGAAGCATTTGGTTTCCCTTGTCTGCACTTGCCCACAGCTAACCGAGGGTCCATGCTGTACCCACTCATTTACTTTGTCCAGTTCATCTGCCTCTGACCAGCACAACACCGTAGGTCAGACACTAAGGCTACGTTTAAACTGTAAGCCTGCAAGTAGTTGTGGGCTCTGGGACAGGATGCATACGTAGATTGCATCTCATGTTCGCACACGTGGTGAAACCCTGGCACACTCCATCTCCCAGGCTTTCATTTCCCTAGGAGCGAAACCTGACACACAGAATGAAAAGGAAGGAATGATGATGCAGCCCATCCAGCTCTTCAGCTCAGAGGCTGGGAAGGGCAAGACTTCAAGGGACACTTCTTTGCTATCTACATCAGCATGAGTGCTGGAAAACATCACCCCTTCCGTGTTTTCCTTCCAGCCTAAGGAGAGACCAGATCTGGACTCCCACACGCTGAGCTAAGCTCAATTGGTAAGTGAATCAAAGTGATCTTAAGAAGAGAGTTTATGTTTACTTACTGAAAAGTTTTCAAAGCAAAGACAATTGGTATCAATCTTCTAATCTTTAATCATGTAAAATATTATAATCTGCTTCTTCTAGTTTTCTTGTATCTTGTAATCAGATTGCGAACAGCCCCCCTTAATTCCAAAATGTCATGATGGAAGGACTTTACATAATTCCTCAATTATAACTAACTTCTTCTTGAAGTAAGACAATCATCAACATAAGATGTTATTACTTAGGTAAACACACAGATCTCTAAGCTATTACTTCAGGTCTAACTCTAGCAGCTCACACATACAATCTACAAACAGAAAAAACTCCGCTATCCTCTTGTAGATGAGACAGAACATTGGAGAAAGCACTCTGACCACATGGACAACTTCACCTGCCTCGACTAGTCAGCAAACAAGTTAATAAAAAACACAGACAAGTTTTTGATCTTCAGATAAGCTACTGTCTGAGTAACTAATGTGGGTATATCATTTACTTCACTCTGATCTTTATTTTGTAAGACGTTTTTCTCATGTGTATACCAATACAGCAACCTGCAGAGAGTAACTCGATACATCCCAAAGGCTTGGAATAAAAAGTTCAAGTTATGCCATACAACACATAGTACCATGAAACTTCAAAACTCTGGTAGTACTCTGTTGCAATTACAAAAAGTGTAACTTCATCATTAAGATGTGAATGTCTTAAATGTATAGTCTGATAATCCTTATCATTACAAAATTGTCAGAATCTATGGTGTCAGTGCAAATTTTTTTTAAGCTTTTCTCTGTTTGCCAAGTGTCCAAGGTACTCCGAAACAATTACCTGCTGGTTTTGCATATCTGCTTTCACAGCTTTTACAAAGCAGAGTGAAACTCAGAGAGAAGCATCTTTCAAGTTGTTGAAAAACACCTTTTAAAAGGGTCTTATTTTGAGTTTCCAATATGAAGGATCCAAAAAATCACTAGTCACAGCTGGAAAATTTAGCCACTAAACCCAACAGAGCAGTGAGCTCTCAGCGAGACAAACAGTTGTATTTTTTTCAGTGTACACTGTAAAGTTCTGTCCAGAAACGTCCTAAACCACAATTAACTTTTTCACTTGTTAGACTCTCACTTACGAGGTCCGAAATCCCATAAATGTAATAATCTCACTAAAATTTGTAGGAATCAAGTCTCTTGAGTATATTTTTGACGCTGACCCATAAAAGGCCATCGTAAAATAAATATTTAGCAGACCTCTGTAACATTAAACAGTATACACCACTCTCTTTAAAAATCTGACCAAGTTCATATCGTATTGTGAAATTAATTTATGTGAGATACTCAAAGTTAGCTTGGTTCTGCTATAGTCAAAATACCATTTTATAATATTTAAATAAGGTTAACATATTGTAAAAAAAAGTTTCAAAACTTATAATACTGCAGGGCTGAATAAAAGCTTTTTAAAAATTTTATTAAAATAATTTATTCCATACATTAAAAGTAGACCATCTTTTCACAGATTTAAAAAAGCTAAAAAAATTACTGTTTCTAAGTTGATTTTATACATGTATTAGTTGAGCCTAAAACATAGTCCATGTCATACAGATGTTGTAAGTTCATTTTCTATATGGTATAAACCTCAATTTGCTAAAAGTAGACAGCATTTCATTCTGTCCTGAATTTGTAACGTAAATGTTACAGCTTTTTTGTTTCTTCGGAAAACGGACCTTCGATAATAAAAATTACTGCTCCTTCTGTGCAAAATTAAGCCACTCAAAATTATTTAAAAGCCAACACAGGAGCATAAATTTCAAAAAGTTAGGAAAATCTGCTTTACTTTCTCATGAACTGTAAGGCGGCAGTTAAGTCAAAATAATATTTTTGAAGTCAGGGAACAATAAACTGAAGAATTTATACAAAAATGAACTTACCAAGAAGTGGAACACCTTGGGTGACAGGAGCAGGTACATTAGTAGGTGCTACAGGAGGTGGAACAGTCGCATAGATTTTGGAATTATTGGTAGTTTCAGCATTCCCCCGGGATCCAGAAACCACTGTTGGGATGGGATTTCCTACGGATGAATCTTTTGTAGTGTCTTCACTTACACCAGTTGCTGTAGCTAAGAAACAACGCATTGACATATTACAAAAAAGTCAGCTTTTCTGCTTGCACGATACCTTCCTTCCACTGCTGCCTGCCCAAGATTTAAACACTTACAGTTTGGGATGTTTACTGCTGGAGTGTGAGGAACTGATACTGGAGGAGTTATAGGTGGTGGTGGTCCAGGAGGAAGAAATCCTATGAAAAGGTAGACATCAACACTGAGTATCACTTTATCAAAACATACTTGTGCAGTTTATCTGGCAGATGCTTTTATTTGCTATATAGTTTAAAAAAAGGACTTAGTATTCCTAAAATTATCTACATATACCTGGGGGTAAATGCATCGGGTTGAAACCAGGTCGTAAAAATGGAGGTGGTGGAGGTGGTGGCACTCCAGGAGCAAATCCAGGAGGTGGGATTCCTAAAGGTGCTGTGAAAGCAGGTGGTTGGAGTGCACCAACCACAGGAGGACCCGATGGATGCGGTGGAACCTAAGAAAAAAGGAAGGGGAAAAATGTGTTACCTCAAGACTGAATGTTGAGCTATTTCTTGTTCAGCTGTGGACTGCTGTTTCCTGTGCTTGTCCATCAAAACAAGAAGATTTAAGCTAGCCTAAATTACTCTGAAACAAGATGATTTACATAACTGATCTAATTAGCAGTCAAAAAAGTCCTACAGCCTAAAATATCAACATTGATCTTGTCTGTCTTTGTTCTTAAAGAAAAAAAAAATCTCTGTGGTAAATCAATATTAATGCATGTTGGTAGCTCATCTAAATATACCCTTTACACAGCAGCTGGAATTAATTTTACCATCCAGCATGATACACTATAATGCACACAACTTTGGAGCAATTAAAAAACCTTTTATTTTTTCATTTTTGCTGCCTGAGTTTGTACATTAGAGTGACTATTGTTTCCTTATTAATTTATTTTTTATTATTATGATTTATATCAAGTTTGAATGAAAACTGATTCAAATTAAGCTGGTCCCTAGACTCATATTTATGAGCTTACTATAAAAACTACATTAAATGTGTGGGAATCAAAAGGAAAAAAGTCTAATCAAGATATGCTCTACATTTAAAATTGATTTATTAAAGCAAAGAAGAGCTGTGTACTCAAGTGATCGTAACTGACACCTCCATGACCATCAAAGTTTCAGAACTACTACACTGAGACCCTTCATAACTCCTCTTTTATTTCTAGAGTAAATAAGGAAAAGCTTTTACTCTTATATTCTCAGCACTGAAAGAAGTGGCACTAAACCAAACTGAGAAAAATATTCTCCTTAAACCTGGAGAAGATGCTAGAGCTGCCAAGCACCTGATACGACTTCAAACTTCTGTTCCAAGTTCTTTACCAATGGCCAGGTTAGCGAGCTGAGGCACATTAAAACTTGTACTATTAGAACTCTAAGAAAAATTAATTACAATAGGCTTTAATTCATTAGGCGTTAGCGTAGACTACCACTTCTCATTGTTAAGTTTTAAACTGGTTATTTATTACTTTATAATGACCTGCTGATTTGGTCCTGGCCTAAAGGTCAGCTAACTGAGCAGGATGTGAGAAACCACTGGATATGACATGAGAAATTGCCGGACAAGACAGGTAGCAACGCGTGAAGCTGACAGACGTTACAGAAGGCACCGTGAGGGATGGCTGGATTCTGCAGGTGGTTAAGGGGGTGTTATGTGAACAACAGCCAAACTTCAGCGAGAAGAAGAAAGGAGGCACTGGGGACCTCCTGGGGACTAGGACCTTGCAAGGCCAATGGTGCACAGGTAAGCATATCTAAGAGCACCATATAAGGCCAAGACTACCCAGATGAACATTAACTTGGAGTAACCCAAGAGGTGCTGCCATTAATCACAGTTAAAGCTTTAGAAAAAGTACTCCAAAACCACAGTAACCTAATTTGGTAGGTATTTTTGTTTGGTTTGCAGGGCATTGTTTCAAAGCACAACGACAAAATTACCTAGACAGAGCAACAGACCTGCTGACTGCAGTAATGTTCTGTGAAGCAAGTGTTAATGTACAGTGTGTATGTAGCAGAAGGAATTGAGGAGGGGTATCAAGAAGGATAAAAGGTTTATAAAAGAGGGGAAACTTGCTGAATGCTGTCAGTCCTTCAGTAGTTAAAAGCTGCGAAAACTGTGGATGAAGC
Organism: Pampusana beccarii; assembly: GCA_013399365.1. Taxonomy (NCBI): domain Eukaryota; kingdom Metazoa; phylum Chordata; class Aves; order Columbiformes; family Columbidae; genus Pampusana; species Pampusana beccarii. Next base: position 16,728 of record VWYH01002513.1, on the reverse strand, counting down.
ATGTGTACACAAAGGCTTGAGAAGGTATAACGAACAGTAAAATCTTATGATGGAAGTAGAAGGAACATCAAAGGAAGATAGTTCAGGTACATATTAGAGGATATTCATACCTAATTATCCAAGATTAACTGATGTACTTAATTTTTTCTAAAAAGTTAACTTAATGCATAGCTGTAAGTAACACATTAAAACCTTCCCTTTAAGCAGAAAGAAAAAAGGAAAGCCGTAAAATTCTGTACATAAATGTCAAAACATCTAATTTAAAATACAATTTAAAGTGTAAAGTTTCTCTGTATGTTAAAGAGATGGAACCAATGCCTAATAAACACTGAGAGATACCAAACACAGAGGACTGGTAAACAGTTTCCAAAAAAATGGCTAATGAATTGGATGAAACAAAATAACAAAAATGTTACTGGGAAGACCTTTTATTAATGGGGAGACAAATATTAGGAAACCTCATACTTTACTAGCAACATTGGAAAGTGGAATAACTAACCTCTCAATAGCTGTAATGCTATTGAGGTGCATTTCAATGAACACTTATTGGGGTCTGGCCTGTGTCCATGTACAAATATTTCTTAGTGCACACCTATCAGATTGACACTTGAAGGAGAATCATCTGCCCTGTGAACCAAAGGAGCACAGTGTACCTGCAGTGCTCCAAGACAAGTAAATATATATTTAAGCGCACCAGCAGGAAGACTGCCATTTTCAATACGAAGGGTATGGGATAGACATTAGACCAATGCACAACTCCCACACCTAGTTAGAGGGAGAAGGAACATGTAGGATTCAGAAAGACATAAGCAAGTTTAGGAGGTACACACTCAACTCGGACTATGGCTTCTGGTTGAAATCCCGTTAAATGAAGAAAAGGGACTTTGGGTTGCATTGGGAAACTGAGAGAAAGGGATGGTCACAGCAACGCTCCTGGACTTCAATGCATAGCCCTGGCAAAGCTGGAGCCACGGTTCACGGTAAAAGTTTTAGTAGGGTAACACCAAGCTTTGCCAGGAGAATGGAGCACCAATTGCCCCAAACCTCCTCAATGAATGAGCAACACAAGTAGTATCACAAGAGCTATTAACTGAAACCGACTCTCAATAATCAGGAAATAGACTTAAGTTGGTCTTGGACACTACAATATGACTTAAAAATTAACAAAGACCTACCCTCAGAGCAGAGCACTGAGGTGCATTACTCAGACCTGCAGGAGTGGGACCAGATTCAGCAACAGCTCAGGGACCTAAAGCTATAGGCGAGAAAAGAGCCCACTCCAGTAGCACAACACAACACAACACAAATATTCCATCTATCTTGACAACAACTCAGGTCCCTGTGCCTGAGAAGATGCTGTGTGCACTACAAAGGCCAAAGAACCCGACTTAGCTACGCAGGCTATCACTCTTAGAAGGACATTATAGATCTGAAATGCCTTACTACATAAAGGTTGTATTCATGGGTCCAGGTGATACTGGCAACAACATGAGGTCAGTCTGCAGTTAGTTACACTGCTCACAGGTCACATCCAGCAGAGCAGGGCTCCATCCCTACATGTCCAGCCCAAGCAGAAGGGGCAGCACAGAAGGCCCATTCAGGTTCTACCAGAGAAAGCAGTGATGCAGCTCCTTCCCATCCTACCTTTAAGCATGGGATTGTTAGGGTTGTGGGCAGATCACAAAGCTGCTGACGAGGTCCTGACCTAAAGTTAAGCTTCAAGAGAAAGGGCATTAAGGGCATTATGGGCATGAGAAGCTACTGGACACAGCATACGAAACTGCCAGACATGACAGGTAACAGCATGAGAAGCTGACAAGTTACAGATAGCGGCATGAGGGATGGCTGGATTTTGCGGGTGGTTTACAGGGTGCTTTGTGAACAACAGCCAAACTTCATGGATAACCAGAAAGGAGCACTGGGGATCTTATGGGGAAAATGACCTCCCTTGTGAGGCAAATAGTGCATGAGTAACCACATCCAGGAATACCAGACAAGGACAATATTACTTAGGTAATCTGATCATAAATAGCTAATCTAGGTAGGGATGCAGCAAAACTAGCACCAACACGGAAAAAAATTATTAGGGGAGAGTTGTATACTTGGGAGGAGATTGCAGTGGAGAAAGGGAAGAGAAAGTCCAACGAAAAAGACGGTCAAGAAGTAAGAAAAGAGAGAGTACGTTATGGGAATCAGCAGTCAAAGCTGTATGCATAAAACCTGTTCTGCCATACCACACACATTCAAGCTGCTTCTCCAGTCAGAGGGAGCAGGGTGGGCAGGGGCTTTCCATGGCTAACAGGGGAGCAGCCAGCCAGCCAGCGCACCCTGGTATCACTGTACTGATGCCCGTTGCAGGCTGGACAGCATGAGCTGCTACCCAGCACTCCTAACAACCTCCCCACCTCTTACAGTCCCAAACACTGAAGCCAAATACAGATGAAAGCAATTCTGCTTGTATCACAGAACAAAAAAGCATCAGCTAATTTAAAAAGCAGTGGTTATTTAAAAGTTATTTAAACAAAAGAAGTGGAATATAATGAGCTTCTTCCTTTAGGTATTCAGTCACATTTGTATATTACAAAACATGTTACTTTTACTACTACCACCACTAACATCATCACACCTGAACTTAATTTGTAAACTTCAAGAACTATTTACAAACTACTGAACTATTGTAATTTTATGGCCAGGGAAGACAGCTAAATTGGTCAAGTATAAGCACAAAAAAAAAGTTCATAGCGAAACCAAAGATCATGACTTAACACAGTTCTCTGATCCTGGCCTGAATTTGTGAAGATAAAAGTAAAAAAATGAAGCTGATGAGGCTGAGAAAAGCAATCAGCACACTCAACGTATTCTGAAACTGGTTGTTTTTTTTCTTTACACTTTCTTTTTTAGCACAGATTTAAGGAAAATAAACAAAATCATTACTATTGAATACAGTTAGTGGTTACTAAAACTCCCTGAAATTAGAAATTTGACTTACATGTTCATTTACTAATAACACCTTACAGCATTTCAGGAATTCTGTGTCAAAACAACACAAAATTAAACATGCTATATTCTCAAATCATGTAACTGGCTAAACTATATATGTCTTCAAATAATCTGAGTTCTTGATCTTTTCTGAGTGTCTGCCATATTGTAGTTCATAAATCACATTTTCTCAAAACGCGAAGTAGTTTTACTCACACTTCCTCCTATTTGGGAGAAGATATACTACTATTTTAACAGTGACAAGAAAGAAACTATTACTGTAAAAGCAGTACCACATCTGTCAGTATGTAAAGCTAAAAGAAAACAGATTATAAAACACTGGAGGGAATAATTATTATTACATGCTACTTAAACTAATGGTAAAATTTCAGAGTGTTCTTTTAATGAGTGAACACACAGCATCAGCTTTGACTAAAGAACCATTATAACAACAAAGGAAGAGTATGAAAATTTTTATATTAAATTCCCAAAGGCTGTTCAAAGAGAGTAGACACAATATGAACAAACATGAAAGCAATATGCATATTTTAGATGGTCTATAGCTTATTAAAGCCAACAGTGAGGAAAATTAATTAGGAAACCAGAAAAAAAAAAAAAAAGGCAATCATAAAACTGAGAGGATGCAATTCAGCTCATTAATAAAAAGAATCTACTGCAGTAATTTATGCGGGCCTGGGAGAACAGGTATTAGCAGTACAGTTCTACAATACGTCAAATAAAGATCTGGCAGACACACATACACTCTGCCTACATTAGCATTAGAGCAGCAATGAGGTTTTGGAGTAAATCCTCCATCATTCCCACTAACCACGTGCTGACTCAGTTCCCGGGGCTGTTCTGGTACATGCAAACTACATCCCTTTTCAGGGAAATCAAACCAGACGCTCTGCTCTTGCTGGGCACATAACATGCTCCAAACCATAATGGGTTGTTTTTTTTTTTTCTTGAGTCTACCATAAAAACTGTGGCTAAGAAGAAAAAAAAAAAAAAAAGTTGTTCTATGAAACTGTATTGCTCTTTTACATGAAGAAGCTCAAATAATGGATTTCAGGTGCATACTCTATTTACGGCACAGCGGTTATCTTCATAAATCAACAGCATAGCCAGTCTGCTAACAGGAGCACTTTTAACCCAGAACAACAACATGACAGACACACATACACGAAATCAACTAGTTACCGTTCATCGTATTTCCTCCTCCTCTTTAACTTACCTATTGCCATACTCAATTATTATTTAAAGTAAGTTTTTGTTTAAATATCCAGAGCAAACGAGAATCAACTCTCACCTGTGGAGGAGGTACTGTTATTGGTGCAGGCATGGGAACAGGAATTGGAACAGGTAAAGCTTTAGGTATAGGTGACACTGGTTCATTATGTGTAGCTTCTGCACCTCCATTTTGAGCTACTTCATTTTCAGACTTCTTGGGAATCCCCTTCCACTCTAAACAAAAAAAACCCCAAACAATATATATCAGATCAGTAGAAGTGGACAAGTAGTCAAGCACTGCCATGTAAAACAACCGTGCTTTGCGATGTTTACAAAAAAAAGATGTAATTGAAAATATTCAGATGAGAAGCACAGAGCTAAGATGCATTTAAACATATCTCTGACAATAAAATTTCCAAATTACTTTAAACACAGCACAGCAAATCACTAAAACATAGCAGTAAATTTATTCCTTTCATTAGTCACTCAACAATTTTTTGCACTGACAGCATTTATTCATGCCCAGGACTCTGAAACACATTATCTGTAACAAAAACAATGAGGTTGTCTTGGGACAAGCCTTCAACAGATTCATTCTATTGCTCTCAAGCAAGAAGGCAGCAGCTTTTTCACTACTTTGAGAAGTCATTTCTGAAAAAACAACATTTTCAAGTCTTGAACAAGGAAAAGGAGAATATAACAATGAAGAATACAAGCAAATTAGGGAAAACATCAAACATAACTTTAAACTCTATTTACAGAAGAAACATGGCTCCTATTGTTTCTCAGAATTGCTGGGAAAAGAGAGCTGAGCAGAAAAAAGGGATCAGTGAAGAAGCACTATAGGAAGGAGAAAAGCATTGAGAACACTGCAACACACTTAGGTTATGTTTATCATTCATTAGACTTGTTGTTTCAAATGCACACGCAATTTATTTTTGTGTTTTTATCAGGGATACTACTATTTAAAATAACCACAACTTAACAGCAAATTGGAAAGACAAAACCCTGAAATAATGTTTCAATAACTATTAATAGACAGCACATCACACACTGATTAAAACCAACACAGTAGTCTAGAGTACTAATTCAAAGAACTTAAGGCAATCTCAATTTTTAAGTACTGCATTCATTTAATATTACTTTTAAAATCACAACAGCCGCATTCATTTATTACTTTTAAAATCACAATGGCCGGCACACTAGCAACTTTATATTGATTTGAAGCTGCTGATTGAGACTGCATCTGGAATTTTGTGTCCAGTTCTGGGCCCCTCAGTTCAAGAAGGACAGGGAACTGCTGGAGAGAGTCCAGTGCAGGGCAACAAAGATGATGAAGGGAGTGGAGCATCTCCCTTATGAGGAAAGACTGAGGGAGCTGGGTCTCTTTAGCTTGGAGGAGAGGAGACTAAGGGGTGGCCTCATTAATATTTATAAATACATGAAGGGTGAGTGTCATGAGGATGGAACCAGGCTCTTCTCAGCGACAGCCAATGATAGGACAAGGGGCAATAGGTATAAACTGGAACACAGGAGGTTCCATTTAAATTTGAGAAGAAACTTCTTCTCAGTGAGGGTGCCAGAACACTGGAACAGGCTGCCCAGGGAGGTTGCGGAGTCTCCTTCTCTGAAGACATTCAAAACCCGCCTGGATGCCTTCCTGTGTAACCTCATCTAGGTGTTCCTGCTCTGGTGGGGGGGATTGGACTGGATGACCTTTTGAGGTCCCTTCCAATCCCTAACATTCTGTGATTCTGTGATTACAATGGGTATAATTTTCTTAATACAACCATAGAAACGTGATATTTTCACTGTTTGCATACAAAATAACAGGAATTCTATTAGGTCCCTATAAATGCAAGACTTGCTAAGGGAACTGAAAATGTCACAAGTGAGAAAACTATAGGCACTTTTTTTAGAAATTATAAAGTTGCTGTCTGCTCAGCTGCTACACGACACTCCTAAGTCAGGCCTCTCATAGCACAGCTGCACAATTCCGATGAGACTGCTCTTAATGGCTTACAAACTCCCTCCAGTCTACAGGTTGCACATGATACACTTCTCAGCCATTTCAAGGATTTTATGTGAACCTCAGAGTCATGAAAGTCAGACACACCAACTTCAGCACACCAGCACAAAGAAGACTTTTTTTTAAAAGCATCTAAATATGTAGCAACACTTTACCTGGACAAAGAGTTTCATTGTCCAACATTCCTCCTTCACAGAAACTTTCAAGATCTTCAGGTTTTACTTTGTCCCATGGTATGTAAGTAACACCTAATTCTACATCCCAATACTGCTTATAATCTGGCTTTATTCCTTTATTCAAAGCCCATGCAATCTTCAAGGAAACAAAAATACATGTAGTCAGTAAAATGTTTCCACTTTAATAGATTCAATATTTACTTCTCAAAAACAGCATTACCACTTGAGGCTAAAAAGCAAAAAGAATACTCTAAGAGTTGGAAAAATAGGTTAGTTACTAAACTGAAATAAGAGGGGTTTTTAAAGCAGACTTAGTCCTTATTTCTTGCTTTTACTCTTCCACAAAATAAAAACGCATAAATATAAAAATATAAATAAATTATATATAAATATAAATAATAAATAAATGAAAAAATATAAAGGCATTTTCTTCAAATGTTCCCCCATGACTAAAATTAATTCTATTTCCCTTCAGAGGACAGTGTCACAGTCTAATATGATGTTCTACAAAAGGAAGAACCTCACTAATGAATGTGTTCTCCCTTATTTATTAGTACTCTTTGTAGGATTAGAATATATAATATTCCAATACAACTCAGTTATAAGACAAATAGCCAGCAACAAGAAAAACATAGTTACAGCCCACTGTAGTGACTAAAAGGTCACCATTTTAGGTGGTTAAATAGACAATTATTGGCAATCTTTCACGGAAACAGATACAAGTCCCACTAGTCACATTACAAAACAGGAAGAATAAATCAAGTAAACAGTGGTCCATTCACATAAATTACCATATCCAGAATACAGAAAAGTCTAAAATACCCTAAAGCCTAGAATAGATGAAAAGGGATTACGATGATCACAGTAACTTTAGAACAGCTTGACATTTTCCAACAAGTACCTTTATAGATTTCTGATTGACTTTGAAGTTTCCTCGGCTCAGTTTTTGCAGGGCACGGTAAGCATCTTGTCTGTGAACCATTACAATATAGGCACATCCTCTAGGCGGTATCATCTGTTTGTATTTTCGGAAAAAATTATTTTGGCACATTAACAAAGTAATGAACAACATACAAGTCTTCAATTACAGTACGCTGGAACATCAGCAAGTGTTTCAAAATGGACTATGGTAGTATGAAAGAGAATGCTAGTTTAGAGGCTCACATAGCCAGTATCTTCTGGAAATACAAATTTCTAGCAAGTTAAAAGCAACTACTTATGTGGAAAGTTTTAAACTCTGTTCCGTGTGAGAATATGGACAACTGTTGTATATTTAATCTTTTAAAACTGTTAAACAGTAGTGTTCATGTAAACGTTGTGGTCCGGCAATTACTTTGTTAGAAGAAACCAGACACTAATACCCCACTTCATCATATATACAACAAGCAGCCAGCTGCACCTCCACGTTCTGTTTTATTTGCTGTTTTGTAATAATTTTTATTATTTGTAATGCATTTGAGAAAAAACTTTATCTTGTTTCACAAAATTTGGGAATAGGGAGAAAATTACAGTCACTTTTTTTTGTTTGCTTGTTTAAATTAAATTTTATAGCTACCGGAAGAGCTGTCATTTGTATAGAAAAATATCCTTAAATACAACAGTGTAACAATAGTTGTCCATGTTTATGACCAAAACGACAGAAGAGAAACAAGCAAAAAGCCAAGAACATGCACTGGGAGTCCACACAAAATGGAGCAGAGAAGGAAGTCAGTAGCATAGCATGAAATGCTGTACCCATCTCAACAGCCCTTTCTCATTCAATTCTCTCCAAAGCATGATTTTTATGAAAATGGGATAATCTTCTGTATTACCCCTAAGAGCATTTTTAAACCGCAAGAAACCAAAGCAACTACCTCCTTGTTTTTCTACAAAGCGGGCAAATGAATTGAGTTTACAAGTTAGAAAACACAACCATGTAGAAAATGAGAGCTCTTGACTTTTCTGAATGTATCAACAATAAAGCTGTCTTAAAACAGCCTGAAAAGTCTCTTTGTAACCAGGACATATCAAAGTAGCTTACACCATACCATTTACACTTACATTTATCGATTCAATTGGGCCAAACTCCTCCAAAAGACTTCCAACGTCCTGTTGAGTTGTCCTTTTGTCAAGTTGTCCTACCCAAAGCGTAGTACTACAAACTACAAAGATTTAATGCAGATTGTAAGAGCACTTGGAAATACACATTTCATAAACCACACTGTCAAAACAGTTATTTTAAATGTCAGTTGTTCAAATGAAAAAAACAGCCAATATTAAAATTAATATTTTATTAATTAGAAGTTTTTGACAGAAATCTCTTTTTCTCGCCCCCCCCCGGAGCTGCGTTAACATTTAACCACAGCAACTACATCAGAATTGTTGTTAGAATGCCCTCACTAAGAAGCTCTCTAGTTAACTCAATATTGAAGTGACCAGCAACTTCTGATGATCATGAGCTCTGCAAATCATCATAAAAAGGAAAGATATGCTTTGCTGCTAACAGTGCACCATGAAACATCCCAACACATACCGTGAGTAACACGGTAACTCACTTCACTGAGTGTGAAATCCAAGCTAGAGGCCACCATCACAAGTTATGGATGGTACTTACTGGCAAGATGATAATTGTTTATGGGGATACACTAGCAAGATTTCCCTCCAGAATGTAGCAGCAATTCAACTACAATGAGGAACCAAACTTTTAACATCTTTAGTGACCTATTCAATGCCATTTTTTCTACAGTTAAGTGAAAAATTGACACAAGCTTTTTCTTCCAGGAAGAGTAAGCAACGTGCTTATCTTGCTTAATGCTTCAAAGTAATAAAACATACTCCATCTATGTTTTCCCCATTAAGTGATATAAAACTGCAAACCTAAAAAGCATTGTGTGACAGAACTTGGGAGAGATGTTGGGAAAAGTGTATTTTGCACCACTGCCAGTAAGCTTTTAATGAAGAGCTACCAAGCCTTTGCAGTCCTTTTAAACTAATGGTATTGTAATTCACAAGGTTTTGGCTAGATAAAACTCTCCAGTTTTCATTCCTCTTATATAAAAATGTTCTCATTTTACTTGATGACTCCAGAGAAGATTCCACACTCCCCAGGAATACTCAGAAAATAACTACTACATTTTGTCTATAAACAGAGCCAAAGCCAGGATTATTTCAGAAATCCGAACACCAGCCTCTGTGTTTTCCAGGTCAAAGCTCCCCTCCAGGTTTGAGAGACACACATTTAATCATTAAAAAAATTGTAATAATGTGCTCAACTTCTTGGTGCTCAAACTGCTTTACCTTATATGTCTTGAAGGAAGGAAAAGAAAAACATGGTGTTTCAGCTTTTTCTTCCCTCATTTTACAGCCAAAATATTTCTGACTTGGAGATATTCCAAAAATATCAAACTGTCTACTATGAGTAAAGTAAGTACAAGGATGTGTGGTGAATTTAATTCTTACCAGCTTTACAACAGTTCAAAAAATAAATCACAGTACAGTTTACTTTTATTCTGTTTGGATGAGTCTTGGAACCTGCATCAAATAGCATTAAACCCAAGAAAAAGGAACAAAAAAACACAACAACAGCAAAAAAACCCACCACACATCAGGTTAAGAGCTGTCTTCTGGGATATTCTAAGCAGATATCATACACTGAAGGTAAGTACACATGTAAACATTAAATTTAAGAAAAAGTCTAATAGATACAAGAAGTGTATTTCTTTGACATTTACATTTTTCCTAAAATAACTGTTTTTCTTCTTAGTATTCCATTTTACATAGGTATGGTATCTACCATAATATCTTCAACTACACAGAACTCTAAAATTCACTAAAGAAAATACTGGACTAAGACAAAAAAATTCCATGTATGAACCAGGAAGATGCTGAGCATCCAAAAAATGGTATTCTGGGAACTCGCAGAGTTACATCAACAATAAAGAGAAAGCATAAACTTACCACTAACAGTTTCTGACTTGATCTGAGGAAGGCCTTTCGACCTGCGTTCTCTCTCCCTTTCACGTTCACGTCTCTCTTGTGACCGAGACTTAGGAGAGTGTCGGCGTCTATCCCTGGACCGAGATCGAGAGCGACGATGACGTGACCTTCGAGATCGGGAGCCAGATCTTGATCGTCTCCTTTTAGGTGACCTAGTTCAAACCAATGACCATTCATGTTCAGTCTTTCTGACTCAGACACTGACAGGTTAACTATTTCAGATATCTATTTAAATAATCAAGGAAGAGTTCAGTAAATAAAAAAATAAATCCAAGTTCATTCACAGGCATTTAGGACTAGAATAAATTATTACAGTAGCTTATTAATGCACTGTAAGTTCATTATTTTTCAATATCTTAATTTTGTCTTGAAGTTTACTATCAAAACTATGTCCACATTAACACCAAAAAAATTTGCATCTGCTTAAATGAGGAAAATGTCCGTTACTTTTACAAAAGAATGGCTAAAAAAAAAGAGATTAAAAATAAATTCTGCAAGTGAAAGTGTATTTTACATCACATTCAAGTTTTAAACCACTCAAGGTCTGGAAGACAGAGTAAACCTTCAAAGAAGTCATACAAAACTTGGCAAAGGAGAAGATTCGTAACTAAGTAGATAGCTTTGCTTTAATACTGGAGCCAGATTTGTTAGATCAGCTCAGACGCGTAAGACTGCCTCTGTGATTGGCAAAGTCCCATAGTACACTGGATCACAGATTTTCTTCTTAAGAAAGATGTCTTTAGAGCACAGACAAAATTACACTTCCATAGAATCACAGAATCGCTTTGGTTGGAAGAGACCCTCGANCCAACACCCTCCATGCTACAACCTCCTTTCAGGTAGTTGTAGGCAGTGATCAGGTCTCCCCTCAGCCTCCTTTTCTCCAGGCTGAACAGCCCCAGTTCCCTCAGCTGCTCCTCATCAGACTTGTGCTCCAGACTCCTCACCAGCTTCGTTGCCCTCCTCTGAACTCTCTCCAGCACCTCGCCTTTCTTGTAGTGAGGGGCGTCCCTAAAATTTACTCAGGATTGACAGGCATAGAAGTTACTTTCTACCAATAAGAGAGAGCTGTATAGATACCTGGTTTTCCTTAGAAGGTATATGGCTTTCAGGGGTTCACAAGTCTTAAGAGTCACTAATCTGTTTCTCGTTACCACTGCATTGAAGCACATACATTTAGCTGTGTTTAAACATAACTCCCCTCAGAGATAAGATATTGAAAGGGTCTCTTTTTTTTTTTGTTCTCTTCCAGAAGGGGAATTCAAATAAAGCCCTTGACAGTTTTGACTGTAACAAGAAATTTCACTAGTGTTGTCCACACAGTTTAATACACAAACAGTAACTTCTTGTAATTAATCCTTAGATTAAATTGAAATGGACTCTTTTGCTAAATGTGTCTTTTGTCACAGAATCCAACTTGTACAGGACAACTGGGCACTTAAAAGAAACTACCTGAAAGGAAGCACACTGAGCAGGGCACCCAGGAAGTCAACTCAAAATGGAGGTAACAGGACTATGTCCTAAGGCATTGAAAATGAGCTCCATCAACAGTTCAAGTTGCCTCACCTCTCAGCTATTTACTGTCATGTCAGTTAGAAATTACCACTCCCACAGTGGATTTGGCAGCACAGCAACAGGTTCTCTGAGCTCCAGATAATCAGCATAACTCTCCTCAGTACTTGTACAGAATTAGTAAAGCATTTTCAAGTCTCTGGACATGACGCACTTGTTTCCTCACGTTAAAACCCAATACTTCGTATAATATATACCCTCACTAAAAGAACTTTCACTAATTTACCTTGATGCAGATCTAGATCTTGACTTCCTGCTGTCAGAAACATGCCGTTTTCCCTCTTGAATAGGTGGTTGCTCCACTTCCATATCCTAAAATATTAAGTTGACTGGTGTTACAGGCAAGCAGCACAAGCATTTTATTTCATTTTATGCCTAGACTAAATTACATAACAGCATGAAAATTATACTGAATATTCACATTTGTGAAATTAAAATGCAATAAAACTCTCTTCAAAAGCTTCACCACCACTTTGTGGTCACTAATAAGGAGACAGTCCAGTAATAAACAAACATAATACAACTACTGCAAAAACGTAATAAAAGTAATTTACACAAAATTCTCATTTTCAATTTGCAAATTATTGTTTTCCCACATTTTAGTCAATTTCGGCACCACATACATCTCCACAGAATATGATGATATTCCTTAAAGTCAGTGGATCTTGTTTTGTCATCAAAATCACAGAAAAATAAGGTCTACTAAAAAACCTTTTCTCCAAGATGTTCTAGGAAAGTAGTTTAAGCCGTACATATAAGCAAATTACAATACTATAAATCTGAAGAATGAAGCACTAAGTCATCAAAACAACACAACAAAATGCAAGAACCTGCTTTAAAAAACCCCAGTAAGTTCCACAGTTCTTCCTTCCTACCCCAAATCCTCTACAGCTTCCCACTCTAGAACACACTGTGTCATGCCTAAACTTCAGTTTTCATGATGCAACCCCGACAGGGAACATCCAAACAATCAATCTCTCAGAATGTACTGATTTAACAGAATTCAAGACTAAAAAAACTGATTACCAACATCCTCCAAAATCTTAGGAACAAGAAAGCAGTGTTTGCCTACACCTGGATTTTTTACAAACTTTTACAGACTTCTGAGTTCATTTCCACTACATTACCAATCTACCAGGCCCTTAAAAACTAAGGTTTCCAGATCGTTTATCTCCAGAGTGAAATTGTACTGTTAGAATTCCATGGAACAAAATATTCCTGCAGCATTATGGGGACAGGAAAGGGAGGATGAGGCGAAGTGGAAGGACAAAATGCAATCCAAAGTCTTTCACAAAAGGAGAGTTAAAGCATATGGATGCTGGGTTTGCTACGCTTCTGAAACATCAGACTTGTCATGTAGCACTGCAGCTATCTAACTTTTTCTCAGATGAGTTACCCCCACAGTCATCCCTGTCCATGGTTATCATGAAATTTCCTCTTCTGAACAAATTACACAGATTTGAGAAAGACATGTATTAGAGCATTTAAGTTAGTTTGTTTACTGCAAGGAGTCCTCACCTGCTGATGTGGTTTCTGCATGTGTGATTCACTCTGTACTGGAAAAGGAGACTGAAAAGTTTGCTGCACAGGTGCTGTTGGTGGAATCACAGGCTGAGCCATGGGTGGAAACTGTGGGGTAGGCAGGAGGCCAAAACCTGGCATTTGCCCGTTAGGAGGAAGCGGAACCTTGGGAGAAGACAAAACATAAAACCTTCCAGTTAGGAAAAAAAAATGCATCAGTGTTCCCAGTTTGCTTACGTAAAATTGTATCCCTGATCCAAAGTCACAATACAAGAGCAGAAGCCCAAGACAGATGAAGTAGCTCAAGTGTTTAGGCATATAAAATAAAAATCTTGTTCTTCAAAACTTGACCAGAACAGAGAACAAAAACACGTTTCCTGGGAAAGCCAGAGGGCTAAGCTGTATTCACTCTTCATTAATAGGAACACCACTTCCTTATTTCTGCACCAAAGAAAGCAACAAAAGATAGAAAACGTAATACAATAGAGGGACAAGGGAAACCCCTGAAGTTACCTGGTGACGCATTGGATCCTGCTGCATTCCCATCATCCGCTGCTGAAAAGGGTCCATATTTGGGATTTGAGGAAATACTGTCTGTTGTACACCTTCTGCTGGAAACCCACTAAAACCAGTAGTATTTTGGTGAGACAAGTCAGTAGATACACAGATTTTTTTGCTTTTATTTTATATATTTCTATGTACATTTATACATTCTTGCTTCAAATTCAGACAGAAAAAATTATTATTATTTCATTTCCTCTCTAAAAACTGAAAACAAGAAAAGGAGAAAGAGTGGCTTCCTTATCTTTCCTCCACTATAAGAGTACTCCTTCAACATTTAAAGAAATGCTACATAAAGGTTTAAGCGCCTCTTCCCTCTGTACTTATATGATCTTGCTAAAGATATCAGTCTATGGAAATTTTTCATGAAGGTTGTGTGCCTTAGGCTAACTTTCTTCCTCTCCAGTTCCTCTTTTGGGAACAAAATAAGCAAGCTTTTTTCTCAATGAAAATAAAATAAATTGGTCATACTTTTGCTAGAAAAAATCCTTCAGTTTGGGAGGAATTTAGGGCAGAGGAGAAAGGATTAGAGTAATGTCATTCATTTCTTGATTCAACACACAGAATGGACAGTGCTCAGGGAAATAATGAGGTCTGTGCATTTAACAGGGCCTGTTTACAGGATGCAGTCTGTGTAAGAAACTGAACAGGATTTCAGGAAGATAAAGGAATTTCATGGTGATGTGAAATGGAAGTTTGTAGTATTTTAAGACACAGGTGCCATACAATTCCTAGATGATTCTGGGCAGATCAGTTTTTCATATAGAGTATTACTGACTTGGTGTGCCCAAAATGAAACTACTGGAATCCAGTCTTCAGAGGCATCTTACATAATGTAAAGGAATAAGGACAGAGGCTTTGAACTGCTACAAACAGAACATTAACATGCTGAAAAGCCTAGTCCAATGATCTCTAGTTGTGCATACACAAGCAGTGCATATGTTTGACCTACCTCATCTTTCTGTACACCACGAGTTCCATCTGTATTACAGGGAAAACACTACTGATTTACTTAAAAGGCATTTTAATTAAGTAATACTTGTGGAACATTAAAGTGCTCAAGGTGATAAACACAGTAATGACAAAGTTAGTGATCCTGTTTTTGAGAGCGGGGTTTGGATGGCATATACAGAGAGTAAGACATGGGGCCACATACTGAAGCAGGGAAAAAAGAAATATTGACTAACCCAGGTATTGAGCACCATCCAGCCTGTGCACTGAATGAGAGAGGGGTCCTGTGGAAAAAACTAGGATGTGATCATGTAATTTAAGACTTTATCATAACGCATATCAAAAGGGAAACAGGAGACTGAGTTAGTTTGCATGGGTATTTAATGCTTGAGAATTTAAAGCTGCAAAGCCAATTTAAATGTTTTTAATAGCTAAACCTATCACAATGTTTGGAAAAGCATCTTGTCCCCAGCCAGCAAAGCAATCCAGCTGATTACTAACAATGCCCTGATGCACTTAGTTGTGCAGTAAAAACATGGAACTCATCTTGAAAACAAAATTCAGCTTTTCTCTACAGAGCACATCCTCAATCGATGTAACATGCCAAACCTACACCAGATCACCAAAACAAAACAAAACACCAGAAGTTGTTAAAGTTGTTAATAGTGCTTTAACTTCGGACTATAACAGTTAAGCACTGAAGTAACTTGGAATTTTAATCAGCTTTCTAACCTAAATATTTTTCAGAACAAAGATTTGTGAATTTTATTATGACACAAAACTTACAAAGCTGGCTGAGAAACTGAAGGAGAAGGAGTTGAATCTTCTTTCTTTGAATCTTCCACTGCTTCTGGTTCATCATCATAGTCAAACCGATCCAGCAATTTCTGAAAGAAATGACACCATTTTTTCTGTATCTTACATAACTGGCAGCCAAAACATCCTTATTATCAGAGTCTTATTATATATCTAAGAGTTCTGGAATTAAAGACAAGGTTAGAATCAGAAAAGAAAAATCTATATTATAATGCAGAATCAGAAATTATCCAAAAGCAGTTTTATTCAGCTCATAAAATGCAAAGGCTATAAAAATAGGAAGCCAACCTCCAAACGGAAAGAGAAGTAACAAAATTCGTATCGTTTTACTTCTAGCAAGTGGAGGACATTGAGGCATCCATCCATCAGTCTTCTGATGAATTGAAGAAGTTAAAAGCGAAGAGCAAATGAAGACTTACTTTGTCAAATGATGTTTTTTGCTCAGGCGGTGGGAAAGCAGCTTTCTGTTCTGGTGCTTGTGCTGCTGTAGTTTTCAACTGAGCAGTAATAGCTTGAACCTGAGCCATCACAGTGTTATCTATGACTGGTGACTGGGGTTTTTGAGGTTGTTGAAAAGTCTGAAGAATTTGCTGAAGCTACAAAAACACATATAGTACTAAGTATTCACTCTTCTATAAACACATAGTATTGCAAGAGTTGTAGGATATAAATTTTACATCAAACCAGAATATGGCACAGGATGAACATGACCAACAACCTGACTGAACTATGAAGAACTGTCAGCAAGACCAAATGTAATTTTTAAATACTTCAGTGGCAAACTTAAGCAGATCCCAAGATTTCAGTATTCATGCCTTTTAACACTGCGAATGTTTAAGAAGACCGAACAATAAAACTCAACATTTTGTTTGATATATTCTGCCTGTATATTCTTACTGCTGGGTAAGCTCAAGTGGA
>VWYH01002511.1:776051-1079377 GCA_013399365.1 Pampusana beccarii | reverse complement strand
TGTCCTAACAGGCCCTGCTAAAACAGCTGCAAATCACTAAACCTGAGGAGTGTCCCTCTGGCTGTGAAATAAACGGATTTGCCAAGAGCTGGAAGCCCAGCTCCTCCAGCCCACTGTGTCTGCCAGGTTTTTTTCTCCTCACTGTATCTCCTCTCCTCTTTCTCCCCTCTCCATTCCCACTTGACCCCTCCTTGCCAACCACCACCCTTCCTCAGAGTCCTGAATGCAAAAACTCCTGGCCAGAGCTCAGCCCAGCTCCTCACAAACACCCGCTCGTCATCCTGCAGCCGGCAGTTGGGTGGATGCATCGCTCCTACGGTGCACTCTGATATTTTGGACTCGGACAACATCTCTCTTGGTCAAATCCCTTCTCTTGGTCAAATCCCTCCTCCTCTTCCCCCAACAGCCATTGCCCGTGTGCTTCTGGGGGTCCCACAGGGATGTCTCTGGTCCATCTCTTGTTGGGCTGCGCGTTGCCATGAGCATCTCCATCTGTCACCCCTCTCTTCAAGTGACTCACAAATCAGCTCTTCCACCCACAGCCTCTGATTTTCAAACTGCAGGGAACACACAGCATTTGGTAGACAAGAAAGCCTCTCCCTGGGAAACAAGAGGAGCTGCCAAAACAGACTCTGGGTGGATAAGAGGATGCAGAGCGGACGCCTTTCTCCTTACAAGGCTTTGAGGAGAAGGAAAAAGAAAAGCGTGTTCTGTTTTCCCTAGATAAGATGTTTCTGTCAATATGAGCAATTCTAGCTGAGCTTAGAGATCGGTAGCACCTGGATTCACGAATGCCAGGAAAAACAGCCCTTTGAAGGACTGCAGGTTGAAAGAAGAGGATATATCTTCGGGGCAGTGGGCTCTGTGCCTCTGCAGAGCATGTTATCTGAAGATCAACATGTAAATTCCTGTTCTACTCCTGTCCTATCTCTCTGGGTCACTTACTTCATAGCTCCTATTAAATTTGAGCTTTGTATAGAAATACGACAAAAGAACATACTAATAAATACACTTTCCAGTGAGTGATTTCACAGAAAAACAGCTCTTTGTGTCACCATTTTCCAATTAAAGCGCAAACTAAGTGATAACCCTGTCCCAAGGGAGGCTACAAGGAAGAAAATCTCTCATTGTAAAATACTGGGGTGCCTTTCAAACATTAGCACAACGTTTTCTGCAGACTTCCAAGGGGACAACAGCGCTGTATTTCAATTCCCTCAGCACAAGCAACAGTTGTGCCACGCTTCCGAGTCAGCAATCGCACAAACCGAACACCGCTGTCCCCAAACATCACTCCAGGTGTCAGGGGCAAAGAAAGCATCCATTTTAAATTAAAAGCTTTTATATGTGGCTGCAGAAAACAGGTGGAGGGAGCCCTCCCTGGCACCAAGGAGCTGCTTATGCACATGCAGTGGCTGGAAGATGCAATCAAACCTGAGCATGAGAGAACAGGGGCTTGCACACAAGTGATTCAGGGGGCAGAAGCCTTGGGTCGGTGCTGGCTTCTAAAGGGACTTTAATGGAATAAGGCAAAATTTCAAATTCAATTTTTTTTTTCTTTCTAAACACCACGTCCTGAAAGTCAAGCTATCAATTTTTTTTTTTTTTTAATTTAATTAAAAAAAATTCCTCCTTGACGATCTCTACCACAGGGTGGTGTGTGGCTCAGACACGCCAGAACAAGACCGAGCACCATCCTTTTCTCCACTCACAGTAACTTTCTGCTGCTCCAGTTTCAATTCCGGTGCTCCTCTAAGTACCACTGCAGATTTGGAAGTGGTGGTTGCGCTCAGTACCCCACTGTTCAATAACCACATGGCTTTTTTCCCCTCCAACACACTGGGCAGGCACAGCAAGTGCTCCCTGGGCACACAGGGGACAAGCTGCAGCTCTGTGCTGCTTTCTTGCAAGTCTCCTGCCTTTCCCTGGTTTATTCTTATTTGTGATGGCTGGAGGATAAGAAAGCGGCTCAATGTGCGATGGGCACGTTGCTCTGACACTGTGGATCTGGAGGTCTCTGCTCCAGCGATTTACAAAACCCGAGGCAATGCCACCATCCCTCTAGTGCACATTATCACTAGGAGCTGGAGACATTTACCCAAAATTACCCCAAAAGGCAGTGGAGGAACTGGGCAGGGAACCCTCCTCCCTGCTCTAAGCAACGAATAACACGATCTTCACTATGTCTGTCCTCGGACACATAGGTTTTGCACTCCCTTTTCCTCATTCATGCTCCCCTTGCTGCCCTGTGAAGTTTCTAGGACCAGCAGTGACCGCTGCGGTCCCCATGTCCCCTCACCGACCCAAGCGTGCTTTCCACACTTCCCACCGCAGCAGCTAGGTGGCAAAAGTTTCGTACAGCCTGGGAAACTTAATGCAACCCTTTTATAAAGAGACAGCCTGCGGATTCAAACACTTCTTATTCTAAAAACAACACACGCACGCAAAGAAAACTCCCCTTTCAGGGAGAGCAGACCCAGCTCCCCCCAGATCACCCCACCGCACTTTACTCACGTCGTATTTCTCCGTCATTTTCAGATGCAGAGCACGCTTCCAGAGAGTCCTTGCACAGCCCCAGTCCGGCAGCAAAACTAAGACGCACAAGGCTGCGGTGAAGATCTTTTTACAGAAACGCATCTCTAACAGTGCCCTGGAATCCATTTACCCCAGGAGAGGTGAACCCAGGAGCCCGGCTTTTGGGATCCGGAACGATTCGGAGTCTTGGCAGGGTGGGAGGGAGCCGGGGAGGAGGGAGAGCGAGGGCTGATCGCTGGTGAGAGCCGCTTTTCGCCGCACAGTGTCTGGGAAAGGAAAAGAGGGGAAAAAAAAAGAAAAAGAGCCCACAAGGAGAAGCCGGGAGCTGCCGCTGAACTTCACTCCAAGTTAGATCAGGTTCTCAGCTCACATGTTCACACAAAGCACACGTTCTCATTGAGTTATAGATGGGAAGATTACTTGGAAAGATTATTTTTAGACCTTTGTTTCCAACATCTGGCATGGTCAGAGAGCCCCATTCAAAGCCGAAGCGTGGGATCGGATGACAGCTGCCGCAGGGGAAAATGAAGGGCTTGGAGGGGTGGGCTCGGCAGCTTCCAGCAAACAGCTCACCCAAACTTCCCAAACTACTCGGCTCCCCCCTTGCGTGCTTCCCACTGTGCCCCGAGCTGTGGTTTTGGATCACGTTTTGACAAAGTGATAACTTCATATGAAGATCGCTCAAAGGAAATGATTTAAAGAGGCGATAAACATGCAGGGGATTTAGTTAAACCACGTTGACGTTATCTTTCTGTAAATGATTTCGAGGAAGACGTGGCCATTGAGGAAAAATAAATTCATACGCATGGGTGGGGAATAGGGAAGGAAGGTGGTTTAGAAATTACAGGAACAAACGGAAAGTGAGGAAGGGGACGTGAGTCAGCCTGTGCCTGACAATGGGAGAGACAGAGAGGCTGGATGGGGGGTATGAAACACCTACACGGACATGCCTGAAGGACAAGAACGGACTTGTGAAATCAGGCTGAAAGCAGCACAGCATCCTTCCTGGGATGGGACGGAGGCAGGTACCAAAGAAAAACTACAAGAACGGGGCAGCTGTTCCATATAGATGAGTACAGATACATGTACATGTATACGTATGCATGCATACAGTTCCACAGCCTCCAGTAATGTTGCCCAGGGCTTCCTGAGCCAAATGTGAGGGCTGTTTATTCTATAATCCTCCATGTATACCTCCTCCAGCAGCTTATACAGCCTCCACCTGGAATGAGGGAGAAAATGGAACCACAAAGTTGGTTGAGATACAAGCACTGAGCCTTTATTGCCTTCCATTTACCCAGACCGTCAGATTTATTGTATACCTGCTGTAAAATGTGTCTGCACAGGAGCGTAAGACCTTGTGGGCAAATACAGAAAAGTCTTTTAATTCTTCCTTATATCGGAAAGCTGTGGCAAGTCACTTTGATCCATGCCTAAGTGTCAATAGCCACATGTAGGTGGTAGCCAAATGATTTCACTTCCAAGCTTACCAGAATATGGAGATGTGAGTCTGAAGAATGAACGAGGTGCGGGTTTTAGAAGCTCTGTATTTAACTGAAGGCATTTTGTTTATTTAGAAATGAGGGGTTTATAGGGTTTCTAGCAGTAACCGTGCTTTGGGACAGTCCTGCCCACATTTCTACTGCTGTGGAAAGCCCTGAGCAACACAACATATTCAGTTCATGTCAGGGAATTCAGCCGGTAAGAAAAGCCAAGCAGGGGCTACTGCTGTGGGGGAAAAGCAGGGGGAAAAGAGTGAGGAAAGAAAATGAAGAGTTAAATTGGGAAGGGTCACCAACCTCACAGCTGCAGTGATACAAGGAGCTGCCTTGAGCCTCTGGACTCCTAAAGAGCCCTGATGGCAAATGTCTTGGATGGGATCTCGAGGGAGCTGCAATGACCATTTATTGCTCTGTGTTTGTAGAACTTTCAGCACGGCTTGATCCATAGATTATCACTCCTGCAACAACAGGAGCTGAATATAACGTCAGCTGAAATCAGCAGCTGTGCCGGAGTTAATGAAAAGCACGCTCAGCTGCCTTCAGTACATCCAGAGAGGAATATATCACTACCATAAGACTTCTGCTTGTGGTTTTGTTATTGCTCAGAGTGCTTTTTCTGACACAAGAGGATGCTTCTAATTCCTTTCAAAAACAAATCTCCTGTTTGTTGCAACATTAATACCTGTACCTTGACAAAGCACCTTTCAGGCACAACCAGGAGCTCCCACCAACGTCCTCACTCCAGTGTTGTAAGGTGACAAACGACACGGCTGGCTGCTCAGAAGAAACAAGATTTTTTTCTTAGAGTATTCCTACATAATTTATGTCTTTGTGCTGATATTTCACTTGTCTGTCCTCTTGCTGAAACCCAAAGCAGCATGAAACAACAACTGTTCACGATAAATCTCCCTAATTTAATTTTTGTTGTTTGCTTCGTACACTTGCAATCCGGACTTGGAGCGACTAATTCTAAAGATTAATAGCTACCTCAGACACTGTTTACTGGCCTTTCTTTTGGCAGATATACAGCTTCGACATTTACCCGGGAGAAAGTAGGGTCTGTGCATTACAGTTCATGGACTGTATACCAAAGAAACAAGAATTCTCCTGCAGGACCAAACCTTGACAGCTAGTCATGGTCTTCACATAAAAAGGAATGTTGGTGTTACAACACTTAGGCCACCTGCACACAACCACCTCACCTTAACTTCCCAAAGTACCGCACGCAATGCCTGGGTTGGGTTGCTCCTATTATCAACTGGGGAAACTGAGGCACGGGGTGGGTGATTTGCTGAAATTAGAGCTTGGTCTGCATGACCAAACTGTTAGAGTTAGAACAGCTCGGCCTTGGCCAGGGCTCTGTACTCACACTCAATAGGGCATTCTTGATGTCATTCATTTCCATTCCTCACATGCTTCTACCTCCAGTCTGTCTTGGAAACTAGGCAAGGGATTTTACACTTTAATAGGATTAAGAAAAGCTGCTTTAGATGGCAACATTGGAAAGAATGTATTTCTCACCTTTTCTGGATAGTTTGCTTCTTGGTAGTCCCTGGCAGGGCTGTGTCATCACAGGACAAGTGCAGGACCCCATTTCATACCCGTGTTCTCCTTCCACTTGGATCCCAGAGCACACCTAAACCAAGAGAGACTTCAGTCCACTCAGTTACAGAGGCTCCTGCTACAGAGCAGTTCGTGTCTTATCAAGTACAGTTTTGAATGGCCCATTCAGAAAAGGAAAAAAAAAAATTTAAACATTTTTAAAAAGGACAAAAAAAAAAGAGAAAAAAAAGAAAAGAGAAGCAGCTTTGACTTTCTGAAGAATTTCTTGTTTAACAAAGCAGTTCTTGGCAGGTTTGTGGCTCCAACTATTAGTATAAAGCATTCTTAGCAGCTTGTGAAGTAATTATAGGAATCAGGCACAAATCTTTAGCAAACACAGCCACCCGCACTAATTAGAAATTTAAAATCCACCGCTAAGCAGATTTCAGAGTGACTTTAAATGCTAGGTATTTGATGACGTATGATGTTTTTAAAACTATCATTACAAGAAAGCAAAAAAACTAACTACCATCTTCTCTTAGACTACATCTTACCTACACATAACAGTTGGGCCACAGTCATTTACATTAAGTGGAGCGACTCCTCTGGTGCTGGTTACATCCGGATCAAGTTGCCGTATGGATATCCTATGCAAAGTGGAATAAGTGATGCCGGTATAAGACATCCTTGTAGTATTATAATGTCTTGGCTAGATTTGGTTTCTGCTTGTGTGAAACCTTGGGCATTCAGCAGGCAGTTAGACTGACAGCTGGAGAAAAGTGACAGCTATAGGAATGTATATAATTATATCCACACCGAGCAATCAGCCCAGGGAAAGCGTTAAAGGCAAAAGCCACACGCCAACCAGCACATCTGGCCAGGTGCAAAACATATGTGAACCACGTAAATTTTCTACTAATGGAAGTTTACAGTGGGCAGGGTTGTGTCGCTCATAATAAAATGAGTTTTTTCTCTGTGCTTGTCCAGGGAATACACAGTATATCACTAAGTCATGATTCTTCTGCTTCAAGATTGGTGGTACAGTTCCTCACACAAAATTCCTGCTGCCTTCAAGGATGTTAAACGAGATCGCTTCATACATCATCACTAAGCAAAGAGTCGTCTTCTGTGCATGAATCTGTGCGAATTTGCAGTCCACAAATGCTTTCAATAAGGCAAATTCTGCAGTAACATAAATTGTTGTCAGATGATAGCAGGAGAGAGTTGAGCATCTCGCCAGGACCTGTGAAATCTTCAGCATCATTTGTTACAGCAAGGAAGATGTATCTGAATAAAAGGACGGACATTTTATCAGGGTAGGAGAAAAAAAAATCACTTCTGGAACCAGGATTCTTGCTGCCCGATTAGAATGAATTAAATAATGTTTTTAAAAAATGTTCTCGGGAAGGTTCTGAGTAAAAGTCACGGGCTGTTTGTACAGCCAAGGAAAAATGTCTTCCTCCAGCCAAAAACAAGTGAGGGAGGTCAGCCTAAGCCAAGACTTCCCCTTTCCCAGAGGAAAGATCTGACTTTTAAGAAAAGATTATGTCAAAGAGAGAATTTCCTCAGAGCACACGACTCCAGCAGCACAAGGTGACTCATTTTAGCTTGATATAATCACAGTACCTTCACGCCAGGGGCTGCTGCAATTCCTTATCTGTGGCGCTTACCAGCCTGCTCTTTCCTCTGCAGGTTCTGCTGCCAATAGCAAAGGGTGATGGTTTTCTGGGGCCAAGCAGGGTGGAGATCATTGAGATTATATTTTCCATCTGGAAGACAAGGTTACAGCTGCTCTGCCTCCCCCATCTCCTGTACACCCAGCTGCTGGTGGCCCGTCCGAAGGGTCCTGCCTGATGTACCACTGGGGAATGGGGGTTTTTGTGGCTTGGGGGAGACCTGCAGGTGTGTGCTGGGATCAGCAAAGGGGGACAGACTCTTCCCAGGGCTTCTTATGGGCCAGGTCCATCAGGAGAACAACTCCACTGATCACAGTGACAAATAAAACAAGATAAAGCTCCTCCCTGCTGCCTTGTCAAGGCTCAGCACTGGGGACTTACCAGTCAGACTTAGACTCAGTTTTAGGAAACTAACAAAAACAAGTAAATCCAGAGTGGTTTTGTTGTGAATATGAGCACAGAAAAACCATAGCACTGATTTAGTTTCCCTCAGCTATATGTGTCACACGAAATTCACGGAAACCTATAGGAAGTGCTGGGCTCCCCTGCAATGACAGATGGCATCGCTTTCATCTGTATGGTCACCCCTCCAACCTATGCTTTGTGTAGGATATCTTAAAGCAGCAATATTATACTTTTTACTTTTTTTTTTCTTGCCTAAGAGCCCAGCCAGTGACTGGGATTGCTCACTGCATGGACTAGCAGGAAAACGAGTCCCTTACCCATGCCTACCCATGTGGTAATCAAAAATAAACTGCAGCATCTCTTGAGGGATGACACTGAGTGCAGATGAAACATCCTCTCGCCCAGGGGGTTATTTTATGGCCAGCCCTACAGGAAGACACCGAATCTGGGTTTCCAGTATGGATTCATTCCTTCTCTGAGCAGGAAAAGCTGGCTGTGGTATCTGTGCCAGATGTTTGCTACCAATGATCTCCACTGGGAATTTATAGGATGAAATAAAAGATCAAAAGCGATTTGAAACACAGGTGATTCTCTTTAAGCACCTGGCCTCAAGCCCTCACAAAGCCTGGGAGAGGTCAATGTTAAGTGGCCCCTGACCATTTGGAAAGGCCTATAAAAAAGAATATGAAGTGTCTCTACTTTTAACTACCTTTATTGCATGAGATATAAATTAAGCAGATGAATGTTATTAGAGAAGCACTCTCATGAGAGCTGCATCCCACTAAACAAAATCAGTGGGAAGTCTTCAAATCTATGTTCAAAACATCGTATTAATTAGGAGGCAGAAAGGTAGGTAGTGTGGGGAGGGGGGGTTCACCTTTGGGGTGCAGCCGTGCATCCGCTGCGATGCTGTGTGCTCCGGGAACACGACCGGGAATCCCAAACAATTCCTGCGGGTGGGACCACCCGAGCTCTGGTCCTGACACACACGCTGCCTTGTGCCACTTCCCTCCGGGGCTTTCTTGTCCCTAAAGCTTTTGTCTGCAAAGAGGCCTCTGTGAGCAGCTGGCATCCCATGGGGAGCTGGGAGAGGAGGCTGGGGGGGAGCGGGGACCCTTTCCCTCTCAGGTCAGTGATTGCTGCATGTTTTGGATGCGGGGGGGGACGTACCGTGAAGCTCTTACGTTGCGACTGCCGAGAGAAGCCGAGTCATGGGCTGGAAATGTCAGAGGAATCTCCCCAGAGGACAGATTTCACCCTAAAAGGAAAGACATGGGGAGTTAAGTCTGTGGATTCACAGGGATTTTACAGCAAATCTGCAGCCCTTTACCATGTTCTGCACCGTAGCCAGATTTAATTCCCTGGGGGCATCAACACTGCACTCAGGGACTCCTGGTCCTAAAAAAGCAGCTGTGCTCTGGGGGCTCTGAAGAAGCACGGAACACACAATATGTTCCTCGGACAAAGTTAAGGCATGAGTCAGAGCAAGGGACCACGCAGTCACGTCAGCACAGACACTAATCACACCATGTAAAAGGCACGTACTGCTGGAAAATTCACAATTTTACACGTAACACTGAAACCGGGGTTATTCGGTGGCTGATTCCCTGCACAGACCCACAAAGACTTGGCCAGGGCCAAGCAGCTTGGTTTGGGGGCTGCACCCCTCCAAGTTTGAAATCCGCCTGCCTGCAGCTCCTGAGACAGACGGTTTCCCGTAACAAAGCGTCCTGCCTGCATCCAGAAATAGCAGCTTAATAAATAAAGCGCCTGTCAGTGCCACCTGCAAACACTGAACGAGGCAGATGAAGGGCCAGATACACATCAGCATTGTGCTCGCGCACGACTTCCTTTATGAAACCTTTAACCTCCGCTTCCCACGCACTATTACACGGGAACTCCCGCAGCCTTTGCCGTGGCTGCTCTGAGGCAATGGGAACTTTGGCGAGGACAGGGAGTGATTTCCCAGCTCCAAGCACAAGGCAAATGTCTTCAGAGCTCTGAAAAATCTACGGCTCCTGACATCAGCTCTGAGGATGTCGGTGCTGCCCAGAACAGGGGGATGTGCACCTGGAGCTCAGGGTAGGAGCCAGCACAGCCTCAGCACCCAGCTGGGCAGGGAGCCCCATTGGGGACATTAACACCTGCAGTCAGTAATGTTGTTTCAGAATTTCTTAGAAGAGACCCAAGTACTTTGGAGCCTGAGAGGGACGTTTGCTGTATCATCCCCTCGCTCTAAAGCAGTTTGTTGAGAAGGCAGATAGTTTTTCTTCTCTTATCCAAGGACCAGGGTTAAACACGCTACAGAAAATCCCACTTGCCTTTGACCTCTTGATAAAAGTCTTATCCGAACCTGGTTGAAGATAGACAGCAGTATTTTGAGCGGTTGCAGACTGGGCTTATCTGGGAGCGTTCCCTTTTATGTCCCTCAGCAATGTCTGGAAGTCGGTACATACGTTTCCATCATCCACCTGGTCTGAAGGGGACATGCAGGCTCTCTCCTGTCCAACAGCTCTAAGTGGCCTGGATCCCATTCACCACCGGCTCCTGGTGCCCAGATGGAGCTCAGGCTCTGGCTTCCGTCCTCGGAGGCTCCCTAGGCGTTGTTTTGAATCCTCTCTTGGCTTGGGCGTGAAATACAATTAGATGCCATTGCAAAACCAGAAACCAAAGAGATGCAAAACTGGTATTGCAGAGCAAAAACTTCCTGCAAGGAAGTTCCAAAAGCTGCTTGCTGACATGCACACGTGCCCTTGAACACCTGGGGCTGAGCCCTCTCCAAAAGCCCTCTGGGCAGATGGGCAGCTTTTACAAGCTTTGTGTGGCAGGAAAACACGAGAGACCTCAGGCAGTGTCCTTTTTTGATGTATATACCCCTAATTAAGAGGGTGCATCTCACAGCTTGTATCTTGCCCAGTTTCATTCCTCGGCTGAGCATGGAACTTCTCTTAGCAGTCAGAACATAATTGTTTGAAGGTGCTGAAAGTGTTATAGAAGGGGTTTCTGCCCCTTGTGTCTCCGTGTGAGGTCCTGAGCAGCAAGGTTTAGTGTTCCAGCTGAATTCCTTCTGAATCGTTCAGCAGGCTGGGAGAGACACATGGAGAGTTTCCACCTTTTATCTCAGCACAAAACTTTCCATCTGAACGGAGTCTCTTTAAATGGGAAAGTTATTGTCCTCCAGCGAGCCACTCATTTTCAGGATGACAGTAACTTGCATTTTGCCACACATGTTGCCTATTAGAGTGCTTCCCATTCCGGACATAAAGGGGAAACATGAAGGTACTTTGGCCATAGCTGATGCTTCGCGTTCGCTGCCTGTTCCATTCGCTCCGCTCTCGTGCAGCTGCAGTAAAACACTCGGAGAAGGCAGAGAAAGGAGACCAGAGAAGGGTGTTTGCGTTACGGGAGAACAACGGCATGAGAAACGGTGACATCTCTGTTACAAAGTCAGTGTTTTGGACACTGCACAGCAATGGGCTTTCCCTACTTCTGCAGCAAAACAATCTGGATGTTATTAGCCGAGCACAAACAAAAACTCTCTGAACACGCAATTAGCACCAGGCAGAGATTAAAAGCAGGGCTAAAACCCAGGCTGTATTACGGCCCTGGGTTCTGCCATTAGTGCTGACTGTGGTGGTCACAGCTCCGACCCTCACGAGAATACGCTCCCAGCTCTGCCTGCCACAGCTGCTCCTGCAGCATTCGCCACGTGAATTTTATATGCTAAGAAAATATTTATTGTGGCTTTGGTTCAACGTTCTAATTAAATATTACATAACACTATATACGTTACATAAATTTTGTATATATTTCTACATAATTATATGTGTTTACATATACATAAACCTTACTCTCTAGCACATTTCTTGTTTGTTCACGCCCCCTCAAAAAGTAATAGATGAACATCATAACATTCCTAATACAGGCTACTTAATACCTGCAGAGTGGGTACAGGGCTTGCCAGAATTTGAGTTCAGATTTATGCTCAAGTTTTGCGGGAAAAACCAAGACGCTCCAAACTATTGTCAGGACACTAGAGAAGTGTCCAGGCCAGACCAGAACACCTGCTTTCTTTGGACCATTCTTGTAGCATGTTTTCATAGTACGGGATAAACATTCGCAGTTGATTTGGCACAAGTTCCAGATCCCCCTCCACGTCTACCTGTCTTTCAAACCATTAACCTGTTCTTAAGCGTAACCAGCCCTAACAAATCTCTTTTTTTTTCTGGCTAGTCTTCCCAAAAGTACCAGCATTATTTCATCATTCATATTTTCTGCATTCTCAGAGTGTTAAGGGAACTTAAAGGAGTAGCTGAATACTCAAATACTTTTTCATAATACCTCTCCATCTTTTCTTTAAAGTCTTGAATTTGATTATTTTTTTTTCCAACTTCCATCCAGCAAGCTCTTTGGCAAGAGAAAGCTCAGATGAGGCTCGACTCCTTAATTACATTATTGGCAGACTGTGGCATTCCTTTGTTACTTTCTTGATCTAATTCCCCCAAAGAGCTGCAAAAAGGAGAAGAGTGGATTAATTTAATCATAACTTCTTGTGTGGTTAAATACCAGCTCCTTTATTGGCCACATACGTTTGGGTGCCCTGAACTTCATCTCCTCCACCCAGAGGAAAAGCTTCTTTTTTTCCCTTCAGACTTTATGTCGAAGGAGTGATGCAGACTGAAGTCCATGTGTTGGGACTAAGACGAGACTCAGTAGCTAAAGGGTTCAAAGCACTTCTTATTCCATCAAGTCCTTCAGTGACAAAGTGGCACGGTTAATCCAGGTGATGGCTGAAGGACACTTCCCATGGCTCCTTGAAGCAGCTGTGGGCATGGGAAGGGTCCTTGTAAGGAGGATGCATCGCAACGTCGAAAGTCAAGTGTTGGAGCAATAAATCTGCTGGAGGTTTTTTGGGGACTGAGGTTTGCAAGCCCCACATTCATATTTTGCTAGGCACGTATGCATCTGGAAAGGGAAAATCCTTGTCATGATAGGTAACAGAGACAAATGCTGTACCTCTTTCATCTGGGGCTTAACTTCGGCAGAACCTGCAGTTATTACAAACTTTCTGTCTCGATTAACTCAACACTTCCGCCAAAGAAAACCAGGACACGCTGTTTGCAGCCAGGCAGATTTACTTTTCTCTACAGACTTAAGCAGCTGTTTCAGACTGAAAGTTATGGCATTTAGAGCTGAGCTTTTCCAGACTCTTAACTGAAATAAAACAGCAGAGTATTAGTTGTGTCTCCTCGTCTCTGGACACACGCCCCTCAGATACGAGGCCTCCTGGCTTTGTCTCAAGGGGTGAAAACATACTTGTCCCAAATTAGCTTTGTAGAAAACCTATCTAGCTCCATCTAGGTTGCCATTCCTCCAGCTCTTTCCTTTGGGAGCTTGTTGTCAGCCATAAATCCAAGGCAGCCTTTGCAAATCAAAGCATCATTTAATTTCAACATACGGTTCCAAAGGGTGAGTAACAATTAGCACCCTCTGCACAGCTATTTATTGGATAATTACCAGCTGGATCACAGGGTAATCATGCTCCTGGAAACTTCTGCCTCCTTCAAACATCTTCCCAACAATTGCTTGAGCAGAGGACCCTCCATTCGCTGTGTCAACGCTGAGAAAGCAAGCCGCAAACCTTGGCTGCAGTGGGATCTTCCAAACCAATGGCTTAGGATTCAATGCTGAGCTGCCTCCAGGAGGGAGAGGTCTTGTTTGGAGCTGTGGTCTTGACTTCCCATACAGGCTGTTTTTCACACTGCTGTCATTAACCTAAACCGGCATATTTAAACATCTCGATAATCAGCTTATATACAATAACAGTGAGTTATTACAAACTCCTCATTCTCATAAAACTATCAAGGAGAGCAGATTTAAACATCGTTTGAATCAATAGAAGTGACTCAAGGGTGAATGAAGACTAATAAAACACCCCTGCAGTCTGTGCTACAGGAAAGCACCTTTATACCCATGAGAAAACGTTGGAATTTAGGTCAGAAATGCCATAGCTTACACACAGGTCACACATGACCTGGCACAGCAGCCAAGTTCCTACAGTTCCGAGTTGCTCTCTCTCTTAGGAAGAAAACGTGCTGCTCTCCCTCCTCTACACCAACTTAGATTTATAATTACACATAACATGGTATCATCCTGATAGCGTTTGCTAAGAGATTAGAACAGGTAACAACTGAGAATATACACAGCTTCCTTCAAGTGAATATTTGCAAGAGCAGCGCGTTAGGGAGAGTCCCAGCCAGCAATTTGCAAGCGGCTGCTGGGACAAATGTGAAGTCTCAGGAATGCATAAGCAAACGCATTAGACACAATACATCTACTGGAGCAGCGATTCATTAAACAAAGCAGCTTCTGGAAACACGGAAAAAATAAGTTCAACACAGGAATGACTAATGGCTTTTCCCCCCAAAATGGGAGTAATTATTGTAACTTGTCACTGCTGATAAAGTGACCACCTAATGACGTATACTTCAGGTAGTAATACTTGTTCTTAACAAAAATCATTTTCCCAGGTGTATCGCAAACCCAAACGACAACATATTTCATCAGTTTCCAAATTTTCAGGAAAAAAAAAAAAATCCTATGAACTTCAACCCTATTTGCCTGGAACAGGAATTTCAAGTAGAAAGGCTGAGAGTGTGCTGACCTGTTTCATCAAGAGACATTTCAGCTGGTTTCACCTCCTCCTCACTATATGCCAGCTCAGAGTGGTTTAAATTTCCATACTCAGTGGAGAACAGATGTAGAGAATAATTTCTGGTTTCTCTGAAACATAAGCAGCGTATTTTTGACGGAGGGCTTTGTAAACCAGTTCCTTCCAGATCGGAGGTTTGGGGCCACCATGGAAAGAGGGGTTCGCTGATGAGAGACGAGCGGGTGCCCAGAAGACGAGGGGTTACTGGCAAAACCACAGAAAGAGCCCCAAGGAGCCCCACTGAGCCTGCAGATCCACAAGAAATCTTGGCCTAAGCCCTGCATATCTCGGGACGTGAGTCATGTCTGCACTTCTGCTGCTGCTCTGCTCTAACAAATGCCAGCCTAAATGGCCAGATCATTACCCGGCCCAGTATGGGACTGATCCAGCTCCCACTGGAGCCAGCTGGAGCTTTTCCATCCAACGAAGAGGGGGTGGATCGGCCCCATTGCTGCTGCTTTTTGTCCTTGTACGGCTCACGCCGTCTCCCTCCCACCGCGCCGGGAGACGAGGGCAAATCCTGGAATTCGCGGCTGTTCCTCAGAGGGGACGAAGCTCCTGTTCAAGGAAAGAAGAAAAACTGAGAGATGGTTTTACGACTGGGTCCGGAATGAGGCAAGGAAAAACATCAACGCGAATATTTTGAAGCAAAGCAGATGGTTTTTATGTTTCAGTCAGCACGGACTCTGAGAATTAACGATGGCAGTGCCAAGGTACACCCCAAAACGTGACCCTGGGAAAACGTTTTACCTGCTGGCATTGCAAGTACGAGCGTAACACTGGGGAGGTTTTGCTGCAGAGCGAGAGTTTGCCGTTCCAGCTACCGTACCAAACGAACACAAAGATGGTCCCCACCACAAAGCACGATTAATTCGTGGAATTGCAGTTATCCTGCGTTCCCTGGTCTGCAAGTTTTGACCTTCACTGGGGTCACGGGCCGGTAGAAAGGGAACAGTGAAAGGCCAGATGAGCAGTGATGGTTACAGCTGAGCAGTGCTGACAGCAGATGAGCGTTTGCAAGAGTCAAGGATGAGCAGAGCTGGTGTTTACAACCTCTAAGGGCTTCTCTGGGTCAGGGCACTCTGAAACACAGAACAAACCCACCCCATCCCACCTGGGATAGGGACTACGAGCCAAATTCTAGTTTATAGAAACCAAATTTCATCAGAGAGCTCTATACTGAACCGTCTGTGCTTGGCCTTTGTCTTCGTGCATGGGAATATTTGGGGATGGGTTCTCATGTATGTCTGACAGCCTCTGCTGCTTGGGTGCGTGTTACGGAAAACAACAGAGAAAAGCAAAACCCCGGGCCTATGAAGTAGGAACGTGGGAAGCGTAATGTCAGAAAACTGACAACAGGGAAAAAAGAACCTGAAACTATTTCTAATTGTTTTTTTAATCAAGTGGCAAGGTTTACATTTACGTCCTTCCTGCTTTAAATTTCCCACTTAGCAGCAAATCCTCAGCTGGGGTAAACTGCCCCGGGACAACTGTATTTTAGGACAAAATCCTGTTCCCATTGCAAGCAAAACTGCTATTGGTTCTCATAGCACAGGGATTGCAGCATCTGTGCTGAAATCTGTGGGTTTCACACTCTGCAGGGGAGCAAATATTGGCTTCAGACACAGTTTTCATTGAGGATTTTATGCAAGGAAACATTCCAGTTGTTCAAAGGCTGCGTTAAAAAAAATGCTGGTTCTGCAACATTTTTAATAGGGAGCCAAACTTAAGTTAATACTTACACCATGGCAGAACCGGCAATATGAAAAAAATGACAAAAGATTTCTTTTTAAAACCTGAGAAGTGAGGTCACAGAGGTTAAGGAGCTCTGGAAAACAGAAATACTTAAGATGCATGTCTGGCTGTTTCTGTCTGAATGGGAAAGTTGCTTTGTTTGAGACTTTTAAGTGACAGGGTCTGCAGAATGAAAACTGGCTGCTGATAGAGAGGAAGAAAACCCCACATCTAAGAACAAAAATGGAACTGAGACTCCAGCTCAGGGCAGCAGAGATACCAAACGCCTTTTATTTGGGAGGAACTGACCTCTGGGGATTCAGGAGTCAAATATTTGACCCCAAAGAAAAAAACCATAAAGATGTTATGTTATTTTAATTACTGCAACTATAAGGACCACACATAAAGATGCAGGTTCATGTGGCTTTCTTGATGAGAAGACAGCATAGTCTGCCTATTGATGCTCTGAAAAAAACCTCTGATGGGCCATCCATTGTCAGCACCAACGTATGCAGGGAAGTGTTTCAAAACATGGGGAAGTGAAAGAAAATATTACACCTTGCCTGCCGCCACAGGGTGATGTGATCAGCTCCAAAACCTTGCCTCCTACACTTTATCCTTTCCCCCAACATCTTGCTTCTTCCTTCTGCTTTTCGGTCACTCATTCTCCCTTCCCTTGAAAAATCAGCTTTCTCATTCCTCCCTTCACAGCCCTGGGCAGCTCAAACTGCTGGTGCATCGGGATGGACAGGGATGCACCAGCTGGCAGAAGTTTAAATGCAGGAGCCCCTTGGGTGCCAGTTGTGCAAAGAAATCAGCACCTGCTCCATGGCAATGACGTGGAGCTGCCTCACCCACCTCTTCCCTGGATTTGGCACAAAAGCTTGCAGGCTGTTTCTTTTAAAGAATCCAACACGCATTCCTCTTGGATCGCAAATTAAAACGTCTTTCAAGAAAAAAAAAAAGAAAAAAGCATTGGTTGTTCTTATTTTCTCTAGGCTATGTTGTGTTAGAGTATAATAGGAGTATAATTACCTTAAATCATAGACCATGAAGGAAACAGATGCATATTTCTTTTAGAGATTAGACAACCTCGCAGACTGCCCAATAGGAAATGGGCTAGAAAACAGGCAATCTCGTAAGCATCAAGCAAATTAGAACATTGCTCAGGAAATAAGTAGATTTTATGACTGATAGGAAAAAAAAGTGCTTTTGTTTTTGAATGTAGACTATAGCAAGATTTCATTTCTTTTCAAGCCGCCATCCTCTCTAGCAATTGCATTTTGGCCAGCTACACCTTCTAGTTCTGACTGGTGGCTTGAAAGAGGAGAAAAAAAGGTCTTTTCTTTAAACTACATGCAGTATCTCTAGCCCAACAACCAGTGGTATTTCCTGAACTTGCAGATTGAAGATTTTTCAAGAGCTGCTGATCATCACTTGTACGGACCTCAAAGCTTAAGTACCTGTGAGGACTTGGGGCTGCTCCCCAACTGGATCAGTCCCAAAAGTAGCATTTTTGCGCCCAGAGTTGACTGTCTGTCGTAAAACCAGCTTAGGAGAGGTGGGAACCTCAAAGCATCCCCCTGGCCTCTGCTTAGCAGAGATTTTCCGGTTCATTAAAGCCTTGATACATTAATGGCCTGTGCGTGATTTCCGAGCCTGGTGCACCGAGCTCCTGCGGTTCGGGCCTGGAGCTTGTTAGTGTAATTTTCTAGAGATTAGCAGGCATTGATTCCACTGGGAAGCCTTGGGGAAATGCCATTAATCTCTTCTGACTGCTGCGTGTTTCTGGAGGGTGCCAACGGGGTTCTCACTGCTGCTGGGGAGATTCTTACAGAAAGTTTGCCCTTTAGAAAAACTGCATCAAAGGCAACCAAGAACCATTATCTAATGGTGGCTTCATTGAGTTGGACACTTCTCCCAGTTTGTCTGAGCCCTGGAGGCTTTGCACAGAAGAAAGACACTGACTCAATTCTGGCTTTAACAAGCTCAGACAGTTATGAACTAGGCGGAATTTTACCTGCTGGAAAGACATAATATATGTTTTAACAAAGAAAATTTGTATATTGTTATACAGTGGAAAAAGAAAAGCAACCGGGATAATTCAATTTCCCAGCCAAAAGGTGGAAAGTACTGAAATTAACTAGAGGAAGTAATTCAATTTTCTGGTTACAAAACAGAACATTCTTGGTAGAATTAATGAATGAATGCCGAATCCTGGGCCAGTGTTTACAAATCAAATCTCACAGTGCACAGGTGGGAAAGGACAATAAAAAGCCTAATTCTATATTAGGGCCACCAAAGGAGGAGCTTGGATGCTGGCTTGTACTTTTAATAACTCTTTGTCAAATCTATATGAGCCCTAGAATTAGGGATGGGAGTGCTGCCCTTCAGTACCCTGTGCTGAACACAGATTTTTTCACTGATTTTCAGTTTTACACTGGTTTAAAGATCAGCAGAGTCTCACCCCAGGGAAAGTATTATCAGTTATATGTCAGCAATTTCCAAAACAGAGAAACACTGAAACCTAGAAAGAGAAAAGCAAAGTGCCTAAAGAAAGACAAATTGTTCAGATAGTCCAGGCATTGTTTTCTTATCTTAAGCTAAGCTGGGGAAGTTGATTTGTTGGTCCTGACAGAAAAGCCCTTTGTACACTGTGGGAGAAGCAGCCCCTGGGGGATGGAGGACAATGGGCTTCCTTTGACCCGGGGATTGATTACCCTCAGGAAGCACATGTGGATTGCTCAGAGTGATTGAATTCCAGTATTGCTTTTTCAGGATCATCTAATTATATTACAGACTTTATCATGCTCCTTTAAATGGCCACAATCTCTTTTACCACAGTAATGTAATAACCACCGCCTAAAATAATGATTTTTTAATTATTCTATTTTTTTAACGGGCTCAGCAGCCAACACTCGGGCATTTTCCTCTTTGACAGCGAAGAAGGCTCCAGGGTTGTGTTGTAACATCAGCGTGGGTGGTGTGGTGGGGATCTGGCCCTTCAGTTCCCGTGCTTCAGAACTGGGTAAATCACAATCGCAGGAGCTTCTGGGAGCAAAACCACTCCATGCTGGTCCTCACCATTCACTGCCAGCACTGAAATGGTTGCTGCCGGACGTACAAGAAGAAAGAAACGACGGGGCAGACCTGGGTACCCGTTGCACCATCAGTCGCAAAGGGCTTTGAGGACATTATGGCCACTCAGAGTCGGAGGAGACAGAACTGGCACAAAACCTGGGAGCTCAGGGCTCCTTCGGCTGCCCGGTGCTGCTTTACAAAGCCAGGCAAACCTTCCTGAATTTGCCAGCAAAACACTGGGCTCACAAAACAGCTTCTCACAAACTGCAGCCTTTTTTCCCTAAACAGCCGGTTTTAAGAAAGTTTGCTATTTCCCTTTTCCTCAAAATACTTGGTTTTGGGGAGACAGCGAGTCCCTGTGAAGAACAAAGGAGATTCGTGGCTGTTTCCTTAAGAAACTTTCAGAAGCACAACTGTTATTTACGGGAGATTTCCCTTTCCCGTCATCAGTGTTAGACCTGGAAGAAAGCTCTGGGTCGCTTATTGTGGTTATCCACGGTTTACGTGAACACAGGCCTTCAACGCCGAGCTACCAAGGACATGTTTCCTGTCCAGACGCTGTTTTTGTGCAGAAAGTGATGAATTCCAGATAGAAAACTGTCAGCAAAGAGCTTGTGGCTCAAGGAAAGAAAAGGCAGCTGCTGTGAGCCCTCTGCAGGGAATCACAGAGGAAAAATGGGAATTCGGTGCCGGAGCCGGATCTCATGTGGAGGTCACCGAGCAATGGCAGAGACAGCTGGGGATGAGGAGGGCTCCCCGAGTTTGAAAGGTTTGTGAATAAAGACGACGGGAGTAGTTTACAAAAGATGCTTTACTAAAAAAAGACCTCAAATTGCCAGAAATTCCTCCTCACCTTTGCTTCCTTGATATCACTGCAATGTGTCACCATCTTAATTCAATCTTTTCCGACTCTGTGCAAACCAATGTTTGTGACTTTTGCGGTCTGAGAGGCTTCCCAGTTCTGTGAGAGCAGAGACGGGGTCCATGCGTAAATCATCCCTCCTTTTCAAACTGACCTTTTGCTACGCTGGATTAAAACCTCCACTTTATTTACAAACATCAGCCTACTGAACAAGCTATTGAGGGCTGTAACTGTTGATCGATGTTAAGGCCATCTGAAACATCAAAGCAAAGGCTGTTTATGAGGAAGGGTTGAAAAAACAAGGCAACTTGCCTCTTTTCCTTTCCAGCTACGTGCAGCAGCCGTGGCTCAATCAGTTCAGCTTCTGTGAGGGGATTTTAGAAGTACAGGTTGCAACTTTTATGGGCTGAAGATTAAATACCAAACGTAGTCTCGATGGCAACACGCACAAATCTCCTGGTTCCTCGGAGCTACAGTGCCATTTACTTCTACACAGGGAATAAACACGGAGGTGGAGGCACAGGAGATGACGGGGAGGTTACACTTGGGTTTTGAAGGATCGGGGCTGGATTGATGTTGAAGGCACCGCGTCAGCAGAGCCCTCTGGGCCGCCCTACTCCAGCAATTAAAGTCACTGGCACAAGAAGTCAAAATGACTTTATCAATATCATCAAAATAATATAAAGTCCCCGCTCATTCCTAACTTTACGTTAGCAGAAAGCTCCCTTTATGCCCTCAGTCTTAGGACCTAAATCAAAGACGTCCACTTGAGATTATCTCCCTCAGCTTTCCCAGGCTGCAGATCCCACAAATAACATCAACCGGAATTTTTCCCCCATCACTTTAGATTTTCCTCAGTACCATTTGAATCAAACTGGTTTGTTGCTTTTATTTTTTTTTTCCTGGTAGGTTGAAAAGATTAGAAGGAACAATTCATTTTTCAGATAAAGAAAGTATTTCACCGAATACCTCCTAGTCAAGAACTGGGATGCTTGTAATAGATTTCAGATTCACACAAGCAACGGTTCTCTATTTGTCTTGCAAAAAACAAATGAATATGCAAATCAAAGCTATCAGTGGCTTAGATTCTCATCAGAAACCATAAATAAACATGCAATTTATTCAGAGAAAACACATTTTGGAAAAACTCACAGCTTTCAAAAGGAGAGGAAAACTAGGCTCAGTTTCCTCTTGCGCATACTCCTTTCATAATCTTTTATCTTGACATTTAACAGACAAATGATGTGCAGCACAATGGGAATATTTCCATTGATGAGAAAGGATGTGCACAGCCCAGCAGAATACTGAGGGTGGTTCCCTTCTGCCTTTGGCTACTGACCTCACAAGACTATTTTCAACTGTGAATGGCACTCAAATACAGCTTGCAGGATACGCTTGGCTAAATAGAGGAAACCAAAGCAAAAAAAGGCGTTTTTACAAAAAAAAGTACCAAAACATCAATTTCACCAGGCGTGTCAAGCCTTTCAGCTTTGTTTTGCCATCAAGAAAAGGTCTGGACAAATGAGCTGACAAACACATTCTCACGACGGTGACCACTTGATGTTAACGTCACACGGTGTCTCTAGTTTTTTTCCCTTGCCATGTGGGCAAATAGCTCAGATCTGGAAGAGAACACCGCATTCCTGTTGTGAGTTACGGGAAGGAGCCGAGCCTAGTAGACCTAGAGTTGTTTTCACAGTAAAGCTGCTTTGTGGAACCCAGGGGTAGGTGTTAGATCCCCAAAATGGGCCTTCCCCAATTACTGGTGGGAAAAGCCATCTGTTTTGCTTAAAGCCACAACTTCCACATCACTTCAACCTTGGTAATGTTCTCCCTCAAGTCCTTGCGCCTTCCTGCACTTCAGGTCCCTCTCTTGGCTACAAACCTTCCTCTGAACTTAGGCTGAGCCATGGAATGAGAGAATGAACCTGCAAGCTCATGGAGCCAAAGAGGAGATCCTCTGCCACACACGATTTCTTACAACTTTCTCAGTAACTCTGAGCTATGTCCTTGTCTTGCCTTTCGAACTGATGTCCTGCCTTAGGTCCTTATGCCTCCATCACACATAAACACCAAAGGGCCTCCACCTCTTCATGTGGAGACTGCGGGCATTTTTTCACATTTCTAAAGCAGTCCCAAGCAAAACACCCAATTACAAGCCCAGAACATCTCAGTAATCTTCAGGTGAAGGTTACTCGTAAGTGTATGAAAGCAGAACATTTCATCTGCACAAGGCTTTAAGCATATGCTCAACCCGAACTGAGTAAGTCCCATTGAAGGAGGGCTCATATGCTAAAAATTAAGACGGGTTGCAGGGTTTTGCTGGTTTGGGATCTTGGACCACAAAACACACACAGGAGAACTGCCAGACTTCAGATGAACCGCAAGGGCAAATTTAATCTCCTTAGAAATGTGCAGCTGACTTGATACAGACTCTCTGGTGCACAGATCAAAGAAAGAGTTGTGCACGGGGCTTGCATGTGTCTCCGCGCGTGAAACAGACGGAGCAAAATGGCACAAATGTAAGAAAACTATGAATGGGGCTTCAATCTGTGAAAGATCCCCTACACTTGGTAAAGAGACTCTGCCTGTTGGCTCCGAGCAAGGACTGGGGAATGCAGGAATTTTTTTGCTGTCTTGTGACTGCTTGAGACAACCCCTTAAAACTCCTACAACTACTGGCCTGAGTGGTTTGCTGCCAACTTCTTTCACCTCCTTGAAGAAAATGGGTTCTTTTGGCCTCCCAGGAGAAGTAATTCAGCAGAAGTGATTCCAGATGGGAGAGGATGGGATGGCTTTTGTATTCACATCTGTATCTCATGTACGGCATAGGGAAATCCAAAGGGCTTAGAGAATGAGGTGACAAGTTGTGTGGCTCTCTGAGGTGGCTGTTGAAATCAAACAGGAAAGAAAAAAGCTGGATTTGAGGGTTCTGAACTGCTGGGAGCGTCTCTGCTGTAGGCACGGGACGTGCTGCGCTGTTCCTCGCACAAAGGGGTCGCAGCAGCGTTAACTCCACATTACACGGCATCTCCATCAGCCTCCTTGTCCCACAGGACAGAGGGTTTCACTTTGTGCCTACCTGGACCACTTGGTCTCGTTAATAAAGTAACGGTGTTTGCGGGAGAATTTAAGCGACAAGACTGAAATGTGCTCAGAGCAAGAATATGAAGACTCAGTGTTTCTGCGACCTGTCATAAACCAGGATTCTGTATCCTTCCCCAGACAGGACCTTGACAGCAATCAATAACTAGAAAAATGAAGCCAACTGTTGGCAGCAGGATTTAATCTCTTTTCAATACGGGACTTTGTTTTATTTCTGCGTCTGGCTGTCATCTGCTGGGACAAGAGCTGGGAGAAGTGAAACAAAATCCAATTTTTGTTGTGTCTTCCATGATAGGACCAAATCTGTTTTGCACTGTGAGATGAGACGGCACACTCCACAGAATAACTGCTCTGTCCCTTGCTTGTCCCCCACCCCCAAATTCCTGAATTCCTCTGAAAGGTTAACCGTAGTTCTGCTTTGACCTGGAAAACAAGATACATCTAACGGATTTTTAAGGATTAACTTTTCCGAGGTGCATTGTTTAACTCATTACTTCAGCGCTCAGCTGAGCTGTCAGATTTGGTCGCTGTCGTGACAGTCGGAATAATCTCCAATTGGACACAACGGATTCTGCTGGGAAACCAGACGCAAATCAGGTAGCACCGAAGCTAAACGGGCAGACTAAGAAAAACACGCGCTCGAGCATCCCCTGCCACCCTGCATCACTACACATGATGAGATTTGCTGGGAGGTATGTGACGTGGCCAGCAGCGAAGTGTACGTGTCAAATTCTTGGCACGCTTGCCTTGCAATGCGATGGGACACCAAGCAAACCTCTCTGTTTTGTACAAAAGCGGGGACTGTCCTGAGGGCAAACACTGGCGGCGCCCAGTTTTCTGCTGGAAAACAATTGTCTCCTGCAAAGTCACAACGTTTTCCTCGCTGAGAACTCGAGGGCAACAAGTGGCACAGAAGCATCTGCTTGTTCAAAGCAGAACAAGATCCGTGAGGCAGCGGCTCCTCTGCACAGAAATGATGCTGAGTTATTCCGGCTGCAAAGGGCAGGATGATGCACCCGTAACTGAGGCTGGTTCACCGAGCTTTTGTTCTGAGTGTTTAATGGGGCAGTCCCAGTTTAATCCCAGACTCTGCTGTAATTCTCAGACTATTTATTCTCAGACTTCCATGACTTCGTACTTCATTTTTTTTCCCTGTAATTTTGTATTCAGCCCTCACATAAAATGTCACTGTAGAAATAAGTAACAGATTATTTGTTTTACAGCATTGGGGTATCCCAGTGATCCTCCCATTCAGTCCTGCAGTATTTTGAGGTCTCTCATGATGCAACAGAGCTAGTAAGCACACGCTTCTCCAAGACCTGGTATTGCAGGTATGAGACTTATTCCCTTGACTAGCTTTAAACACGAGTCCTCACCTTAAAACAAATATTATTTCCTAGCCTCAAACAAGTCCTGCTACCGCAGACACT
The DNA here is from genome assembly GCA_013399365.1 of Pampusana beccarii. Lineage (NCBI taxonomy): Eukaryota > Metazoa > Chordata > Aves > Columbiformes > Columbidae > Pampusana > Pampusana beccarii. The sequence goes on along the minus strand of VWYH01002511.1, from coordinate 1,054,796 downwards.
AATACAAATCAATGCCACTAGTCTTAACCAGTGTTAACAACAGCCTTATCTGGAATTCAGAGAGGGGATAATAGATATTTTCCTGTTTTAGTTGAAAAGTCTCCCCTCTCCCCATCAGAAAAATGTATGTTTAGTAAATACCTCTGATGACATTAAGCACTTTTTATTGTTTGAGTTAAATGAATGTCATATAGGCTTAATTAGTTACACATTTCCCACGCAGGAAATAGGAAGCCGTTAAAACTACTGCATTAAAATATCCCTCCAATTACTGCTTCTTCCAAACCTCTGGACACCTCATGTGCCCAAACCCCTGCAATTCTGACCCTTTGATGTGCTGGTGCTTTCCTGTCACCTACAACTCAACACGTAACATTCAGCCTTAACATTCACCTAAGGTATCGTCTCCAGGAAAAGAACAAGTGAAGAAATAGAAAACGCACAAAGAAAGAGGATGAGCAGACAGAAAGCCTTTTCATCTGTGCGAATTCAAAGCAATATGCTCAGAGGATAACGGGTACGATGCACTGCTCATTTCAGTTCAGGGCCATGTTGAAATAAGCAGAGCCATTTAATTAATGAATATACTTAAAATAAGGAATAGAGAGATAAAAATTACTGAGAGGTGCAATTATTTTGACAGATGTTCCAAATAAGGTCCTGTAATTCCTCACCGAGGGATTGAGCTGAGCTAATTGTAATGCAGCGGTTCCACAAACGCGATCTTTTAGGGGACCCTTTTGCCTTGCTTGTAAGGGCCGGAGTTGGTCCCTCATTGGGACTTCATTCAGGGACTTCTGGGACCTCATCAAAAGCTGAAAAATGTTGCATTATACCATCGTGTATAAAACAGGGCGAGAACGGCTGCTGCAGTTTGGATTAGTGAACTGAGACAGGATATTAGCGTTGGACTCTTTCATAGAATCACAGAATAGTTTAGGTTGGAAGGGACCGTCAAAACTCATCCAGTCCAACTCTTGCCACAAGCAGGGGCATCTTCACCCAGACCAGGTTGCTCAGAGCCTGAGCTCCTGATCGTGTTGCTGTTGAATACATGAAAGGCCCATCCAGAGAGACCAAAATGTGGCCTACAGCATCCCAGGGATGCTGTGGTACCTCCATGGTGTCACGGCCTGACCAATGAAGAAGGGCAAGGGCTTGTGTACCCTCTTTAGTCAAAGGCAATCACTGAAATTCTTTCACACTCTGCCACTGGAGACTGAGAACAGCACATCTGGAGAATCAAACTCTTCCTCAAAACAATTATCCACGATTTACGTCATCTCTAGCTTTTAATCCTGTTCATAAAATAAAAGACATATTTTTCTCCTGTTGTTTGGGGGGGTTTTTTTGTTTGTTTTTTTAAAGAGCACCCCAGTTTGTTAGACAGAGGTTACAAGAAATCCTTAAATTCCTTGAAATCCACCTGCTCTGAGATTCCAGCTTTAAACCCAAACCCAGGCTTGCTCTCTGCAAGTGTAAACCGTAAGCTTCTGCAGTAGGAGCCTGGAAGACAAGGCTCAAACTTTCTTGAGAAATTTGCCACTTGAGGGTGGATATAGAGGGAAGCGTTCATTCTGAGTCAGGTCTGATTTGTTTGGAAGTTAAATCAATTTACACAAGCTCTTTGCAGCTTAATAGCTATGGATAAATCTCTTGCAACCCCACACAGCATTATCAGACCTCTTTGAGTGAGGTACTGGAAGCTGCAAACTCTCATTTCCTAATTTCAGAAACTTGTTTACTTTCTTATTTGATAGCAACCTATCTCTTCTGATGCTTCATTTCTTCCATTTCCAGCTACTATTGACTCTTCCATTACTTCGGGACTATCAAATATTGCAAAAGATAAATTACACGGAAATAGATTTTTGGTACTTTGTTGATAATATTCAGCAGTAACAATCCAAAAAGCATTCTAAAGACTCTAAAAGCCACTCAGAAAAATAGATAACATTCATTTAATTTATTTTAGTGGTGCTGTTAGTGCCATCCTCAAATGTCATAGCATTTTCTCTTCTTTTAAAGGCAATAGAGAATCTGACTGCAATTCTGTTAGCCATTTTGCTACAACTGTTGATTTAACTTGAAAGGATGAGTGTTTTTACTGTGCACAAAATGCCACAACAGAAACAGCCTTGCTCCAGAATACAAGGATCCTCCACCTTCTGAAAGCACAACACAGCACTGCAAGCTGGGACTGGCCTGGGGCTCAGACCTGCTTTAGAATTAGACTGGGAGATGCCTTTGCTGAGACATTTAACAGTGTCTTAGTCATTTTTTAAGAATGCAACTGTCCTAATCAATACAAAGATTTTTTAAAAATTAAGATACTCGATCACCTTAAAGGTTTTTTCCAACCAAAATGATTCTGTGACTCTATGTTCATGCGTATGATGCTTGCTTAATAGGAGGAAGATGTACAGTCTTTGCTGCTTGAATACAGCTGCCCATGTAATGACTTGTGAAAACATCTGGATATGCGAGCTGAGATGGAGGAGCTACCTGCGAACCTCTGCTTCCAAATGGCACTTGATACATAAAGTCCCATGGTGCGGAGGCTGGGCCCTCAGCAACATCTGGGTCCGGAGCCATAGCTCAGCTCTACAGATTGGTTCCTATTTTGCTGCACTACCCATAGTGCAGACACTACCCATAGTGCAGACACTACTCATAGCGCAGACACTACCAGGTACCTGGGACACCCATCTGGTTTTTTTGCCTTTTACCACATTAATCAATGTCAGCTAAAAGCTTTCCGCTGACTTTCACATCCCATTGACAAGCTCTGATTCAGATTTGTCTCCTGAGACATAAACCACATGTTCTACAGAAGAAAATGGGACAGATGAAAGGCAATGGGATTTTTTAAATTTTTATCGCATATTGGCTCTTCTAAATGTATAACCTGATATTGATGTATCGCCACTTTTACCACTGAATATCCATCTGAGAATAGAAGACAGCACACAGACATCAGGAGACCTCTTAACATCAGCTGGATTTATGAACTGCTTAAGACAAAGGACTTTCTCCCAGAAAATTGCATGACCTCCCCTAAACTAAAAGAAATATCTATCCATATTTCACTGATAACCAGACACACTACACTTATCGCAGCTACAGCTACTGCATTAACACAGTATCACAAAAACCCACTTAGGATAAATTTCTACAACAGCCGTTTCCTCTCCTCACAAAGCAGTCGCACTTGGGTTGAAACAAAAGGGCTGTTCTCCCGATCATCGCGCAGTGAAGTTCCACAGCTGAGGGTTTCAAGCGCTGTCATGTCAAGCAATCTTTCTTTAGAAATATATACAATTGGTACAAATGAAAGGAAATTACTGAACAGGTTTGTAATTTGCCAGACTAAGCACGACAGGTTAAGGGCACACATATTCCTTCAAGTGATGACGTAAACAAGCACTCCATTATATTTAAAGCTTAATGGGAAAAAAAATCATGATGTACACTAAATACAGGAAGAGCACTTCAGAAAGAGCTCGTACAAAACAAAATATTTACTAAATCTCAGAGAAACCTACTGGTGGGAGTTTTCACCAAGGAAATAAACACCCTTTTACAAGCTCCTTGGTGCTGGTGGGGGCTTTCCAAGAATATTCTTGAATTTAGTCCTAGCCTAAGACATCTGCTCTCCAAACTAATGCTCCCCTGCTTCTCCCAGGTTCCCTCATCACCCTGCACAGCCAGCAAGGAGATGCTGCCTGAGACCTTCATCTCCAAGTGCAACACCGGAGCAGCTGATAGGGACACACTGAAACCTCCACACAAAAATCCAACAAAGGTGGCAAACGTACATGATTATATCATTTTCCCTTTGCAATTTATCTTACAGATGAAACAAGACGGCATCTACTCTAAAATTGCTGAGAGATAAAGGTAAAACACAACTGGGAAAATCTCCTTCATCACAGTGCTGCAGTGGAAAATCAAGAAACCAAATTTGATGTGCTCTGTATCTGCCCTATTAGTCTGACACATCACGTGAGCTGTCACTAATGGAAAATTCAGTTCATAGCACCAGGCAGGCATTTGGGCACATGTTTGTTAATCCACGCTGCAGTTTTAAAGCAAAGTTTTAGCAGCTTAGGGGAGAGAGAAATAAAAAGAAGTGGAAAATATGTTGCTTCAGAAGCTGAGCATTTAGAGAACTTCTGTTTGCAACTAAGTGCAGAAATAAAAAACTTCTTGTAGATACTGCCCTCATGCTGCCTTTTAATTGAACTACATAGATCAAGGAGTGCTACAGGGAAGAGAAAAACAAACCAGCGAGGAATTTAAATGAGTTTTAGGAAGGAATTAGGAAAGCTGCAATCAAGCCAGGACACAGTTGTAAACACCACAGATCTGAGTACAACATCATGGATTTTCACATCCACTGCAGCAGCTCTTAGAGATGCCTGAGCAGATCATCCCCGTCAAGCCAGACCCCATATTCTTTACTCATTTCTCGTATGTATTACGGATGGTATTAGGGATCCCTCCTGTCGTAACATCCACAGGTGTGGGTAACACCTACATTTGTAACTCCAGCCACGACTGCCCGGGATGTCTGGCTTTTATATAAACCACAGCCCTTCTCATTTCGGACTGCGAATTCTCTGCATTAGACCCAAACACAGAGTCTTAAAAGACCCTGTCTTCACCCAGGGCTGGCTGGCCCCAGGATTAAATCATTTGGTTATAGCCAGGCACTGCTGAATATTTTACCCACGGTGAAAGGAAAGCACTATACTGTATTTTCGAATAAACTATTTGCTGTTACGACAAACTTTGTTAGTCTCAAGGTCAGCTCCTTCTCCCCCCCTTGCCTTGCTGTTTCATTCAACAGCCCCTTCTGCTTGTCCCATTTTGTGTAATGATCTAAAAAACAAACGGCCACTTCACCTGCCCAGTGCTACAAGGCCTGAGCTTTAACTGGAGGTCACAGATGCTACCAGGTAATAAATAATTACAGTGATCACCTTCAGAAGAGTCCAAAGCCCAAAAAGCAAAACTTGAGTTCCACTGAAGTCAACGGGAACTTTGCCAGAAACTTCAACACTGGCAACATTTCACCCAACATTTCTTTCACATTAGATTTAATTAGTGGTTGGTAATGAGGCACTCTGAAAATTCTCCACATCTGGGGAAAGAGAAACATGATTAGATTAGAGTGTACAGTTATAATTCACAAATTGGATTGTTAGAACTAGTTTTCCTCTGCTTTTTTTCCCCGCTTCTTTGCCAGGAATAACACAATTAAACTCAGCGTCTCCGCACATAATTCAGCCAGGAAGGACTAAAGCGAGGCGGTGTTGAAGAAACCCGCTGCAGACTGAAACAGAGGCCTGATTTAGGGTTCTCATTTCAGATTCGATGAAAGTCAGATTACTTCACATACGGTGCTTTACAGAAGATTACAAATTAACCACCAGTCATCCATGAGCATGCCCCTCAGATGGAAAATACATCAAGAGGAAATCAGTCAAGAAGTAAACACCTCTTTTCTGCCATCAGGTTAATGAACACAGACTTCTTGCCAACAGCGTCCTCAGCTGAATCAAATGAGGTTGTGATCCTGGGAAATGAGGACCCCTCGGAAAATCCCAGCTGTGAGCACACCAGAAATGTTTCTGTGGCCTCAAGACAGGACCCACAGAAGCCTTCTATTCATTTATCGCAACTCTGGATTCCCACCTCACTTACTGAGTCTGCCAGACCTCTGCTCTGAGGACCTCCAGGTATTAGAAACTGAAGGGAAGACCCATCTCATCCATCTGCTGACACTGAGCTGCAATAAAAACCTACGAATGCACACCCAGGAGTAGGCGTTGCACTGGAGTTATAGCAGGGGTTGTTCCAGAAAAGGGATTCTGGTGAGAATCCACTTAGCGGATCCCATGCAGGGATGTCCAGGCACTAGGGAAGCAATAAATCCCGGCAGAGTACGAAAGATGCGCATGGGATAAGCACAAGAAGACACATTCAGAGAAGACGGAAAATGGGCTGAGAAGCAGAGGAAGTTCAGAACTCTGGCACATAATTTTCATGTTTCTTGGAAAGAAAACGCAAGCCGAGTTTGTTTATATGTGAGGATTCCACAGGAAACTGTTTCTTTGATTTCCTAAGCAAGAATTTTCTTGGTCATGTCAAACTCCTCTAATATTCCAGGTCAAAAAAGAATAAAGACTGGAAGCTGAGCTCGACATAATACCGCGACACAAAACCCAAGTCAGCCACTGGCTGTAATAATGGCTGGAAATGTGGATTTTAATTCCATTTTCTTTCCTGGTTAAAGTGCTCCCTGGTTTTCATTAACATTTGGAAGAAATCATGCCGACTCCAAAGTGATTGGAAGGGGAAGCCGGCAAATGTTACACAGATTATGGGATCACTGTCTGGATTAAGCTGACCATAGAACGGCCACAACCTTCACTTTTACAAAATACAATAGATTCCATTTGTGAATGCAAACGAGGGAACAGCCTCGTTACAGCTATATTATTTTATCCAGGGCCGTTTTCCCTTTCACTTCCCAGAGGATTACTACTTTTGCTTTTGAATAATAAGCAATAAAAATGAGTAGGCTGTAAAACCCAGTGATCTGGATGGATTTCCCCCCAACCTGCTTCAAAACTGCTCATTTTCATTATCCCTGGTCACAAATGACAGAGATAACGAAGCGTGGCCAGAAGTCTGCTGCAGCCCTAGGAAAGGACAGACACTCACAGGATACAGAAGGACAACTGTACAGGCAGCCTTTCTCAGAGAAAATTCACATTTTAAGCGTGTTAGTGCCCTTCAAACATCCTTTGGTATATCTGTGGGGGAGTGAAAAAACGGCATTCATTTCACTATACAGCCTAAACCAAGAAGTATTGAGTTTCTAACCTGCTTTTACTCAGTTAAAACCAAAATGAGCAATGACATCCAGCATAACTGTAAGATCAAATGTCATAAATAGCCAAGCGCCTTAATTTTGCCTTGGAGGTATCACATTTTCATCCTCATCAAGGTATAATTGTGCATACCTACCAATGTCACATCCACGGGGAGAAAAAGTCGACTTTGCATTTTACACACAATTTGAGATGCTGTCAGTGATGCTAAAGAAAACTGTGGAGGGTGTTTAACACAATCAGGCTCCCATACAATTCATGCGAGCCTGTTATTGGCGTCGCCCGAAATCTCACTAACGACACAGAATAGTGGTTGACCTCATATTAAGCCTTTTTCTGATTAAGAAACACTTACCAAGAATAAGCTTGCAATGCAAAGACTCATCTCACTTCTCCAAAATGCTTCTGGAAATACGCAACTTTCAGAAAACAAGGTGATATTTTTATGCTCTGAGACTGATGAGCAGCCAAGCAAACATTAGAACAATAGAATCATAGAAACATTATTCTAATATCTCTTGTTACTAGAAAGAAGCAGTCTGGTATATAACTGTCCCTGAATTCTTGGCTGTAAAGGTAAATTTGGAGATTTGATCCTTCAGCACACCACAAATCACATCAAACTGTTCAGGACAAACAGAAACATACTTCTGAGAACGCTCCCCCCATATATAGATAAAGTTTCTCCCTGTATAAAATTCATACATATTCATAAAACTTAATCCATTCACTCGGGGAATGTTGAATATATAACCTGTATGTATTATAGCCTTTCTCTTTCCCAGAACCTGGAGCACCCTAAGGAGCTGTAGATATAATTTTACCAATTGGATAATATTATGTTATAGTTCCTACTCTGTCGCTGCCTGGCCAGGCTGTACAATCCCAAGGGAGCGAACCTCTGCAGAGCCTATTTCTGTTCCAAGCAGAGGAACAGAGCTGTTAAAAATGAAGTGCTGTGGGTACACCGGCCTTTTCTCGGGATCGAGGTCTGAGAACAAAGATGTTTCCCTCCAGCAGCAGGGCAGGGATCTGAAACTCGAATAATTGCTGCTTTTTTTCCACAGGACTTTTTCACTCCAGCGTAAGAGCGCGGTTCTACTTTCCAATTCTTTTTAACTCCTCGGAGAGCAATCACCTCTTCTAATGGAAGTGATGCCAAAACTCACGGGAGCACAAGTATGGGCCAAAAGAATCTAAGTCCTTCTCCACTTTCTCTCTTAATCTGCACTAAAACCCCTCACATTATGCTGAATTAGATAACAGGGAGGGCATTAATATTTCTGCAGATAAGAAATAAGCTGCCCACAGTTAAACAGCCCCTGTTCTTTATCTCCATGTGAGCAACGGTTGTGGTTTAGAAGATGCTGGCTTCCCGGCTTTTTTTTTTTTCCTATTTTTTAAAATGCATTTGCATATTTCAAATAAACTTGTGAATCTGGGGACAGAAGTCATTAGAGTAATGGGAAAAGCCTGATGGAACAAAGCTGACCCATAACGTGAATTGAGGAATATTATATAACTATAAAATGTTTCCCAAAAGCAAGTGAATAGTGCCCTGAATCTGCAGAGATGACATCACTGCCTCCTAAGAACTTAATTCCCACAGATCCATTGTATCTTATTATTATTTACAGGGAAAGCACTGAGTGAGATTGTCTCCAAATCGCAGGCTGGGTGCAGCCATTAGGCTTAGCAAGTGCTGTTGCCAGGAATGGCTTCAATAACTGGGTTTGCTGGTTTCTCTTTAATTATCGGTGCCCCTGAGATGTGGGTCCCCGTCACATCCACCTGCCTCTACCATAGGGAATCACCCGTTGTCGATGGCGAGGGTTTTTTTGAGTAACACCAGTCAGAAAAGAGTATCCGAATGAAGGTGGAAAAGCATCTTTAACTATTTTCTCCAAGGCACAAATGGGAGCATTAAAAACTCAATTAGAAAAGTCCATTTTTTAGACCCACTTGAGCTGAAGGGTTAGTCTGAACTGCAAGCACAGACGACACAACCCCAGGTAAAACGAAATTCATGTAGCAATTCAGCGGGAACTGTTTATGAAACGATTACCAAATAAACTGGCTGAATCTGCATTTCTGAGGTGCAGGTCTGATTATCCGGCAGTTAAATTAACGGCCAGTTGAAAGTTCTGTGCTCAAATGATTCAACAGAACATTCATTTGCCATTGATTAACGCACACAACAGGAGTTACATGAGAAATCGCTTGTGCCTATTGAAATCAGAAAGATCTGGGCAAGCTACCTGTAGTAATTTCTTTGACGAATGAAACTTTTCCTCCTTGGCAGTGGGCACATGTTGTAATTTTTCTGAATGTGCCCGTTATTTGAAATTGTTTGTTCTATCACTGCCTCAGCAAATGAAGGGAAATGGATTTTTAGGAAATAAATACCTGTCGTTATTCAATCGGTACGTTTAGTCACAAAAAGTGCATAATTTCCTGTTCCTGAATAGAAATCTGTTCTTCCCCTGCAATATTTACGTAGTGTTTTCTTTCAAAACTGAGCACTTTTGCATATAAGCATAAAGAAGCAGCAGTAACAAGCAAACCCAGGGTTTTGCAGTCAGATTATCACAGTTTTATTTCTGTTCAGCTAGCCATCACACCGGGCAGTCCTGCTGACGCTTCGCATTTCAAGCTACGAATTGCATCCACTATCCTCAGTCTATCTCGTGTATCCAGATCGTTCTTCCCCTCAGTCATCCTCGCTGTCCAAGAAACGAACCCGAACATTTCTCGGTACACCTGCAAATTCCCCGTTACACCTGCTATACCAATAAACTCAACGTAAATCCAGCTGCAAAGCTTTCACGGCATCAGGCAGGGAGATCATGTTAATAATTTACATCTACAGTGTTTAAGCCACGTAAATCTCTGCAGGACTGATTATGTGCTCGGCTTTGGCTCCGACCATCGCCGTGCCAAGGGAGCAGAAAGTCCAACAAGCAGAGGGAAGGTCTTTTCTTGCCTCCTCCAAAATATTCCCCCTCCCTCCAGAAATCTGGCTGCATAATCCACGTCCATCCAAGCCCTGGAGAAGCTTTTTGTGCAGCCAAGTGAAGAAATAGCCTGACAGACTGCTCCTCGTGTCAAATCCTGCAAATCAGGACCGATAATCGTCTTAACTGTTCAGCAGATCTATTTTTAACGAGTGCCACCCACTATCTGACTTTGGGCTCCCGATTCCAGATGTGAAGCTATTGGCTGGGGGCTAATACTGGAATTGCACTGGGACTGTATAATCCGCTGGGATTATTCAGCGAGACGCTTCCCTCTTCTTCTTATGTAACCCAGGGGGGCTTTCTTAGTTCTCATCAGAATCCAGCGTTGTCTGAATTTAGGCCAGAAAAGTTGTTCTCTAAACTCCCCCCCTCACTGATATTTATCCATTTATAAATACAATATACTGAACTCAGGTAAGTAGGCTCCTAATTTTAGGGCATTCTGCTGTTCAGTAATTGTTGCAACTAAATCTCCAATAACAATATATGTAGCTATTCGCTACATTCAAATTTTACTTGGAAAAAAAAAAAAACCCTAAATTTTAATCGTAGCCCAAACCTTATATAACTCTTCAGGATGTGATTCACAGCGCAATTGCGTCGGATGACAACCGCATTTTGAAAGGTACACACATAGACATTAATGTTGTCTGCCAGAATATCCATTTTCTTTGAAACATATAAACTCACACTGCCTTCCTGCGACTGAAGGAAGAAATCTGTCAGTGTTTTTAAAGTTCAATATGAAATACCTCCGTTGCGACAAGAACTGAGTGGGAAGATTTTTTCCTGTTCCCTGAAGAACTGTAAGATTTTGGAAATGTTTCATGGACAATCTATCAACACTTCGAAAATCTTCAGGGAACAGAAATCAGATTTCTTGTCATCGGTTCTGTGCAGCTGAAAGTTCCATTCCCGCAATTCGAAAACATTTTGTTCCTATTTGAAGCATTTGAATTTTTTAAGCTGGAGATATTATCCAAAATACTGAAATGAAAAATTAATGCCATCTAGAAAAACATCCAAAATGATCTGAAAAGTAATGAAGAACTAAGCCCACAAACTCCTTCAAAAATTTGTGATTTACCAAACGAAAAATTCTCTTAATTTTAGGCAGTATTTCTCTGGGTGACTGTGTCTTGAGAAATCAGTAGGTCTGTGGACTGGGTTACCTGTATTATAGTGTCTGAATTAAAATAGACAACTTGAATAAGAGCCAGGGAGAAGTACGACAGCTTGGCATTGTGTTACCAGTGCAATATCCAGGGGAAGAATGGAACAGTGTGGGGCAGCTGCTGTGTTATCTGTTTAATGAAGCAGACATACGTTTCTACCCAGGAATCTTACAAATATTAAATATCCCTCATGGTTTAATTAACGAAAATAATGCTACATAATTTTATTTTATGGAAATCAGAAGTTGCCAGAGACAAAAGCTGTCCCCGTTTTGAGTGTAACGTTTTTGGCTTTTCCTGTTACTCGTGAAATTCTCAATCTAGAAGAAAGTGCGATCTTTTCTTTACAATCTTTCTAAAATACAACATTTTTTTAAAACACCCACCCAATAGGTTGTCAGAACTGTAAGAACCAAGGGATTTCACTAAGAGAAGCATTAATGAAATGTACGTGTCTGGGTCTGACTATTGTATTTGAAAACAGAAGGCATTTCTGTGGTTTCTTGACTACACCTGTACCATGTCTGTCCTCCACACCTTCCTTCCTTCTCTGTCCTACCAAGTATTTCAGCAGTGACCTCCCGCTGCTCCTGTAGAAAATAATTAATTCCATGATTTAACTACATCCACTAGATTTAATTTGGTCTCAATGACTTTTTTTTTTTCTTTTTCATTTTGACTATTTGGAAAAAATACCTCATTTTATTTACACCCACATTTTTAAAGCTACATCACAGTTCATGGGATTTGCGCAAAGATACAACAAAGGTTGCTGGCAGGACTGGAGATCGACCTTTGATCTCTTGACCTTCTAGACCAGTGCTTCAACCTTTCTATAGATGCTTAAGATATTTTTTCAGAAATCCTGGGCTTCTGTGTGAAAGTTGAGGCTTTGTTATTATCATGTTTTAATGATTGCAAGAGATCTCAAACCTACAGCACGTAGGTACCAACTACCCCAAATCACACAGCTAAAAGCAACGAGATTGCTCTGTGAGCTTCATCCTTGATTCTCTCCATTGCAGAGCTGGAGAATTTTTTAACTCATGCATTTTTTAAAACATTTGGTTAATATTGAAAGGTCAACTAAAACGTTTTCCCATGCTTTGCATTTAATGGCATTTGAACAAAGGCAGGAACAATCAATTATGAGATGCAGTAAGAGATTATGGGTGTGCAATCAGTGCCTGCTTAGCATGTCTGGCTTGGGAAGGGCTGGAAGCAGACGCCACGACACTTCTTACGGTGCTGTCTGAACGAGCTATCATGTACAATATCCTTTAGAACAATCCCTAATGGACTGAATCACTACATCACTGTAATCTGATTTAAAATGAGAAAGAGCCATAAGCATCTGCTGCATCACCATCCAGTTTGGTTTCACTAAACTCCTGGGTGTATCGCAATGAAGAAGACACCATCTGTTGCCAAGGTCTCGCCCTTTCCATCTTCTGTGCCTCTACTAACAACCTTCAAGAACAAGAAAATCCATAGAATGGCTCGGAGGTAGAGCAGGACCGGAGCCAGAGCTCAGTGGAAGATGTCACATCGCCTGGTAGGTCAAAACACCCATGGAATTACTCACAGCCACCCACACAAACACGAGTGTTCTTGGAGAAGCTCTGGCTGCAGAGTCATCCCAGAAACATCTGTTCTACGCTCTGTCCTCCAAAGGATCAAGACAACACAGGGCATATTTGGAGGAAGCTAATTGACTTTCCCAAGCTAAGAGGGGGATGAGGGAAGACTGACTGTGAATCCACACTAAGAAATAAGAGCAACCCCAGCTGCTGAATGTCAGTACGTTCATATCGTCTCCTTGCTTATTTGTCTACCGTGAAAGAAAATCAACTATAGAAGATCCATTAGAAGCTTTTTCTGGGTGCATCCAGCTGTGCTGTTATACACATTATGGATTTGGAGAATGAATAATATTTCCTCACCTTCCCAGTCAGGCTCCAACCCCAGTGAAACTCATAGGCAAGAGCAACAAGTAGCACCATAGACCACTTTTGGGGTTATGGAAGACCCTTTTGCCCCGACTGGCCAAAGATTTTCCCCAGCATTTTAGTTCAGCCTCAAACATTCATTCTGGACCCCAGTGTTTTCATTTGCCAGCAACTTTTGCAAATAATAGACCTAAAAAAGTAATAATGCGCATTACACTGTAAAAAGAAAAACAACCCAGAGAAACTACCTATACATTGAATTAAAAATAAAACACATGATAACATGATAGAAAAAGAGAGAAAGGAACAAGTCACTTGCCTTCACTCTTTGGTTTCCTGTGTATTGGCTGTGTTGTGCAGAATATATTATTCAGCTTCCCCAACAAAATTTCACTTTCACAGACCTAAGGGCCTTAGGATTTCTGCAGACAGTTCTCACACAGTTTTTCAGTCTTAAAAATCTCTCTGCTAAGTAAATTTATGTAATCCAGCGACAGATTGGTCTCCTACTGTGTAGACAGAAGAAATAATCAAGTACGGGACAGAAAATCCCAGACACCCATATGACTTTACTGCCAGAGAAACCAGGCGGTTTCTTAAATTACACAGAACATGTCAACAAATAGCAATAAGGTAGTGAACTACGGCATGGAACAGCTTGATCCCTGTTCTAACACAGTCCTTGGCTTGTCCAGCTCAGGTTTAATCCTCTTTCATCTTTGTGGTCAGAGATGAAGGAAATGCAAAGTTGGCACAAGTCTTGTGGGAAGATCTGGGGGGCAATAGGGATGTGTTTTGTCTCTATTTCATCTCTCATTGCACGTTTCTGTGGTAGTCGAGTGGGATCAGTTGTGGAAGGAGGACATTTTTCCTGCTCTTTTTTCAGAGGCTGATTCTTTTTAAAAGAAGGTCTGTTGATACACGTTACAGACTGGATTTACCAAGGTAACTCTCCTCCTCTTCTAGGTAAGTGTGTGAAATCATAGAGGAGGAGACACTTCTACTGTTCCCATTTACGAACTGGTATTCGTCCCATCAGCTGCCCCTGCCTTATAGTCATTGCTCTAGATGAAAAAAGCACAATTGTCTGTCCATGTTTGGATGGAAGAAAAGAAAAAGCAATCAACTCATCTTCAGTTTAGAACATGCTGATATAGGTGTGATCCTTAATATCTGGTGACAAATCCCAGGCTCCAGGGCTCCCCCAGGAAAGGACAAAGTCAGTGCCTGTGTGGCAGACCCTTGGCACCCAAAACATGCTGTTCCCTAAAGAAACCATTTGAAAATGTTTTCTCTCGGCCGCCGCTGACTTTGTGTTCACATTTTCCTTTCTTCCCATGTCCTGCCTGCTTTTTGTCTTCTATTTTTTAACGTTGCCTTGTTGAACTTGGATGGCTGCAGGCTTTTGCACCCTTAGGCAAACAGCTGATTGCTCCCTTGCTTCTATCCAAACTAATTTTCTAATGCTTTTTAATTGGGTTATTTACAATAATGTCACTGAATTACATTTTCAGCTAAGAAATGAATATTTTAATAGGTTTTGTTTCCCGTATCCTGTTTTTCATTCCCTGATCAGCCATACCTTACTCAGCGCCTTATAGAAAAGATGCTGCATGAAAAATTCTGCATCCTCAGACACTTGCAATATTAATTTTTTTCCCCTTATTTTTCTCTATGTGATTTTTTTCCCCTCCTCTTCTTATTTCACGCTGTTTTCTTTGATTTTCTGTCTTCCTTATCGTCCCCATTTGTCTCAAGCTGCAGGTGCCCTGCAACACCCCCAGACTCCTCACTCCCTTAAGATCTTTTTAAATTGAGTTAAATCTTACGGTACTCGTGCAACTTTCCCCTATTATTAAGCATCCCGCATCCTCAAGGATGCATCAGACCCTGTTTCCACAATGGAGAAATTACTTATTCCAAACTGCCCCACCAGATGGACACAGGGATCCCCAACGATGCTAATTCCGACACTCGTCCTCTGGCTTGTTTGAGGCAACCACAGTAATGAAAATAAATGCCTTGGGCCTGACAGAAAGCAGGCGTTTGATTGCATTAACAGCTAATTTTCCAGCCAAAAGTGGTAACAAATTAAATAGCCATCTGAGATGTTAAGTAATAAACCCGTGTATTCTGGCACAAATCGCCATCTGGGGTTTGCTCACTGAGGGTTCTGCAAAGGCACCTTAGCCCGGATCCAGCAAAGCACGGGAGTGAATGATTCATTTTAAACATGGGCAGAAGCAACAAAGCCCAAGAAACAATTCACACAATGAACATTAAGTCCGTACTTAACTACTTTGCTACGATAAAGCCAAAAAGCTCAACCGGACATCTAATATATATGTGGACAAGCACCTCCTTAGGTAAAGCAAGCGATGAGCCATTTCAAATTCACACTATTAGGAATAACATCCTCCAGTAGACAGAGATAGCCCGTATTACTTTACAACAGTTAATATTTAAACCCGAAGCAATAAAATTATGCTAATTTAGATAAAAGATTGGACATGAACGTCTAATATGATTATTTTAGCAGACCCCACAAGCATTGTTACTCGTAAAACGTGATACGACGTCTCTGAGGTTCACAAGGTCCCATGTAAACATGGGCTCTGCACAGAAATGCAGCTGAAGAAATGTCCGTTCTGAAACATAAAATCCCATTTCTTGAGGTCTCACAGGTTACTACACAGCTGTTCTTTCCATGGGAGGCAGCTTTGTGTAAAAAATATTCCAGCTAAAGCCATTGCTGCTAAATAAAGGAAAAAGCCAGAAATCACCAGCTCCACAGGTGTAAACTACCTGCCTGGCCTGCAAATAGCACTTTCTTTGCAGCATCATTGTATAGAATATATGCTTTAAGGTTTCACAGCAGCAATACACAAGAAAAAGCCACGTAGCCAGTATTTTCAACTTTATTTCCTACTCTTTGGCGCTTTCCCCACTTTCTTTAAGTTTCAGGTCTAGCCAATTGCTGGTTCTGAGATTCTTAGCCCAGGTTAAATAAAAAAAATTTAAAACCTGAATTTGATGTCATCCCCCCTGGCTTTATATTTAATTTCCCCGGAATTAAATATAACGTTGAATTTCTCTGAAACGTTGAGAAGATGCCTTGGGGCGGACTCTGAGACAAAACTTTTCTTTCTTATAGAAAAATAGCCCAGTGACTACGCTGCACGTTTATCACATCACCAGGCAGATTGATGACACCAGGAAATGCTGGTCCTGCAACTCCTCACCATCCCATGGGGAGGGCACTCAGCACTATTTCATTTTTTCTACGCTGTTGCATTTTTTTTTTTAATAGACGGCCACCAGTTCCAGATGTCTATAAAAAGTCGAACATCTGAGTAATTCAGCACTCCCAAGTACCAGGGCTGTGTAAGCAGAACAGATGGCCAGTCCTGCAGCCTTGGACGTGCATTCTCCTGACGTGTAAGACAGAAACTGCAGGAAAAGTGAGGTACTGGGCTTTTTATTATTAGCTTTAATATTAGCTTTACGGGGTGACTGACATTTTGCTGGAAGTTTGTCAGGCTATTTGTGGTTGCCACGTGTGCTGCTGCTCATACCTCAAATGGAGATGAAATTGTGGAAAGATGTGAAAACAGTCACGATGCAGCACAAGATCGAAGGATGAAAGTCACTGGTCTAGTCAGGTTACGATAGCATCACAATTTTAATTTAATATTGAAGGACATTTTGATCAGCATTGGCAATGAGTGGACACATTCTGCTCCATGACAAGATAACCAGTTGGCTCTACACACAGAAGTGGTATCATAAAAGTAGCAACAAATGATAGTAAATATTTAAAGAGATATTATGGGCCTCTTGCATCGGAATGTGTAGATGAAAAGCTGTGATACGAAAATAATATCTAGACAGGCAATCAGCCATCAACATTTTAGTGCCTTGGTACCTCTCATTGAATACAGGCCTAGAGCCAAGTTTTCTCCTAACTTTCATATAATTGAAATAGAAATGACAGAAAAATAAATTCAGCCCTGCCTTAGCTTTGTGCTTCAGCATCTCTGATCACTAACAGGTTTTTCACAAAACCCTTCAACATCTCTGCAGAAAGAAAACCTAAAAATGTCACTGCAGTGGGTTAGTCCATAATTAAATAAAAATACCTCCATGTCCAACACAGATATATTAAAAGAATAACCTGTGCTCTGACAGAGCACGCACACTGGATAATTCTCATATCCTAAAACTTAACAAGAATGAGACAAAGAGTTGCTGCCGTGATGTTTGTGTCTCTCTGTCCACACAGGAGGGGTCAGTTGGGATCTCTGCAAAGATGCTGAGCTACACGAGTAAAAGCACCCGCGTAATCGAGTGCCTCAACTTTGCAAGGCAGGACCGTGTTTGGTGTTGATGCTCCTTGAACTTAACTTACACCTTCAGCTCACGGGAGTATTTGTTTTCTCTGGGTAACCGCATCATATTCTACATGTGAACTGGTCATACCACGTACTGCTGCAGGCAATACAGTGTTCATAGGTGGGAAGAATAATTTTTTTTCTGCTCAAAACACAGGTATTATATCTCATTTCTTCAAAACTACGTTGCAGTGATAATATGAAGTACTGCAGCAGGGCGATGCAGTAACTAACTCCATATTAACATTCCTATCTGGCATGTTAGTTCAATCTCCTTTAATAATCTAACAGGACTAAAATGTGTGTTAAGTCACCTTGATGCAGAGTGACATCTACACAAGTTACTGGCATGAAACCCTGGTTTCTAATTTCCGAAGTCTTCTGCTGGTTTTAACTCATTTTCAGTCTAAAAATCTTACACTGTAAATGAAAAGCTTTATAAGTTAAGTTCCTCCGCTATATTTCCAGATAGGATGACACTAAATCTTCCTCCAGTGCTTACATTAGAGTTGTGTTGACATATGAAATGAATGAATGATGCTTTATGTTGTCTTCCATACACGATACTCGGCAACAATATGCAGGTTAATGTCTTTGAGGCTGGGAAAGTGAGAAGTAAGAGCACCCCTGAGAGTGATTCCAGCCCCAGCCACAACACACATCCCCGACAGAGCCGGGGTCGGTTAATTTAATAAAGATCATTTACAATCCAGGTGTTTTCCTGCCAGCTATTCCGCGTTCAAGAATTATTACATCTATTCCTAACCGCAATAAAGCATCACCCAAGCCAAGCCCTGCGCCTTGCAGGCTCAGCACATTAACCGGGTTGCCTGAGCTGCTGCAAACACTACGCGAACATCCTCAGGAGTTTGGTAGCAACCCAGGAAAGGCTCAAAGTTTCCATTTTTTCTGAAAGTGCAGGATAAAGCTCCAGCTTTGTGGCTCCCCAACCAGACTGATACACAAGGGGCTGCACAACACCCCAAGTTCCCATCTTTACAGTCTGAACTATGTTGGTGTCTGTGGGGCAAGAAATACACTGCAGCCTGGGGGTTTAAAGAATATTATGGCAAATCTCTTGAAATAAGAGAGCAATAAAGCTGATGGGAGAGCTGGAAAACATCACTTACAAGGAAAGAGTGGAACTGGGAATGTTTAGGCCAGACACTAAAATTAGTTAGAACAGCCTGAAGCTATACAAGATGACTTTGCTGACTGATGTTCTCTCTGCAGTTCTCCATCTCCACTGGCGATGGGCAAGAAAGATTCAAAGATTCTGCTTCAAATGCAGAAGGGACTTTGAAAACTGGAAAAAAACCCCCAGCAACTGTCCTGCTGCTGTTAAGAGTTCAGCACCGGCAGCACAGGAATGGATCAACTCAGGATATTCTCAATTTGCCTTTATGGCAAGGGGGGCGGAATGGACAGCAAGGGGATCAGCTTATGCAAGGATCTGTCAGGAATGGGATAGAAGGAGTTTAAGCCTTTAAGGCTTCTGTGGCCTGTAGAAATTCTTCCCCTCTCTAATTTTTCTTACTCCGTACCAAGTTGAGCTGGAAGGTTTCTGCAGCCCCTCTGGGCACAGGTAATTCTGCAAATGCTCAAAGGCAACAGCATTTCTCCCAAGGAGATTCTCACCCAGCAACAGGGGATATACGGGTTCTGTTAACTATCCCTGTGTTCCTCCCGAAAGTAATTCATGTAAAGTGCAGCATTAAGTACCTCCTCCCTCGGTCTCTTAACAAAAATGGTTGTGGAAAAAGCAAACTGTTAGGTACTCAGAGTCTGTGAGACAGTCCAAAACTGAAACGCTTTACAATTAGCCTTGTCTCCTACTTATTCCAATCCACAAATAATTTTCAGTCCCACCTGATGTTTATAACCCTCTGCAGTCAAACTGTCCTCCACTCTAACGAAAAAACCAACAGTACATGCACTTTCTTCCCCAGCATGTGTATTTTTTGCCAGTGTGTAGCTTATGATCTGGGTACTTGCCAGGCTGCTGGTGTTCCAAAATTTACCACATTCCCCCCGTTCTGTCCCTCTGAGGTACTCACATTAGGCTGAAATTATAGTCTAGGTATTTCATTTTGCTCCATTATGTCAATTATTTTAGAGAGAGAAAGAGGAGAAAGAAAATAAACTATTATTTCTTATGTGGAGCGCATCGCTGGAGCAGACACTGCACCCTCGATCTACCTGCTTCTTTCTTTCTGTTCTATAATTTCATTATTTATCCTCGATATAATACATGAATAGACACAATAAAATCCAAGGGGAGATCTATAGCAGTGAGCAAACCACTGAGCAAACCTGCAGCGAGAGGAGCGAAAGCTTTGGGTGGTCACAATCTACTGGGATTGTCACCAGACCAATGGAACCAGTTCTGTGACCCTGCTACACAGATCAGAACAGAAGTTACAGATCCCTTGGGTTACAAAACTCTCTCTGGTATTCACGTACACCCAGAGGACAGAGCAGGACAGATGCCTGATATTGTGCTAATGCTGGGAGACACTCATTCTCTGTATTGTCGGTATTTAAATTCTTGCATGCTGCAAGAACACCACGTGTTTGAGAGGAAAAGTGTTGGCTGAATCACGCTCTGCTGAATCCTGGTGACAGGAAGAGAGTGGCATAATCAGGTATCAGACGTAATTATACTTCTTAGTAAGTAATTACACTTCTTGGAGTAAGCTGTAGTCACACGACTCCTCCATTCAAAAACTACAGCAAGTGTTGCCTGTGGATATAACTGAACTGCAAGTGAATGCCTGGGCACACTTATTATTCCTCACCATTGAAACAAATGCTTTTCTGTTTTATTATGGCAGAGAACTGCTTAGATACCTAGAGTTTGCTCATACATCTGCTTTTCCTTTTTCCTTCACAGATCTTTCCTTAAGCGGACAATAACAGTTAAAAATGTAATCCCCTACCCTGATTTCAGACAAAAAAATAGCACTCATAAATAAAATGCATTCTTAACTTATTGTAAATGCTGAGTATTCTAGCTACCACATAAACAGACTGCAATGCTGAGCAGAACTCTGAATTCAGACCAGAAACCGTTTCATTATGTCACTTACTGTAAGAGAGATGTGACAGTTGTACCAGTTTGCTGAACTTGTCAAACAGAGTAATTTAATTAATTAACGGCTGCCTTGCTCATTATTCTGCTGCACCTGAGACTGCTAGCACCATTAGAAATCTCTGAGCGCTATAAATCAGAATAAATGCACCAGGAAAGTGTGCTTCTCCTCTGAACACTTAGAAATACCCACTTAAGAGGATGGCAGCTTGACTAATATTCACGCTTGGAACAACAACCTGTCTCTGACATGTCTCATCATTACAGTCCTTCTTGGGTTCAACAACCGCTTTAGATGAGCGGAGATTTTTTACTGGACTACACAGTAATTAACTTGCTTCTAGCCCTCAAAATGATAATTTGCCAGATGACACATTTTTTTAATAAAGAAGTTATCGAATTTGTTTTAAAATTTAAAACCCATGACACATTCGTCCCGAATCTTAAAAGAGAGACAGCTACCAAAGCCACATAATGAAAACCACTGGGAATGTTTTAAAATTCCTCAAAATGTTTTTTTGTTGTTCTGATCAGTGCCGGATCACGTGGGTGCAGCACAAGGTCCTGCAGGTGCTGGTGTGGTGACCACAATGTGTTCAGAGCATCTCCAAGGTCCCTGGTAGGGACTGAGCAAGAGGAACACACCAAAAAGCATCTCTTCAACCTGGTGAAGCCCAAGGCTACTGCTAACTGTGGTGGGAAGGACGCCTGGAAAGTGAAATATCTTCTTCCACACGTTTGAGACAACAGGGTGACAAATGGCAAGAACACAAGCACAAAATGAGACCATGCCCTGGTCGAGAAAACCCAGCCAAGAAGCACCACAAAGTCACCTCCGGCTTCTCAGTGGTCCTCAAGTCAATGAAAGTTTTGCATTGGCTTTACCAGGCTAACGCTTTAAAAAATAAACCTATACATAACACAGTCACATATGTGACATACACATTGTCACATAATATTAGGCACTAAGGCTTGCTTGACTAAAACTCCCAAACAAACATCACCTGACACTATAATCTCTCAAATGTTGTGATTATTTTGCTAATCGAGTCTGTAGCTGCTGGACCCAGGCTCATGACAGTCTGAGAGATGAGCAGAAATACATGTTCCTTTTCATTCTTTTCAGACTCAAATATAATCCTGAAGATATTAAAATATTCATGATACTACATATTTAAATTCTGCCACCCTGCTGTCCTGGATACTTCTACATTCACCAAAAAAGGAGGAAAAAAGAGTGTTCTAACATATGCAAAAAGCCCCATATAAAAAAAGCTAAACAGAAAAAACGTGTGTTCAGCAAACACAGGTGAGTATTTGGGCAATAACAGCTTTAGTTGAATAGTGATAAAGCATTCCCTGTGAAGTAGAAATAAATATATTACAAACCCATGACAATAAGAAATTACCTTTCTCACTGTATAAAGAACTAAGTCAGGGTCAGCTCATTTTACAGACCTTAAAAGTTAGATTTCAAATTTAGACCCAGATTTGACTCTCGAGCTCTTCAGAGTTCGGGTTCATACAGCCACATGCCAGAGCCCTGCTGTATTTTATTAACAACACATACTTTTCTTTCTTGGAATACCCAAATGTGGGGATGGAAGGCATTAGATAAACTCATAAATGGGCAACTGGCCTGTCGCTTTGGGGATTTTACAAGGTAGACCTATTGAAAATATAAAGCTACAGATCCTCAGGTGAGATAGTTTTCCCTTTTTATTTGACAACTTATACACAGAAAGCAGAGAAAGGAGACAGAGGTGCGAGACAAGGCATTGAAACCAGATGCTACTGGAGAACCCAGATACAGAAAGTCCTCCTGGATGGGAATTTCCAAGGAACAGGCTTCAGAAAACGTGGGGTATTAGATAAGGGAGTATTTGGTCATAAAGGGAACTGCCTCTCTCTCAACAAAGAAGGATATTCTCAAGTCTTGACAGCGAATACTTCATTAAATATGTTTTAAGAACGACTAGATTGAGTACAAATTCACCTCTTTAGCTACTTATTAACTGAGACATCCATATCACCCCTCTCACACCTGGTTTTTACTGGTCGGCCTTTATGTCTTCCAGAAACACGAGCCAGAATTATCCACAAATCCACAGAAAAAAAATTGTATGTTGGTATGCTGAATATAGAGAACACGTGAGCAAACATCTTCCAGATATGTTATTAAAACTAAAGCAATAAAGTTTATCTGACTCTGAAAACATAAAGACACACAAAAGCCAAGCAAATAAAAGGATACTTTAACCTTGGAAGTTTGGCTTTCAAATGCAAACCCAAAGCATTCAAAAGAAATGGAGCATTTCTTCCATTTCCAGCCACGAGAATGATGCTGAATTAATATATGGGTCGCATTTGAAAGGCTCTGGTCCAACATTAGGCCTTTGAATACAATTTTTGGCTCCTTATTTCTTTCTCCTATGCTCTTTTCTGCAATCCTGGGGCATTTGAGGTACTTCAGTCTTTTGGATCATCAAGGTTTTATTCACCCTGATACAGCTGCAACCACAGCACCAGGTCACTTTATTGCAATACCAAAAATTTGTGCTATTACTTCATGCTGTGACCAGCAACAAGAATTCAGAGCTCATAGGGAAGAATTAATCAAGAGTAAGTAATTTTCCAGAATCGTTTAGAAATACAGTTCTTAGAATTTGAACACTCTGAGGGCAAACTGCCCCAAGCTATGACATTTCACGGATCATTTCATTTTTAAGATTTTATATGAACACGAGATACGATTCTTGGAAATTTCATTACGAACTCGTAAATCTAAATATTTAGCAATTTAAAAACACATGTATTTTATGAAACGTTTAGGGTACCACATTTATACAGCTGTATAAAATATGCATATAGACACAGTCACTTTGAATACGGTGGTATTTTTTCTTCTCTCTGCACAGCCCTGTGGTGCCACGCTCACTGTTCGTGCCCACACGCAGCTTTTTTGCTCTTTTGCTTAATTCGGTCTGCTGGAACTGACTTTGCTCTGATCAGTAGGGCGTAGGCAGGAAATCAGCTTTTGCCAAACAACAGACTGATCTTCGAAAAAGCCGATGGGATAAGCAGCAGCCCGAAAAGCAACTCGGTGGCAAGGAGCCACGCGTTCGGCTCTGACCCTGCGGAACCCGGACCGCTGGACGGGCTTTGCCTCCCAACACAGCTGGTTAGCATCAACATCACCACAACCGAAAAAACGGGGCGAAAAAATTTAAAAAAAAAAAAAAATTCCCACCCTTACACTTTGCGATGGGTTCGAACTGCATGTTTTGAACCCAGAAATTCGCTGTATAGAGATATGTGGAAGGTGCATCTCTTGCTGGGTCCCCACTGGGTTTTGGCAGGGGGTGAAGAAGCAGAAGCAAAGCGTTGAGCTCCTCAGGAGAATTCAGAAATCAAGTAGCTACAGAAAGCAGCCACCTCCAAATGGGGAGGGAAATGGAGCGCGAGTTTTTAGGATTGTAATTCCATCATCCACCAACCATCCCCCCCAGTCGCAGTTTTCGTTTTCAGTCGGATCCTGTGATAATGGATCCAGACAAGCATCTTAGAATGTCATTTCTAGACAGCAATCTCTCCTTCCTTCCTTCTCCATCAAAGATAAGCTTTAGCTTTCACACACCTGGTTCATTCACTAGTGGTCTCTATGCAGTTTTCAAAACCTTTCCACACTCTGCCCCAGAGATGCTTAACACAGGGAACCAAAAGGGGCGAGGGGCTGCGTTACATTGCTGTCTTTCCTCACCTTTCCTTAGACAAAACGCTTATTATGAGCACAATCTGCCAATGTCACCCACATGACAGCGCTCTGCATCTGTGTGGCCATATGATTGCTTAATCTGCCTGTTTCGTAAGATAATTACTAAATGTGACATTAATATTAGCACAGCAAGCCGCAGCCTCACCAATTGCGCTGGCTGGTGTTTTGCTCGTGCGTCTAAATGAGTCAAGTTCAGACATAATTTTTCCAAGGGACTTTGAACTCTTCATTGAACGTGGAAGTTGAAAGGACAAAATTAGGACTGAGCCTAAAATGTGCCGCTTGTGAGCTCTGAGTCCACAGTCAGTACAACCCTTTTGATTGCTGGCACCAGACAAGCCAGCGTGAATTATCCATCAGCCATTCAAACAACCTCCCTCCCGACTTCTCTAGCTAATAAAAGAGCCTTAACTCTCTCAAAATAATTATAATGAAATAGAAAATGTTGTGACGTATGTTAAATCTCTTCACAGGAAATTATAACGCCGAAAAGTTACACAAAAAGATGATTTCTGCATTTTGCAAATCAGTCCTGGAGAAACGTTAAAGACAAAACTCCCCATTTCTGCCTAGTGAGAGCCCAAAGATTTCTTAAAGGAGACAGAGCAGTGATTTTGCCTCCTGCACTTCTCAAAACCAGGTATATCATTCATCGTTTGTGACACGCCTCTGTCCTACAGTGGGTGCACAGATACGTATTTATTTACACATGCATACAAATATGTTCAACAAAAGTAATAAGAACTGAGAAAATCAAGTCGTGCAGCATGACACAGTAGACGTAAACAACAATCCTTATAAAACATGCATGAAAGCGATCCATACAAAAATGGCTGTGAGGAAATGTTCTTTATTTATCGTCTTCTGCATATACACCGCATGAAAATAAAATGCTTTTGAAGCGACGTAATGTGAGTATTTGTCATGTTCCTCTCTCAGTAAATAACTGATCCCTGCCAATGCGGGGAAAAAAAAATCCTTCCACTCCTAACAAAACGCTTCTTCAAATGTTTTCTTTGGGTGTATTTTGTGACTGCTACCAAACCCCGCAAAGCGAGCGGCTGTGATCTGACACCTCGAGCTCCTGACAGGGTGCGAAGGACGCCCGGCCTCGGGTTTCCGCATTGTTCAGGGTACAAAGGCAGACGGGAGGGACACCAGGGCAAGGCAGATGAGCGGGATCATCTGCCAGGCAAACAACACCAAACAGGCCCATTTCAGCACACATACAATACCCCCGAAGAGACGGGCTCTTTGACAACAGACTCCTAAACCTCCTCTCTCCCAGAGCGATTCTTTCCATGACTGCATCGCTGGTTTTAATGATGCGCTCTCGCTGCTCGTTACCCAAGAGAAGACCTTAATCGAATAAACAGCATTACATCTAACTGCATGTTGCTTTAATTGGTTTATCGTACTGCTGTCCTGGACAAGTTCAGAGGTACCAAGTCCCCCCTTCTCATAAATATTACAGAGTTTCCTCCAAAACATATTTTCTTCTTATTTCTTTGTTGAGGAGCTCCTACAGTTTCTTAGTAGAACCCACCCTTTACGTACTACGTCTTGCGCAGACACATACAGAGAGATAGATCATCTCCCAAAGGCTTTAAATCTACAGAGAGACGAAACACCATCAACAAAAATGAGATTAAGTCCAAACGTTAATATTCTCAGGTAACAAGGGAAAGTTACGGCACGGATGAAGCGCTGAAGGATTAAAATTAGGTCTCCTTGAACGCATCAAACAGGACAAATAAACAGCACAGTATGGAACTGCTTTAAGAAGACGAAACTATGGGAATAATCTCATGTATCTTCAAATCTAATCTGTCCACAAATGAATTGTCTTAATTTGAAACAAATGCTACAAGGAATAGTGATAAAATCACTTTCCTGTCAATTAAGTATTGAACTGTGAGGCAACTAACTGAGGAGGTTATAGTTTCTGCATAAAAATGATCAAACATAATAATAAAAAAACCCACCTGCTTTGGAAATTTTTTTCTGAGTAATGTCATGAGAATGTTAATAATAAGCCAACTGGCACTTTTTGGGGCTTTCTCATGAATATAGCATGGCAGATGAGTTAGTCATGAGACTGTTTTTGAAGAATCCACATTCATACTAAAAGATGATATAACTCTTAGTAAAATGAAAAGGATGGATAGGTTCTGTTTTCATCCTTAAGTCAGCCTAAACAAACTTAACCGTAGCTGAGTACATATGGAAAAAGAAGGAAAACATTTGCTGGTATTGTGATGTGTTCCCCACAACCTCATCCTGGAAAGGGATGACAAAGGACAATCTTGAATTCAGGAGTGGGGCCGGGCAGGGTGGTCATCAGCACTTTGCTATGCCAACAACACCAAAAGGGCCATTAGTAAATCAGCATTCTGTATTCTGGGCATGCCTGGGATCAGTAATTAAAAATTGATTTTTAAAAACTTGAATTTAACGGAAATACAAGGATATGGGAATGCTTGTATCTCCATATTGCACCTCCAACCAGAAGAGTTTGACCCTTATAACAAATTCACTCCAGCTTCCATAAACTGGGCACATAAAAGCAAAACATTTATTGAACACAGTCTTGCACATAACTTTTTATTAGAGCTGTAAAAGTAATGAAATTAAAATCTTTTTGAAACAAGGTATTTTGAAGACTACTGAATCTTTTATAAAGCTGTGTAGCTTCTGACTACACAAGTGCAACCTGCTCTTTCTGTAAAGACACCCTAGGAGAGATCCATGGTGTGAATACAACAGGACAAAGCTTCAGAAAAGCAAAGAATTACCAGTGGAATTTATCATTAAAGGATGAAGTTCAAACATATAAACATCAGCCAGTTAAGTCCACTGCAAGTAGATTCTGGAAGGGACTACAATTCGAAGGATTTATTAGCTTAAGATGTGCTAATATCAGCCAAAGACTCTTTCTGCCTGAAGTGAATTTAAAGTTGAAGATACGAGCGATACTGATGCTTCTCTACAGACATAAGCCCTACAGCTCAGCGTTTCTTTACTGGAGTCTAAACCACTCAGCTTTGGCCTTGGCCTGCAAACATATGGTCCTTCTTTTTCTCGAACAAGCACTGACAGATTTTGCTTGTCACGTCCATATGAACATTTTCTACTTGCAATTAACAGGACGACATTCAGCATGACTAAAACGAACAGAGTAATCCTGGGACAGAGGCGAACAGGATTCGGAGCTTAAATTGTACGTATCGGGCACCTGGCCAGTTAATGACAATTGTGGGGATTCACTTGAGAGTCTCTCAGTGAAACCAGAGACCAAATTTTGCCTTGAAAATGGTAAATGTTTTCATACAATGCTGAAGTCCAAATAAACCCACAGTGCCTGGCTTAGGCTGTTTCATCTATTTCAAGGGTGAGCTTTCTGCGACAACAACCATCTGTTTGTCCTGTGTTTTTACCAAACAAGAGAGTGTTCAAGTCTATGCCTTGGATTCTTAAGCTCTGCTGCAAAGCCACTAATGACCAAGTAATAGCAAAAACAATCTTGTCTCAGATACCAGAGAGCCAGCACTGATTTCTAGACAATATTCATGTAACAAAACATTGGGTTTCGCTGGAAATCACAGAACTGTAATATAGCAAAAACGTCACAGAACGTACATGGCAACGTAGATGTGCAGAGGTGGTGGTATTCCAATACCCTGAAACACTTCATTTCAGTTAAACTGATACCATCCCATAATTCATATTTCAAATGAAAATAATAACACTTCTATAACAGTAAACTAATTATGAGCAGTACCAGAATGTGACTCCAGAATCTACAAGTCCTTCCAAAGCTGTGCAGCCAGCCAAAATGTGTTGGAATATGAAGCTTCACAAAGCTGTTTCTTAAAATTAAGGTCTCAATCCTAAAGCTAGGAAAACATTCTGCCACTTCTGTCTTATTTTTTTCCCCATCGGCTTTAGCTCTTTCCTTCTCAGATCATCAGTAATGAAGACCTGGCAGTCCAAGCTATGCCCCCTGTGCCCTTGGGTCCCTTTTAGCTCTTGATCATCACTGAACTCTGCCTGAACTTGGTGACCAGTTCTGTTGACAACGTATAAAAAGGAAGATGATTTAGCTGCTTTTCTGCTATAGCAAGATTATTTCCCCAAAGCTGCATTGTCTGTATCCACAGCAGTTCTGCCTGAGTTCAAGTAGGGAATGGGAGGTGCTGAGAAGAGCAGCACAGTTTTTGCCTTAGTCACTGTTCAGAGTAGATTGTGCTTTCAACTGATGCCCTGTGCTAATCTCGTGCTTAGATCCCATCACCTCAAGTACTCTCCCTGGCTTTATCTGCTGATGCATTTACAGATGAAAGAAGTAAACATCTGCACTGATTTTACAAGATTTTGCAGTAGCATGTGATCAGCAGTGCTTGGAGAACACAAGCAATAATACGCTGTTCTGTCACATAAGGAATAATAAAAAAAAGCACTATATTGCCTTGTTCCATCAACATGGACTGATACACCAAGATGACCCCTGAGAGGAAAACAGGCTGGCGGAAGTTCCTCTGGAAAGGACAATGTGTGGAGGGTTATGAAAACTCATTAGGTGTATGATTAGAAACCAGGGAATTGAAGGAGCCCATCAAGAACGATATCAGGGAAAGCTTCCTGATATTTCTGCTGCCTACAATACTTTATGAGCTTACGACGATTCGGGTAATTTCATTCCAATCAAAATCTTTTCCTATTTCTAATCCCTTCAGCAGATTAAATATTGCTAGAAGGAAAATCAACACCCACGCACAAAGCCTGGACTCAACCACCGAGTTTCGTTGTCTATTTGAGGTCATTCAGGTCAAAAGACAGTCGCTTTTGGCCAGATTTATACCCACCAGAGACGGACAAGCAACAGGAGGCAGCCTTTCTGAGATCTCTATCACCCCCCTAAGTAGTTTCTTATTTTCTGCCGTCAAATAAGTAGCCTGGAATGAATTTATTTCAAATCGGTCTCCTTCGTTAAGTGAGACAGATCTATGCCAAGTGTTGCCATTTACTTAAGTCCTTCTACAACACTGTTAGAAAAGGAAATTCTGAACAGCGACATCTTGGAGACAGAATTTGTCCTGTGCACAGTCTGTGAACACTAATGTAAAATTACCAGGGACTTAAAGATTCTGCAGCCCATGTCTAAATCAAGGAGTTTTTACTGAGGGTAAAAACACTTTAACGAAATACGATAATTTCTGCTTACCTCTAGAAAAGGGGTGCATGGAGACGTGTTTATTGTGCTTTTCCACATGAAATGGTTAAAATGAACTACAGGAATTCTGACTTCAACACATGAAGAAATATTTCAGCCACAACGAGCCTTCAAATTCTCTTGTCTCTCTCGCTGGCTGCCACACATTTATATGTAACACAACTGCCTGGTTATTTCCCAGGCAAGCAATAAGAGACCCAGTGGTAATTAAGTTACCTCACTCAAACGTCAGGTGTATTTTGAGCCAGGGTAATATCTCAGCATCTCGCATACCTTTCATGTCCTGTTGTTTAATTATCAAAGGAGCAATGAAAAGGAGCACAGGAATGAGGTGTAGATGAATATAAATTATTGAAAGGGACTAGGAAGAAAGCGCTGCAGAAACAGGAGTATCTGTCATTTGAGCTCCAAGTAAGAGGTTTTTAAAGCACAAATGAGAGCAGGGGATGTGAAAAAGCTCTGACTGGTGTTTGTACGGCTTAACAGAGAGCAGAGGTCCCACACAACTCATCTTTCTGCAGCACAGCGAGGTCCAATACTGGGGGAATACCCAGGCATTCAACCCAAATTTTGTGTCTTTACCTGAATCTTTCAGAGCAGTATTTCCCCATTGGTGATTATCAAGTCACTGATAATAGTTGAAGTTCTTATTTTTTTTTCATAAGACAAAACTTTCACGTCTTCAAATGACTTTTCCAACCCTGCTCCTTTCAAATGCTGCAAAACTTTTTCAAACAATGAAATCCAAAGCCACAGGAACAGAAAACTTAACACTACTTCCATTTAATCCATGACCCATAGCATCATCTTATTATAATATCTCTACAGGCATCTTTTGATTAGTTTGCTGGATGGACTACATGACTGGAGTAATTTTATGTTTTGTTTTATGCTAGCCCATCATATTATTAAACCAAACAGCATTTCTGCTTTCCAGACACTCGCTTTTCATTGCATTCATTTCTCTTCCTACTTTATGGCTGTTTTTCTTTAGATTAGTCCACCACAGTGGACGTATTAGTCTGATTTTCCACAGGTTCCGCCTAACTTTATCAATGCCTACCACTTTCTCTAATCTCTCTAGCTCCATCGCTATCTATCCCGCTAGAAATTTCCCGTGATTTTATCATTAATTAATGGATCTTTGAAGCATTTACAACAAAAGCTTGGTTATAAATGTGAATCACATATCCAATCACTGCCTAGCCACTCAGCCTAGGACCTTTTCCAAATCAGTATGAAGATAATTTTAAGATTACAGTGAACAATTATTTTTCCCGTCCGGTATTTCAGCTCACGTAGCTGATAAATCATCCTGACTTTGTAGAACTGGAGGAGGTAGGGAATCATAGAATCATTCTGGTTGGAAGGGACCCTTAAGATCATCGAGTCCAACCATAACCTAAACCCAGCACTAAACCACGTCCCTAAGAACCTCATCTATATGTCTTCTAAACCCCTCCAGGGATGGCGACTCCACCGGTCACCAGAGATTGAGAAGAGAGTGACCAATTTGCATAAGACACTGGCCCAGAATGTTGGCTCCAGGTGGGGAAGCTCGCAAAGGGCACTCGGACCTTCCTCATCCTTGTGCCGTTCCATGCTGAGCCACGTCTCTAGTGTACCTTAAAGCAATCCAGAAGTTCCTCTACATGAAACGGCTTTTTGAAAACGGCTCTGCAGCTCTTAATTCACTTTTGAAATACAAACCCGCAAAGAGTAGGTGTTGTCAGGTGGACTGAAAAACGGGTCTGACGAGGGGGTTGAAGCTTGAGCTTGGTTTCCACCTGATGACGGGGCTTTTAAAAAATATTCAGGGTCGGCCTCATAAAGTTGTCCCCCGAGCAGATGGTGGGACTCTCAGAACCAGCACAAGGAGGAAAAATTCTTTCCTTTCCTCTCAAAGGGAAAAGCGAAACAGGTATTCAGGGGTTGGGATCTTCCCATGGATTTGCAGAGACTGCAATGCAAGAACAGAGTCTCTTCCTACTAGTTTCATACTTCTATGATCAAACCATAATATCTTTGTATTTTAGCCTGAATAAGGCTAACATTTCATCGATTAAAACAGATACAATCTCAATGAGGAACTAGCTAAGTTATTAATCAGAGCTTAAGAGGACTTTTTAACAACTGGGTGGTAATATATACACAACAATGCCTTTTATGTATATTGCTTTTTAACACAAGGTTTCAAGACTTGGGGAAGAAATATAATCGGAATGATTCTTTTTTTTGACATTTAATGCATCATAAACGGAGAACTGGATTTGCATGGTAATTCATTTGAACAGTATGGTATTAGGCAAACAAGATGAAGTAATCAATCTCACTGGTAACAACTATAAAAAAAAATTCTCAGACCTTCCTTTGCTAGTTTGAAATGATTTGAGAAATAAATCGTAATAGCAGAGGGCAAAAAAAAAAATCAACACCATTCAGTATTCAAACCCACCTCACCTGCTTGGCAATTCACATTTTAATCTGGCAGTTCGTCACAGTAGCAAATGTAATTTTAACACTGTTTCTGCTTTCTGTTCGAAAACTGAAAGCATTGCTATGTTTTATTCTTGAGCTACATAACCTGAGATAATCAGTCTTACTAGTAACTTATCCACCTACTAAAAAACTGCCTTCTCCAGCATAGTTAGTTGAAGATCAATGTTTTAATACCTTCTGTCCTGCTCCACGAATGGGACCTTGCTGTCATATCTTAGTATTATAAACAGTTCTCCTTACAAGACCATGGTAGTTATATTTATTTGATTTATGACGAGGAAACCAAGGCACAGAGAAATAAAGCGATATGCCTGGGATAACGAAGGAAGGATTTTACAAGGGTAAGAGATAAACAAAGAACTTCTGGATTGTAACTACGATATTACCTTTTCTCTTTCAATACTGCAGACATCTCGGAGTGCACAGGCAGCCAGGTGTGTATCCATGTAAACAGAGAGATACCCACTCCTCTGCCATCTCCAAAATCAACGGTACATACAGACACACACATCCCCCAAATGAGTGTCTCAGCACCAAACAACAGTGTTTGTGCTGCTTGAAACATCTGCTTAAGTGCTTCCTCAGTTTTTCTTCCTCAGAAATTGGCAACACCACCTTCTGCCCATTTCCCTCTCCAAATTCCGAAATGGGTGTTATTTTTCCCTAACGCACGGTAGCACAGATACAATTTCTCGGTTACCTGTCCTTTTGCAGATACCCTTCAGACAGCTTCTCTTGAAGCAAAGGCTTCTCTTTCTTAAGCACATCTCTTGTTAGCAACAGCAGAAATGCATGAAAATGGTAAAAAAACAAAAAAAAAAAACATCCTAAAGACTCAAAGGGCAAATATCAGGATTCGGAGGGTCTTTGGAAATAGTCAAAGTTATACGTGTATAGCTGTACCTAATACTATAAATTGGGGATTTGTGCTACTTCAGTAATCCCGAGGTGGATCACTGAAATGACTCTTTTAATACCAGTCATCTAAATGATGTGATTCATAAACGCTCTGGAATTTTGAAATGAAAAGCACTCGTTGAGAAAAAATTTTATATCATTTCCAATTTTCATCTCGCCGAAGGTTTTATGCTGTCAAGACGTTTTTAACTTTGATAGCAAAATCAAAACGCACAATCCAAATCTGCCCGCAGAGTAAGAGAGAAAAATGGAAGTTTGTCCTCTTGAAGAAGACTCCCATTTATCAGCAACAGCCTCATGCTGATTACGTCCAGGGACTCTGTTTTAATTCCCTCTGTTGTGAGGCTCTCAATCAGGTCAAAAATGCCAACCTTTTGGTTTTTTTTTCCTGATGTGCACGCACAGATGTGCCCTTTGGTTTGGACTCAAGGAAGGGAAGGTTACATGTGTTTTCCATAAAAAAGTTTTGGCACTTCTGAATGGACCAGTGCTCGGAGACGGTAAAAAAACTCCTTTGTCAAATGCTCCACGTGTGTGTGGTGCTCAGGATGGGACTGATCACCAGAACGGCAACCGGGGGGGAATTATTCTCCAGAACAGGTCATGAAAGGCTTGAGACTATCTTCCTCTAAAGCACGACACCGACATTACTTGGGTATCTCTCATTTCATCAGTCTCTTGCTAGGTGGAGAGATAACAGCACTCAGCTCCGTTTCCTCTGCCCATGCCACGTATTTTAATTCCCTAAAACCTTTTAAACCTAAGTGGTTCAGCCCTTATGCAAAATTCACGTGGATCGACATCGGAACGATTATCCATCTGAAATTAGTTTCCTCGGGTACTGTCCATTAACAGGTATAATTTTCTAGGCAGCCCAGAGCAAATGAACATAGAAAACTTTGGGAAACTTAGATAAGTTAATTCCTAGGTTCAGTCTTCATGCATGGAAAAGAGTGAAAAGACAAAGAAATGTATGCATTACGTATTATGAACCTCATTTTACATTTCTGTAGCAAAGAAATGTTCCAAACAGTTCATTTGCTTTAGTGGTATTGCACCTAATGAGAAGTGGCCCCTTTTGGCTTTCATCAAACTCAACAGCGAAAAAAGAAACAACTTCTACAAAGAAAAGGATGGAAATAAGGAATAAAACACTGTCAACAATATGTGACTCAGTCTTCCAAGACAATTTGTGGTACAACAGGGGCACGGATCACGACTGGGGCTTCTGAGGGCTGGGATGAACTAGCAATATTTTATAAAAGCGCTTAACAAATCAAGGGCGCCCATTGCCTGATTTACCACATACTCCTGGGCAATAGCAGCATTATTCTACTGGAATCAATAATGCTGCAACTCGGAAAGACCTGAATAACGAAGAGGTGAATCTCGCCCTTTGCTGTCAATTTAATTATCCACACAAGCTAGGCATTTGGCAAGAAAGGGGATCTCTATTGCTCCATAAAGACGAATTATGAGGAAATAAACAGGAACATGAAGCTGGACTGAATAAAATATTGGCATAAATCCTGCAAGTTTACCTTGCAATGTGTAATGTCATAATTAAACTACGAAAAGAAGGCAAAGCTATTCTTTATGCCCAATGAGTAATATAAGGATAAGAAAATATGTTGAATTGCCATGTAACAAAGCTATCAAAATCCAATTACTTCCAGAAGGGTTAACCACCTGGGAACACAATAGAAGCATTTAAACTAATTTTTGAGCGTTCAAATTCTCTTTTGAATCCCATGTAAATTCTTTTCCAAAAAAATGGAAAATTATTTTATCATAAGAGTTCACACGGCACAAACATGAAGAGCCTGGGAAAGGCCAGGGCTCTACAGGGGCTGAGGCTTGGAGAAGAATCAGCCCTCGCAGACCAAAGGCTGTATACTCAATGGAGAAAAGAAACGACACCCAGTATTTTTGTGATGAAATTGCACCAACTGAAGATTCAGCACTGGGCTCATTTCTAATGAATTAAGACAGTACAGGTTTCTAAAATTAATTTATTTCATTCTTATTGTTTCTTCTCTTTCTCAGTGCATTCATATTTCCTTAAATAATTATTTTGATTTGCACTTTTGTTTTCTCTCTGACTTCAAAAACCCCAAATGCGTCTTCTGATATAGATGTCAGGCAAAGTAATTATCTTTCTATTATATTTAAGCATTACATAAAGCCCAGTTAGGAAGGAAGGAAAATTGACAACAGCGCCTTTATTAAATTACATGCCTGCTCTTGGCAGAATGATTGGAAGACCTGCAAGCCCATATGATTTCAGAGTGTACGGTCTGCCCTTTGTGAGATTGCCCGTTATATACAGACATTATTAGTTCTGAATAAATACACATGCCCATACATACGTAATCAGAGTTCTGTCCTCAGCTCTTTATTGGTGTTCTGACAGAGAAATACTGCCAGGTAAGTCGTAGATGACCAACCCAGAAAGACACGAGCAAACTAGTAGAGCCCAGTCCACCATCCTCAGGCTTCTCAGCAGAAGAACATCTGGGCAGGGTCACACCAGGGTGTGTGCAGCCCCCACATACATCATCTACCAGAAATCTAGGGAGCAGAGAAACTGTAAGGGAAATAGAGAACAGTGACGTGATCCAGTTGAAGATGTCCCTGCTCACTGCAAAGGGTTGGACTAGATGACCTTTAAAGGCCCCTTCCAACCCAAGCTATCCTATGATTCTAAGAACAGTACGGTCCAGGGGAGCAGAAGACAGACTGGTCAGGGTGGAAGGACAACTTTGGGTGTAAGCTGCATGTTTAAGATCTTCAGAGCTGGGTTCAGGGCCTGGCTCCCTCAGACACAAAATAAATTATTTCCCCTTCCTGTGCCTTCATCTCCTGCTAATAAAATTAAGATAAAAATATTTCTACCCTTTCCCTGTCTCATTTTACGAAGACAGATGACTCTTAAGGACTGACTGACAGATACTTGTATGGGTCTAGCTGGCAATGAGGTCCTGATCTAGCTACAGACACAGCTGCAGATCCCCAAAAAAGCAAATATTACAGTACCTACTACTGGAATTGAAATCCTAAACATTAGAACATATGTATTTTTGATAAATAACTATAGCACTCAAATTGCTAAATTATGTACAATATTTACTCATTGCTTTGGATTTATTCACCTTCTTGTCAGCTTGTTTCAGAAATATAACCTTTAGCAACACCACACAAGGTCTCCACAAGGTAAGAAGGAAATGCTAATTGGTTTTAGCCTTTTGTGAAACAATTCACCCAAAGTTAATTAGAATAAGTTTGCTTTTTCTTTGCAGAAATAATCCATACGAAAGACCGATAGGCAGAGCAAACTGCATGGTGCACAAAGGTGGTAGGATTTAAGTGATTTTGAGCTACGCTCCCAGAACTCCGTTGCCTTCAGGCATCTATCTGGTTTTCCTCTGTGGATGGCATAATTAGGACTTGAATGAAAACCCCAGTGGTGAAGCCTGATAAGAAGTTAATCTTCTGGGCACCAAGTGGGGCAAGAGAGACATGCCAAAAAGTCCAATTAGCAAAGGCTTCCTGCCCCGGGTTGTGCCACAGCATTGCTCAGCACCGATTAACAGCCGCAGCATCATCAGTTCAGCCGCACTCAAGTCCCATATACATTGCAGGGTAAGTAGCGTCGTGCGAGCAAAAGGCATCACCCGCACCGCTGTGCCGAGGGCAGAGAAGCAGCTCTGCGATCTGAACTTGTGACACTTCTCCACGCGACCTTCGTGCTCGCAGTGGGACGTGTAAACCCTACAGATTCACACATCTCTCTAGGAACAGGATTCAGGTTCGGGGTTTGCAGCCAGGCTGGGTACAGACACAAGCTGTTTCTTACTGCATTCAGGGGTACCACAGAGTGCACTTGTCATTAGGATCTAGCCGTGGGCTTCTTGAATCCACTGATGGAGGCCAAGCAAGTAGAAAATGGGTCAAATCCATGTTATCCCAGTTTCAGAGTGACACGCCCCAAAACCTGTTGGCAGTACGGACCCAAAACCATTACAGTAAGCTCACCCCAACTACAGCCATGTATGAGAAAAGGATTATGTTTGATTTCCTATCACCTGTAAAGAAGAGAGGACAAAGTTCTTGGTTGTTGGAAAAGCAGTGCACATCTGGAAAAAAAAGAGTGCTCAGCACCTATTCTTTGCAAGCCAGAGACCCTTTATTTTATTGGAGGAAAGCACGTCCCTTGTAAGCAAAGGAATGCTGAGGCCCAGCATCCGTAGAGCAAATAAACTTCCCTCCCCACCGAGGGATATTTAAGAGCAAACCCCACTTTCTAGAGGGACACAGGACAAGGAAACTGCTCCTGGGGAATCTGACTGGTATCTCCAGAGCAAGCAACAGTGGTGTGACTACAATGGAAAGAGTTAATAGACACTGAAATTGTTTTATTAAGTAGCTTCGCCAGAATTTACTTATTATTAAACCTCATTAGTCGGAGACTGTCCTTGTACTCCGTGTTCTTACCCAGTTGCTGCCTGCTGAATAGACGGAGGGATGCTGGAGAGATTATTTCTAAGCCCTTCCCCCTTCTCTCTCCCCTCCTCTTCCAGGACCACACTGACAGTCCCAAGGGAAACAGAGGAGCGACAGGGAGCGGGCAGGATCCACCGCTTCTCAGCACATTTCACCAGGAAGCCCCAGCAGTCCAGAAGAGGAGCTGCCACTCAGGACACCGTCTCCTTTGCAAAGCATCTATGAGTACAACACACTACATGAACACATACGAATATTCTCCACTTCCAGGAAAGGAGAGAGAGAGAGAAGAGGCTGCGATCTCCAGAGTGCAATAGGGATTTTGCATGTAATCGATAGTGCAGAATAAGCCCGGGTCCTTCAGCGGGACCGTCACCCTGAGGACAGCGAGCGGATCGCGGCATGAGGAGCTCAGCTGCGGGGAAGCCAGGCACCGGGCAGCTGCCCGCGGCGCGGCGGTGAGTAACTTCGGGGAAGTTTCCTTGCAATTTCTGCAGTTCATCGACTTGGGGTCATAAATGCCCTTGAACCTTTAAATATTACGAACAAAAAAAATAGAGTTTGTTCCTGAAAGGGGGAAAGAAAAGGGGGAGTCTTTCAATTGCTTTCCCCCCATCCCCGAGCTGATAAAATACTTTGCTTTCTGTTTGTGTGACAAAGTTTTCTGCAAGGTGGGCAAACGTTCCCCGTGTCTCCTCAGTAATTTGCAGTGATGTAAGACCGGGTTGTTAAGAACAGCCATCTACACAGCACTTTACCTCTTAAGGCGTTTTACAAATATCCACTAGCTAATCCTTGCAGTACCCCCACGAGGCGGCAAAACAGGCGTGCAGGGAAAGGACGAGGAATTGCAATTTGAGCATTCAAGTTAAAGCAATTAGGAACTTCGCATGGAGCTGATGGCAGGTAATTGACCACCCGAACTCTAATAACTATTAAGCAGCTTAGTTGCGTTAGCATGTATTTAAGGGTTTAAAGAAATAAGAAAGCAAAGCGACAACCACAGGAAAACGCAACGATCTAATGATGAGAGAGAGAGAGATGCTTGGGGAAGAGAGCGATCTGTTCGCATGTGGATTTGCAGGCATCTGACCCTTCGCGATAACTATGAATGAGGCTTTAGCTCTCCTCCGTGTCAGTGTGTTGCCAGACAACCAATGAGGCTGCAAAGCAAATCGCATTCGCAGGCTGCAGATTTCGGGAAGAAGCACAGAGGTGACTTTTAACTTACAAATCAGGCACTCACTCATGTTGTGATTTAGGAAAGTAGCCTGAAACACCTTTTCGCTTGCAATAACCTCTACTATGTTTTCTCCTCCTTCCTGTGTCTTTCGGCTGCCAGATAACCCTGCTCTGATGCCATTTCGGATGTCCCAGTGAGAACTCTTAGAGATGCCTATTCTCTCCGGAGGCAGCGACCAAGACTATAGTAACATTAGCTACACCTCTTGTAATTCCCTGAGCCACTTCTTCCCGGTCTCTGTTGAAACCCCTTCTGCCAAAGGGGTCCACTACCAAAAAGCCAGGAGGATTTACCATCCAGATCAAGTCTCCGCAGTCGATCTAAAGACAGAGATCATGATAAACGTTGGAGGCATCAAGTACCTGCTACCTTGGAGTACTTTAGATGAGTTTCCCCTGACCAGACTGAGCAAACTTAAGTTTTGCAGCAGCTACGAAGAAATAATTCAGCTGTGTGACGATTACGATGAAGACACCCATGAGTTCTTCTTTGACAGGAACCCCAACGCTTTTGGGATGATTGTCAGCTTTCTAGCAGCAGGGAAGCTGATGCTCTTACGAGACATGTGTGCCTTGTCTTTTCAGGAGGAGCTGAGATACTGGGGGATCGAGGAATCCAACCTGGAGAACTGCTGCTTCCGAAAACTCTTTCAGAAACTGCAGGAGTTGGCCGAGGTACGCAAAGAAGAGGAGCTGCGGAGGAGCAAAGAAGCTACGTGCGTCTTGGACGACAAAACCAAATTTGGACAGTTTATGAACAGGCTCAGAGATATGGTAGAAAATCCCCAGTCGGGACTCCCAGGCAAAGTCTTTGCCTGTCTCTCCATTCTCTTTGTGGCCACCACAGCTATAAGCCTTTGCGTCAGCACAATGCCAGACTTAAGAGCTGAAGAAGACAGGGTAAGTCAGTCCTCTTTAACTGGTCTAACTACAGAATTAAAAGAAAATTGTCTATTTTGCTAGGCATAAATCGTTAAAAAGATACAGAAGATACAGAAAAGCCACAGGGATGAGGTTCTAAACTGTCACTGGTAATGAAATGGTCTGTAACAGAAAATGCAAGAATGGCTTAAATTACTCCTATCAAAGAGATACTCAGTTAAGAATAACGTGAACAAAATATTTTACTGTTGTCAGCCAAAATACAGGAAAGAGCTTCTGGGCAGGAAAGATAATGCAGCTCTAATGCAGCATTGTTTTTCCTTCTGAAAAAGCAGCTGCTGGTGTAAGTTGTATTAACTTGTTCGTACTGGGACTCAGATAGCGTGGAGTTTTCTCTTCAACGTGCTCTAGTTATAAACAATCTCTTGTTTGGATGTATCAGCTAAAGAAATGTTTTCCTCTGGCTTCTTTACTTTTACAAATAGCTGGATATCTTCCCTTGTGATAACTAAGTCAAATCTTCAAAGAGGAAGAAACGGGCATTAATTTTTCCCTCCAGAATAATGTTGCATTTCAGTAGTTGCATAAAGATTAAAGGATGAGCTACAGAAACTATTTCGGAGATACTGACACTAAACGCTGCGCCTCCAAAAATCATAATTCCATGCTGACAGAATTCTGGTTTTGCCCACATATATATGTATATATTGTAGTTGTAATTCCGAATACCAGCTAACTGCTAACTGCATTTAAGTCCTTTTCAAGTAAGTCATCCACCTTCATTCAGGGAAAATAAGTGAAACCTGATTCATACACAAAGGATCTTCTCTATAACATCGTTGTGAATATTTCAGTATTTTAAAGATTTGTCATTCTAATAATAAAACAGAGGAAACTAACAATTCAAAGTTATTTTGGATGTAGTAACATCCAAATTCATCAAATAACCTTCATTAATCTCTTCAACAAATCCTCCACTTCATTTGCAAACTGCCCTTCCAAAAGTGTTGAGGATATCCAGGTCAAATAAACTCCCTGCCCCAAGCACTGCTGTAAGATAAAACACTCCTCAGAGTATTGTACAGTGATGAATAAAGCCATTTTTAAATTTACAGCCCAGCATGGCATGCACGATACAAAAATCTGTATTTATTTTATTGCTCAAGCAGTAATTCAAAATACCACAGTCATGGTGGGAATATGTCATGAGATTTGATGTCTCTGAATAAAACTAAGGGCTGCACAGAAGGCTGAAATTTAAGATAATTCCCTGTTCCTTTTAACCCCTTGAATATTAACTTACATTTGCATAGGAAGACTATTCCCTTTCAGTACTAAGTCTGGTGCTCTCGCAGCCTTCCACTGCTATTACTTTTGGCAGGAAAAACTGTAATGCTGTTCCAACGCTTCTTCCAAGGCAGTGCTTCAAATATAGAACATCCTTCTTACAGCTAGACATAAAAACATTAGAAACTCTGCTCCAGCAAGTGCTTCCTACTAACTTTGTTAATGGAAGTAGCCCGATGCATTTTACCTTAATTTCCCAACCGCTGCAGAAAAAGCTTTTATAAATACTTCTCATGCAAAAGAACAAGGACATCATGTTTCAGAGCTGAGCTAGATGGAATATGTTGTGTGTTTTAAAAATAATTAACCGTATGTTAGAGAGGGAAGCATGCTGAGGGTTCTAAGTGTATCTGGTAGCTGCTGTGCCTGGATTTCCTATGAAAGACAGCTGACATTACTACTTATAGATTTGCATATAGATCACTACTTTAAAAACACGCAAACTGGATTGAAACAAGCTCAAAAGCAGGAATGTTTAAAGTGCAGGGGAGAGGATGAAGGATGGACTCGAGCAAAGGACCACATTTGTCCAAATAATGGGAAGTAGTGCATAATTTACACTTACAGCACCAGTCCCATGCACTTTGTCACTGTGTCCCAGAAGCACAGAATAGAATAGTGAAAGTCCTATTATCTGAATCATTTAAAATTATGCCAGAGAAAACATAGGGGAATGTGCAAGACAAAATACTCATGCCTTGTGGAAAAGCAGAGAATATGAACTACTAAGCAGTAGTTCTTCCATCCCTAAATCCTTAGCCTGCAACATCCAAGATTTTCTTACTTGGATCTCAAAAGAACATTTTAGCTAGAACTATCTTCATAACTCTGAGAACTTCAGTGACAAATAATACCACTTTTTGGTCGTGGCTGAGTCATACCCAGGCAAACTGCAACTCCACATTGACTTGTAACTCAAAATAGTTCCCTGTTTGACCTAAGAAAGTGACTCCAAGAGTCCCAGCAACCTGGGACAGACATGCAGAGTTTTGGCTCTTTGGGCTGAACATAAAGATAACACAGTATCTGTTTGTTCAGTGACAAAAAAAAACAGGTAAATTCCTTCAATAAAGTTTCTGAACAACCTGTAATTCCACAGCCGCATTCAAAGCTGCCCTATCCTGAAGGTTATTAATTTCTGAGTTAAAGCCTAGCAAAATCTCTGTGTGCAAATGTGCTTACAAGTACTGCAAGGATCTGTTTCCCAATGTCATTAACACTGGGAATTGAATTTATCCATTCCGAAATACAAATAAAAAAGGCTTTACCTCTGCTGCATATGTACCACTCTAGGGTCCATTTTCTCATCATCGCAGCCACATTAAGAGAGTGAGAACTGGCTGGACTCCAGCTCAAGGAGAAGGATCAGAGGAAAAAGAAAATAGTAACACAAGGT
This sequence comes from Pampusana beccarii, assembly GCA_013399365.1. Taxonomy (NCBI): domain Eukaryota; kingdom Metazoa; phylum Chordata; class Aves; order Columbiformes; family Columbidae; genus Pampusana; species Pampusana beccarii. Next base: position 1,012,476 of record VWYH01002511.1, on the reverse strand, counting down.
GACTTCCACTTCACCCAGAAGCTTGGCTGATCCCACCCTGCAGGCACATGAAATCGCTTGTCCTTTCAGCAGCTGCTGAAGCGGGGCTGTTTGCTTTAGAAGGGAGAAGAGCTGCTTTAGAAGGGAGAAGAGCTGCTTTAGAAGGGAGAAGAGCAACCAGGAGTCCTCCCCATCCGAGGGAAAGCGAGAGCTCCGGTCTCGGAGGGATGGCGAGGAGCCAAGGCAGGAGCATCCGCGTCAGGGACGCCCAGTCACCCTGGCAACCAGAGGGGAGGGAAAGAGCATCTCTGTGGGCACCAGAAAAGGGAGGAGAGGGTTAGCTTAAAGATACGAGTACAGCTGAAATTAAAATAAAGAGCGAGCACAAGTCTTACAAGGAGCGGTTGAGGGAACTGGGGCTGTTCAGCCTGGAGGACAGGAGGCTGAGGGGAGAACTTATCGCTGTCTACAACTGCCTGAAAGGAGGTTGGAACATGGAGGGTGTTGGTCTCTTCTCCCAAATAGCAAGTGATAGGACAAGAGGAATTTGCCTCGAGTTGCACCAGGGGAGGTTTAGATTGGATATTAGGAAAAATTCTTCCCAGAAAGGGTTGTCGGGCATTGGAACAGGCTGCCCAGGGCAGTGGTGGAGTCACCATCCCTGGAGGGGTTTGAAAGGCGTTGAGACGAGGTTCTTATGGACATGGTTTAGTGCTAGAGATAGGTTATGGTTGGACTTGTTGATCCTGAGGGTCTCTTCCAACCAAAATGATTCTACGGTTCTATAATTGACACCACTAACATACCCTAGAATATGTCAAATGACATTCAGGAACCTCCTCATTAGAGATATGAAAGAAAAACACAAATAGATGGGCAAACAATTCTGTAACTATTATATCGCATAAGCACCTGCCATGAGTCCCAACCCAGAGGGAACAGCCACAGGCCAAAAGTCCAGGAAAACTCCGGAGCAGTAAATGTGTAGCTCTAGTGATCTCAAGTTTAAGCCTGACCATGAAACAAGCACATGAAAGGACTTCTCATACACGATGCTGCAGAAGGAAGACTCATTAGTAACAAGTCATGTTATTTGGGCATATAACAACTGCAATGTCACATCCTCCAATAGCAACACATTCTTATCTAGGATATTTGCATCAGTTCTTCATGGAGATCAAACTGTCTTCAGTAAGGAAGCAAATAAAGTGTCACCAAAATGTAGTAATCAAGGCACATGTGTATGTAGAGAGAAAAAAAAAAGGCATATTTAGCAGTGAGGAACTCCGTTTATTATTGATCTGAACAGATACCTGAGAAAACTACAAATCTGAATCGGAGACCACGCATATAGGATAACGAACCTGAAGTGACAAAATCTACCAACATTTCCCTCAAACAGAGGAACTAAGATCATCCCGCTATAGACGTGGCAAAAGTCCTACCAAAACCCCCCGAAAGTCCCAGTCCCACATAAGAGATCAGGATCTAAGAGATGTAATTGAAGCAGTCACTGCTCAGCACATCTAACCCAAAGGAAAAAACATCATTACACCAGAAAACTATGCAATAAAACCACCAGGGGAGAGCTTGGACAGGGAGAACACTTTGAAGCCCCCTTAGGATTTTCTTTAGAGAAATAGATATATACATATATTTTTTAATGAGTCCCTAAAATTGGCATCCTCTAGAGAAATGACTCAGCAGAAAGGATAACACAAGGTCTTCAGGAAGACGAGCAAATTAGGGTTGGGGGAAAGAGAAGAAAAAGAAACCCCAACCATTTCCATTCCCTGTCCCTCAGCACCAGTAACAATTAAATTCCTTTCTCCCAGTGTCGACAGCTCCCACCAAACCACGTCAGTGGGTTTAGGAGAGAAGGAAATGTCCATTCTCCATTCTCCTCCTCTTCGATGATCAGTGAACAGTCAGACCTTGTTACTATTAATTTTATTCGCCCTTAACTGACCTTGAAGAGCTTGCAATTGCTCTGTGTATTGTGTATAACCTAATGAAACACAACCGACACAAGCTGCAACCAGCATTGTCAGATCTACCCACTTTATCTTGAAACTTAGAATATTCGTTTATTTAAAGCTCCCACTCCTGGGGTCATTTGATTACGTTAAAAATCTAATTCCCTTTGAAAGAGTAAGTTTTTAATCTGTGGTTGCACTGAAAATCTGGAAAACATGAACTCTGTACCTAATATATAGAAACTTTTTCTTTTTTTTTCCATTCATCACCATTATTCTGGAAGCTCTGACAATGTTTTCCAATGTTTGAAGCTGCTGATGTTGTCTGATACTAAAACCAGCCTGTTTGGCTTGTACACTGGACAAAAATGCTGAGAAAACCCATTTTCTTTAATAGTGGTGTAATTTTACTTTATGGGGAAAAAAACAATTCATTGGTCTTAGGGTGGAGAGACAGAACATCCAACAAGATATTGGTTTCATCAGGGTTACCACTGCCACAGCTAAGTACGTTAATTATAAAAATTCACATTGATTTGTATCTAGCCAGTTCAGTATGCGAAGATACTCTTGCAAGAGGTGTATATTTAGCATTCAAGCTAATAAATCTGTTACAAAGCCATACAAACATAAAGCTCCAACCCTGCCCGTAACCTGCAGAAAACATTCAGTATCTCTAGTTCACTTATGAAAGGGAAACCCAAAGAAATTGAGAGAACATTATAATCCTTATGGAGAGTGGCGCTGAGAAGTGTGTAAACCTAGTTCTGCAGCAAAGATTAAACTCTTCATCAAAGTTTAATTGGCCAACTATTAGACACAATCACCTTTAGTAAATTGAATATGACAGATTTTGATGGATACTGCTGCTGGTCCATTTTTATACCTTTTAAATAAGGGGGTCAAAATATTGATCAGAAAAGAATTTTCTAGCTGACTAGCCAGGGCAAAATTATTCCTGCTGAAAAACACCTTTTCAATGACTAGTACATGGTACTACTGATGAAGTAGGGCAGTATTCCAAATATACCCGAAAAGCAGGGGCATTTCACAGCAACTTCGAACTTACCTTCCACCACCAGCCTACAGCACACAAAGCCCGGCCCAGAAGAACTTGCTCTATTGCAAAGGGATTAATGAAATCCTGACTTCCAGAAATGCTTCTAATGCTCATTTAAAGTGTAAGACTATAAAGATGAGTGCGCACACGGCTAGCTATAAATATATCGGTATATACATATGACTTGAAATCACTCGGAACAAAATAAAGCTGGATGTGCTTTGGTTTTATTGCATCTGCTCAGTACATTTCTCTGGGTTATCAGAACGCTTACTGCGGACACTCAATCTCCTAAATTATCCACTCGTCTCGTACAATTCTGATTTCTTCAGCCCCGTTTGATCAGCAATGAAAGTATTGCAGCATTTTCAAGCAGTAAAATGTGCTTCACTGATGCACCAAAAACCTCCCAGCCTACTGGGTGACACAGTAGTATCCAGCTAACTTATTCGTGTTGTGGATTGAGTTAATTACATTAAGAACAATTAAAGAAATACATAAGAAGCTGAGAAACAACAAATCAGAATATCCAAGCCTGGTGCTTTGATATATACACAGAACTTATAGCTTTACAGGAACTGACTTTTTATAAGGCTTGCGTATCTGTTAACCAGCATCGGAAACTTTGACCTTGACATTGCACCATTATGGTAAGACTCTGATTTCAGAGTTCTACATAATTAGTAACTGTTTGCCAAGCACCCGCAAACAGAATTGCACATTTTAGCATTAAATCTAATGTGTACAACACTGGTGAGGTCCACATTTCCAAAGAGGGGCATGGAGTGGGGCAAAAGTTGCTGAACCTCCACGTCTCAGCTCGCCCTCGCTGCTATAGAAAACAATTTTCTTTCGCAAGTCTGGACACTCCAGCGAGTAAATGGATTCTGCGTGGATTTCCAAAGCTGGCTCTGCCAGTACGAGGGTCCAGCGTTCAGAAAGCACAATTAGACATCATTAGTTTGCCTTATGTTCATCCAATTTTGGCCGGCTCCCAAGAGCTGTAAGTCTCCGGGCTTTGCACGCTATCCTGGGGGGACACCCAGCTGCTCTCCCATGAGCAAACCACCGCGACCCCGTGTGCTCCTCACCAGCAATCATATCTGCTTTTCCCTTTTGCTACTTGCAAGTTTGTAATACCTACAACGGGAAAAAATCCCGTTCGCTTTCCCCGCTTGACTCATCTCAAGGGGTTCAGCAGAGATGGTGTCTTAGTAAATGCCTTCTCTGGGAAGATGGGTATTTCCCCTGATGTGGGCTCGCTGTCTTTGGGAAACGCTATTTGAAATCAATGCATCCTCCAAATCCATTGCAACAAGTATCAAAAATAACCACCCAAATTTGTACGTGATTTAGAAATTCCTCTTTGAATACAATGGAAATCTCTGAGGGCTCTTCAGTCTACTGCTGCAGTCCAATTCCCAGCCTGGTGTTTTAATTCTGAGCAAATCTAATTGCTAATTTCATTGTAGCATCAGGGCTATGAACTGCATATGTTGTGTTTATTCCCACAGTGCCAGCACCTCCTATTAGCGCTACTATTTTCCCTTCTAACAGATTCAACAGTATTTGGGACCCTAGTGTACATCCTGTACTACACTGGTACAATAACGAATAATTTCTGCTCCAAAGAACTTACAGTGCAGTGAGGAAAAAAGCAGAGAAGAAATAGGGCAAATGATCTGACCAGCAGCAAAACTAGAAATTGAAAGTCATACTCCTAATTCTCAGATAAATACCTTGTCATTTTGGCTATATTGTTCTTCACAGTCACAAAATGAAGTCTGTTAAATTTCTCATTAGAAAAACAAGAAATACCTGATACTTTCACGTTTTCCTCCTAACACAAACACTCTGGGGTCACCAGTTGGTTTAAATCAAAATCAGGTTCTTCAGACTGATTCTCATGGTGTCTGCAGAATAAGGACCCAAGCTCAGAAGTTAATTGAAATATTTTACTTTAGTTACGCTCCTGCCCCAGAGGAGACAATTGTGCATTGGATACCGAGATAATAATTTCCTTCTATGCTCTTTCTAATGTCCACATTAATATAATCCGAGTATTAGTTTCATCTCCTCAAATGCACTAGTTGTAGTAACTGTTTTCATAAGCCCAGGCTTCTTTCCCATAAAGCAAAGCGGGTGGGAAATCGTTCTGCGATCAGAATACGCAGCACTCCTTTAACCAGCTCATCCTTCTGTAAATCAGTCCCTTTCTCAGCATGCTGTAAAACCTTTTGATTTTATTTTTTCCCTTCGCATCAGTCTATAACCACAAATCCAAGCACTGAAGTGATCCATAACGTAGGGTTTTCAAGTTCTCCCTCGCCATCACCTGACTCAGCAGAGCGTGGTTTAATTATTCAGGTAATCGCAGCAATGCGGTCGCAGTGATTCAGCAGGACCTGCGGCACCGCAGCGGCTCCAGGTGCGCAGGGAACACAGATGGGCACAACGCTCCTAACCCCACCAGCATTTTTCAGCCAAAAGGGATTTATTTTTTTCCCCTGCAGCTGCTCGTTTTCTGCTGTGAACTGGGATAAGAACAGCTGGGAAATGATCAGGTATCTCGGTTCCCTACGCTGAGGTTTTAGAATCAGAGAATCATTCCATTTGGAAAAGACCCTCAAGATCATCGAGCCTCGGTTTGCTCCTGCCTAACCGCTCTCTAGACTTGTAGCCTCAGCCTGCAGACCCATAGCCTTGGATTTGTGAGCAAAAATTACATCTTGTTTTTTCACTATTGCATTAGCTCAGGGTTTTTTTAATCCATAAGAATTGCCCAGGGAGAAGCTGCGGACCAGGATGTACAACCTTGAGAAGGGCGAAAGGCTGGAAAACAGCACCCTGCCCATCAAATGTCAGCCTTGGGCTTAGAGAGGGAAATCCCTGCGAGTTTTGCTGCTAAATCCCCCCCGCGGAGGGCTGGTTTTTCCTCTCTGTGCGGGCCAAGAGGCCAGACTGTGAGAAGAGCCGTGGTGCTGGGATAAGCCTCTGCTCTAAGCACTGGATGGCACGGGCCGGCAGGTCCAGGGCCACAGCCCAGCCCGGTCCCATCTGCTGCCACTCCAGTGGCCACAAAGCAGCGCGTGGAGCAGAGGGAAGGATCTGAGCAGTAACCGCCAGCACACGAACGTGCCAAACCAAACCTGGACCCGCCAGGGTAGGATTGGCAGATGCCAATTGTGACTTTTCATCAGCCATGGAGCCAGGCACGTCTCTGGTGCGAGAGATGATGATTTGGCAGCCCAGCCTTTGACCAGAGTGCTAAGCAAGTCCAGGCCCTATGGTTAAACTCTCCCTTAGGAGAGTCTGAATTGAGGAAAGTCGAGCATATTGCTTTATACATTCAACCCGGCTTTGTTTTGAGACTTCAGTAGGGGTGACTGAACACCAGAACAGCCTTTACTCGGAAGCAATCGCCACTGCAATGAGGGTGGATCTAGCTGGGAAGAGGGTTCAGATTCTCTGCCCATCGCTCGTTTGTTTTATGATGTTCAGCCAGCTGGTTTCCATAAATGAATCCTGGAAATAACACTGTTTGCACACAGTGGTTCAACCATGACTTCTATCTGGGTTCAAGGACTTTTATCAACTTGGCTTCACCAATAATGCTAGTTGACATTCTAAGTACGCTGTATAAGCAACATATATATGAATTGCTGATGCGCATGTTGATTTCCACACTGTAAAGCTTTGAAAATATTGATCTCTACAGCAATGACATGATTCCGAAATAATCCATCTAGCAATACTTATTAGCAAAGTATTCTACAAGCATTGGTGCAACTTTAACTAGAGGAGAGATCATTCAACACCAGAAACACTTAAAATCACGGTGTCATCAAGAACAGTGTTAACTTGCAGGCACAGAAGGGAGATAATGAGAAATGCAGCAGGTTTGCCTGACTTGCACCTCAGACTCAACCCTATTTATAGATCAGGTAAAATCCCAAATTAGCGTCAGTCACAGCAAGGGCAGAGCCTTGGTACCTCCCCAGCTCCCATCCCAATACAGAGGCAGCACCGCAATCCCAACAGAATGCGAATAACAGGATTTCTTTCCCCATTTTTCCTCAGCTTAAGAGAAACTTTGCACGCCTCCTTCCCATGTTTGCAGATGGTTTCATTTTCCTTTTTTTACACTCAACAAGGTGGGTGCATGTGTGGTGTTCCCCTCCTGCCCAGTCCTTTACAGAGAATTAGACAGAACAGAACTGCGCCAGTTGATACTGGGGAGGGACCAGGGTAAAACCTGAAACCCTTCCTATGTAATGTGCAAAATAAGTTATCACTCTATTTTCTGTTTGCCTCAGCTTTTATGAAAAAACAGCTCCCAATCAACTAAGGGGTAAAAATCCACTGCAAAACGTAGTGGGGTAAATCTTTGGCAATAGGTAATTAATTAGCTGATCAAGTAATGATTCAGAATAAGTTTTCCGCACTATATTTTAATCATGAAGTGTCTTAGGGTACAACCAGGTGGGACACAAATAGTCAACACTGAGCAGATCCTGAAGGCATAATAATAGTTCCTTGGTGTTCTCATCCAGTTATCAATAAATAATACATTTTTCCCTTGTCTAGAAAATGTAACGAAGTGGGTTGCATCTGAAAACCTGGGTGGACGGACAAGACAAATATTCCACAGGGGAAATTCTGATTCAGTTTCCCTGGGCACTGCTGCAATTATTGATGCATGTAAAGATATTATTTTCACTAGATGAGATTTATATCACTTGTAAGATAGGTTAGTGCAGCATAACTCTGAGATCTGGTTTTGTTTATTATCCTAGATGTCATTATACCTTAACTAATGCTTCCTGGTAAACTAAGAGGGCATTTTGCCAGGAAATCTATCTTATTTATTTATCTTGTGAGTGGCACATACCTCAAGTTAATTTCGCTTGAATTCACACTTAGTGAATACATTACTCTTCTGTAAACTCACCTGTGCAATGGAGGTCTGAGATTTCACCATCACACATTACCCTGGAAATGCTGAATTCCTGAACCTCAGGTCATTTTGAACAACATTACTCACAAAAGCTGCAGTAACGCTTACCAGAGTCACACAGTTTCTCACTATTAGAAATACTAACATTACATTCTAAGCATTATCCCTACATAGACCCAACTTGATTAATCTTTTATAAAGAGTGCACAATAAAAAAAAGCAATTTTTTGGAATTCTTGGTTATAAACTGGATATAAATTTGAGTATATATCCTACAGCTTACCCACACTTGAAAACTGCAGCCTCAGTCCCTTCTGCTTTGAAAGGGAGAGGGCCAAAGAAAAGCATCAAGGATGGAACAACTCCATGCAAGGACTAGGGCAGGCAGAATTCCCCAGGAAGGGAACAAACCACAGCAGTGGCTGCAACAGGTGTCTGCAAAATGGCAGGAAACGAGCAAAAATAGAACCCAGAAAACAAGCCATTGGCTTATACAGCACGGAAGGTGATGAGGAAAAGGGAGCATGAATTGCTTGTTACCTGTGGTGGTACAGAAGTTCGAAACTGCCACTTTGCTGCTTTGAGGTGGTTTATAAATTTAAGAAATCACTTTATATTTCAGGTATCAGGCTCAGAATGTATCTTTGTACATAAAAAAGTATTGTTTCCTTCATTTGCTGAGCCAAATGCTCTTCTTCGTACTCAAGATCAATACCAGGCACTCATTTTATTAGATTTATATCATCCATTGTAGAATTTCAGGTAGAGACAAGTTCTGTAAATCCTGATAAATTCTTGCATTGTTCAAAAGTAATTTTGCAGGATGAATGAAGTATAAAGATTTAGATACTCCCTCACCGCTGGCTTTGTGATAACTGTTCTCCTATCAGAGTCAATGACAGTTTAAGTCCTGAATGACGCTACAGTAGTGGAAAACACGCCGGAGGGTTTTGCTGAAAGAGCCCACCCAAAATATACTGTGGTCAATTATAAATAAAACCTCACCTTCCCATCACGTTCATGGTCAAAACCATAGTTGGAGCTTTTATAGGCCCTATTAACACCATAGTGGTACCTTGGATGCAAAGACGCAGTCAGGAGGAGAAAGAAATCAGTGACAGATTTGACTAAGAGATCTCAGAATTCTGCTCTATTTAAAGACAAGGTAAAGAGAGGGAGTTTTGTGGTTTGTTTTGCTTTGGCAGTCATCGATCACTAGAATTTCCAAAATGTATTTGCTTTGTTCAGAAAGAGGGAGCATACAGGAGCCCCTGTAGCACAGCAACCCCTTTATTGTCCATATATGGAAAACAAACCAACCACCAAAAAAATAAAATAAAAACAAAACACCAACCCAAAACAAACCACAAACATTTCATGGATCAGAATATTTGGCCCGTAACTCGACAGGTCGCTGACAGTAACTGGCATCTAATGGGAATTTGGTGACAACAGTAAATTCGAAATCTACCGCTGACACAGAGGCACCCGTAGTTTGGTAAGAACACAGCATTTGAAGTCGGTGTGTTATTCTGCCTGCTCTTTGGATAACAGTTGTAAGTGGAACATAAAGCACTCCGAGGTGTAAAAATCATCAAAAATACATCAAAACCAGAAATTTGCTTTGGTACTTAATATTTCCTCTTTTTCCCTTTTATTCCAATGTTGCTGCTTTTGAACGGGATGTTCAAAAGAATCAAGAATCTTCAGAAAGCCTGACATTAGAGATGGATACTCTATATGAACAGTATCATCTGTATTACACAATATATACAAATATTCCTAACATATAAACCATCCACATACGAGCTCTCTGGCTGAAATCTATCTCCCAATGTGAAATCAATGAGCACATTCTCATTAAATCCCAGGGTTTTACACTCTCTTTCCAGAAAGCAGCAGACAAGCAGAGGAAGAGGCTTGGGAAGTTTCTGGCAGATGTTGCATATGGATGGACTAAATCCCAGCACATCTGCAGGAGAATGGAGCGAAACTTTTATTTGCTGCAGCGGAAAAAGGTGGTTGTGGTTTGGATCATATGCAAACATTTTTGAAATGTCTTTTCAAAGTACATAAAAAAAGATAAAGAGCATTAACAGGGGAGAGCTCACAGTCCTCTACTTCCAGAACTACGCTCGAAGGAAAAATAAAATGCAGAGTAACATTCCTGAAAAGTTTGATTTGAAGGATGCTCTTCCGAAAAAAAAGGAATATGCATTTAGGAAGCTGACTGCATAAACCGCTTTCTCTAAATATATGTATATACACACGCACACCTTTCTATGGGGAATACTGAAGCAACCAAGGATGCAGAGAAGAATAAAACCTCCCAACCAGTCCTTACAATGCTCTACCTTGAAAAAGCAGAAAGTGGGACTTATTTGGGACTTGCAGGCCGCATGCCAAGAATACACACAGAGACAAGTTTTTTCAATTTAGACTGGAGGAAGCAACACAATAAAAACAAGCAGGTAGATATATCTGTTAATTCAGATATTTCACATGCTCACTACTGTCTATTCACCACTGAAATGTGGCTGCCGTACAACTACCTGCTAGCTGGGATTTCTACATTTCTGATACCAGTGACTCAGGCAGATACATCTTCTCCTTCCTTAGTGTTTTTGGATGCTGGTTCACACACTGTTCTTTTATTTAATTCTCTTTTCTCTTTTTGTTTTGTGTCAGGGCGAGTGTTCCCAGAAGTGCTATTACATCTTCGTTATAGAGACCATCTGTGTGGCTTGGTTTTCCCTGGAGTTCTGCCTCCGATTCATCCAGGCAAGGAACAAGTGTCAGTTCTTCAAAGGACCCCTAAACATCATTGACTTCTTGGCTATTTCGCCCTATTATGTTTCCCTCATCTTCTCAGAGGATGACCCCAACGAGGAGGACGACAGGCCAAGCAGCAACACGTACCTGGAGAAGGTTGGTTTGGTGCTACGGGTTTTACGTGCCTTGAGGATCTTGTACGTCATGCGCCTTGCCCGACACTCCTTGGGCTTGCAGACTTTGGGCCTCACAGTTCGGAAATGCACGCGGGAATTCGGCCTGCTTTTACTCTTCCTGTGCGTGGCCGTCACTCTCTTTTCTCCTTTGGTCTATCTCGCCGAGAACGAATCTGGGAAGGTGCTCGAGTTCACGAGCATCCCCGCATCTTACTGGTGGGCTATCATCTCCATGACCACCGTGGGGTACGGAGATATGGTACCGCGGAGCGTCCCGGGCCAGATGGTGGCTCTCAGCAGCATCCTCAGTGGGATTCTCATCATGTCTTTTCCTGCGACATCGATATTCCACACTTTCTCCCATTCCTACTCGGAGCTGAGAAAAGAACATGAACGATTGCAGTCCCGGCTAAACAGAGTAAAAAACGCCAATCACTCTGGTGAAAGCGATACCTTCAACGAGACGGACAGCTTGATCCTGGAGGATCAAGCATCACCAATCAAATACATTTACACAGGGAAGTAAGCCTGGCTGTAAAACCTTCCCAAGAGCAGGAACAGAAATATAGACATGTGTATGTTAACATAACACACCAAGTAAAGCAACAACATAGGTTAGGACAGTATTTTTCTCTGCCAGCATAGGTATAATAAGCAGCCAAGCCAACACGGCCAGCTCCAACACATTGTGATGGAGCTGGAGGTTTTGAGAATGTCAAAAGTCAGAGTTTATTCAATAATAAATATTCACTCTTCTCTACGACTAATAAGAATAAACTTTGTCTCTGCCAGTCGTGTCTCTTGCTGAATACCTAATACTGAACAAGCAACAAAGAAAACAGCTCCTGTTGGCACAAATATACTCGTTATTTTATTTGCCTTTGATTTTCCAATGTTCTTGCAATTAACATCTTGAGTCAAGCATTAGAACGGATATTTTCAGGGCTATGCACCAGCGCTGGTTACACAATGCTCATCCACCAGGCGTACCGAAGAAGCCTCGATGCAAATCTGCACTCTGTATCTAAAGCCACCGATAAGCTTAAAATAAAAGCACTGTATGTAAAAGCTTTCAAAGTTTGCCTGTAGCCAGATGATCAATCTATAAATAACAAATTGCACTGCTATTGTATAAAATACGTAGTGTTTGCAAGAGAATTTGCTTGAAACGCAGTTGCGGTCTGCAAACTGCAAACATTTCATACTAGACAGCAAAAGTTTTCAAACTTCTTTTTCATATACTTATTTAAAAAAAAAAATAAGAAATACTAATTAAAAAAGCTTATTGACCATGTTAAAAAGAGTTGTGTTATTGATTTTACTGAACGGTGCTGGCTTCTCTGAAAGATAAAAATATAGAGTTACTGAAAATGAGATGACAGCTCAGAAGTATCCAAATGTACAAATAGCAAAGAATGAGGTGAATGATTGCCAGAGACACAGCAAGTGATCTCCTATACAAATGGAAGATGTCTCTTTTGAGTGTTCAGGTATGGGCAAAAGAAAGCAACAGGACTACACTGAAGTCAACTATGCTACTTCGTGGGGCAGTCAAGACGATCTTTCACAATTTGACCTTCTGGATGCGGTGACTGTGGTTGGTGAGAACCGATCCCAAGACACAAAGGGTCTGTGCAAACTTCTGTGTGTTTAGAGCCCAGGGCAGCTCACGGGTCTTCGGGTTCTCAGCGGTCCTGTTGACACCCGCAGAACTTCACCACATAGAATGCTGGGCATGTATTTAAGTACTGAATCAGGGCTTAAATTATTTTTTTTAATCAGATTTGCAGCTTTCAGCAATGCATTTCTGAAATCCTACCAAGGTCCCCGTGACCTTGTGATGGAGCAAAGCCCAGCGCAGTGACCGTTCAGTTCCAGTTTACAGCAGGCACTCTTCTTGTGCAGTGGGGCACAGGTTGGAGCCCAGGGGACACTTCCAGGTGTTGACTCCAGATGTGGGGACCCATCTCCCACATGGACAGACACACAGCATCACCTCCAGAGTTACGCAACTTCATGCAGGCATTTGGGAATTCCGGTGTTCAGACACCGTCCCCACTGCGGTGAACGGCTTAAGCACAGAAAAGCACAGTTGTTGGCACAATCTGGGTGACGTGACTCAAATTAATCTCTTGGATTTATCTTGCTATTGACCCTATGATTTAAACTAGAGAAAGTGCAGCAGATTACAGATGGGATGTTCCAACACAACTGGAACAAGTTGATGCTAGATGACAGGCATTTATATTTGCCACATAAAGGGCGGAATTTCTGCTGGCTTATGCACAGGTCCATCTAATTTTATGTATTTATTTTTCAATTAGAATTTATTTTTTGCAAGCAATTCTCTACAGTAGGGCTACTTAGATGGCGAACCAGACAAAATCCAACCCCAACCTAGGCCATGACCCAGACCTCTCCAGGGTGCTATACATGGTGATGCCACCTACATTTCTCTGGGACACTCCGTATTTCTTTACAGTTATTCCCGTTTCTTAGGTAGTGCAACTGATTTGCTTTTTCCTAGCTGACTGTTTTTTTGCTAGTTCAGGAGTTAGTTCAACATGATCCCATTGAAAATGAGCCCAGTCACTTCGCTCTAAACACGCACACAGCTGGAAAAATATCCGAGCTTTTACTGCCCAAATGCTTTAACAGCTCAATGTCCAACGGGTTCTGTGATGTAGGTGGGGTTGTGGATAAAACACACATGCAAATTCACAGCAATCCAAACGGTGACTCAGTCAAGCATCTAAACTTGTGTGAGCTTTTCCAAAACACAATGTAAGAATGTGCTGAAACATGGAGGTAAAACAATCGCCAGTGTTTACCAGTGAAGTGATTGTACTTTCAGCAGACTCAGGACCACAACATATATTTCTAACTGATCTCTTCCTATAGCTGGGTCTGGGCTGCACCATCTTTAGAGAAAACATCCTTCATGATTCATTGTGTTACTAGGGAGAGGAAAAAAAAATATGTTGAGGGGAACATTTAGTTCCTGTGTAACTCAACTGAGTAACAAATTCAGAACAAGCAGTTACAATTAGCAGATATTGTTGTTGCCAAGATCGTATCATTTAATAACCAGACTTAATTAAAAGAGCAGTTTAGGTGCCTGGCATCCAGCTTCTCTCTCAGTTCAAAGCTTTTTCCCCTGAATCTAAATGCTAGCAGCAGCAGAGGAACAGCACCCCTTACCCAGGGGAAACCACGTTGTTCAGACCCCGTAATCCATTGCATCTCTTTATAAGCTGATAACAGCTACTCTGATATAGCAACAACTCTACTGTGTAACAAAGGGAGCCACAAAACTCCCCACCACGCTGCTTTGCTTGGGGATGGCAATAAATACCCTGCTCCGCAAACCAGCTACAGAATCCCATTAAAACTCAAAGCAGGACCCTTCCAGTTACTGGTCTGACTTGGAACCAGAGCACAGCAAACGGGTTTTGATCAGGGACTGAATGCAAATTTTCTACGATGTTGAAATAGTACTGAGGGGCTAAGACCTTTGCTTTGACCTCACTCTCATTTCTTCAGGGATTCTGCAGATCGTTTCAAATTCTCGCTGCAGCCCTCGTACCTCCCGGCTCTTCTCCAGCTGTTTCTCCTCTTTGACTTTCATCAGTTCCTCAGGTACAGACGCATTACATAAACCGGATATATTAATATTTCAGTAATGAACTCCCATTAGTTTCATGGGTTCAGTATTCTATTATTTCAACCTCCTGAAATTTGCTTTTCATCTGTCTTTGGTACTTTGCAACCAGTCACTAGTATTCAAAACATAATTAAATTAACAGGTTTATTATTTAAGTCACATAAATTCATTGGAGAGAACAGTACATTATTTTAGGAGTAAATTGCAAAAGAGTTCACTAAGTGCACTGCGTGTCCTAAGCATAAATTGTAGCAGAACTATTTAAAACTCATATTGGTCAATATTTTTATTTTGAACATACCCAAACAGTATTCTGCAGTTAATTTGAACAATTAAACACATCTACTGATAAAAACTGCACTCTGCATGCCCTCTCTGATTTTATTTCTTATGAAAGATCTCCCCCCTTTTTTTTGTTCAGAGAAGTATTTTAATACATTGCAGTAATCCATAAATAATGATGAAAACCTAGGAGGTCAAGGAAATGAAAAGTACAGCACATTCCCTGAAGGAGAGTTAGGAAGTTTTTACTTCTACAAGTAATAAATTATTAGCCACAGGTTAAAGTTAAAACTGACAAAAGGCTGATAAAATACCCATGTTTCCTAAGTGAAGTCTCGTTTCTGCATGGCAAGAAGCTAGATATTCTAGCACATTTTACTGAAAGTATTAAATCCCTTCCTGTGAACTATTTTACTTTGTAGCAATGACTTATCTGAGCTAACCGGGGCTTTCATGGCTTCCCTGGGTCCCACCCATGGCACAATACCCAGCAAAGCGCTAAGGAGCAGGACAAGTCTGTGAATATATCAGGGACCCAATATGCATGCTGGGCTCTCTCACGGGGCATTAAATTGGATTTTCCCCGCAGGCAAAGCACAGAAATGGACCTGAACAGCCCTCTGTCCATACAGGACACCAGCACCCAGCTCAGCCCAGGTCTGCAGAATCTTGACTAGTTTGGGCAGCGAGTCTGGCATACGGGGTGCAAATCTTGTTCGGAACCCTCAGTTCTTCATTTAAAATATGATGATGAAACCTAACACTCTTGGTTATTCTATTTTTTTTTTCCTGGGTGACTAAAATGATACTCAAAAGAACAAGATGATGAAGAAAAAGAACTAAGGTGCTTCGCTTCCTCCTGTGCTCCTGTCTTAACTGTTTTACTTCCAACAGAAGCTAGTTCTCAAAAACTTATTTTCCCCAAAATTTAGTGTCCTTGTAGTTTCCTTATGCCTGTATCAGATTGCAATGAAAAGCTCGCATAGAGGGGGAAAAAAACCCCCAAAACTTAATCCAAAGCTACTTCACTATAAGAGAGATCTGCATTCAGAATAGCACCAAGGAAACTCCTGTATAAATTGCTGGCCTGGATCATCAGCACCAAGCAGAAGTGCTGAACGAGCACATTAACAGAATAATACAGTAAATTCAGCAAAAGGGATAAAAGTCCAGCTCCGATTTCATGATTGCCAAATTTGATTCCTGCCCTAACTACACCAGTTGTAAAAATCAAGCTTACATCTAGACGGGAAGGGCATCCTTTGGGTGTTTCTCTTCTGAAAGTTATTGTCTGTTAAACCATCAGTAATAAGAACCACAACCAGGTAATAAAACTTAATCATCCTGAAACAACACTTAAAATTTTTCAGTCTTAAATGAAAAGGTCTACTGCTTCATACCTAACAATTTGATTTTAAAATCCTTCAGGATTTCACGTATTAGCATAGAACTCAATACATGCCTATAATGAAGTCGTGATATCTTCCAAAACGTCCTGCTTGCCAGTTCTAGCAGCCAAATATTAGTCGGCCAGACACTAACTATGAGTCAACAGGTTTTACCTCAGCTTCTTCAAAATTATTTCTTTCCAGCAGCTTTCAAGAAACTGGGCCTGTTCTCAGTCAGAACAAATGGAGCGGTACAGGATCTCTCTCCCGCCTCACGTTCAAGTAGATGAGGTACAATTTGTCTTGACCTCGCAGGGCACCGAAGCCCTCACAACGCCTCTGTGAGAATCCAATGAGGTTTCACTTAATTCCAGGCAAACATCATGATCATTTGCTGATGTTCCACCACTTGCTTTAACTTCACGTCCAGGTCCACATCACTTCCCACACCGGACACTGACCAAGCACCTTCCTAATTCCTTCTCTTGTTTTCTCCTGCCCACTTTGAGACCCCGTATCAGGAGCTGTTCATTTCCTACAGAAAAAGCCATCTCGTTAAAGAACTTCCTTATTAATATTCATAACCTTAAAGGTACCCCGTGACAAATACTCAAGATAATTGGATTGCACTCGTGAACAGAGAATACTAATAAAACAAAGGAAGCGCTTTTATGTCCTTCAATCTTTTACTGCCCTTTAAGTGTCTCGCACTGTCTTTTAGGAAAATATCTGTTAAATTTTTCTAATTAAAATTTCGCTTGCAAATCGCCGTTCTTGAAATATCTCCACCAGAACAACAAAGCAGGTAACAATCCTGAAACTTTATGCCTTGAGGATCTGCTGCTCCAAATTACCTAACTTTTCATTAGGCTGGTGTTTTGACTTTCACCCCGCTCTCCTGAAGCTTTCCTGACTGCCCACTTCCACACCAAATTAGTCAGAGCTGTTCTGAGATTTCTATTTGAGAACTTCACAAAAATCTTTTCAGCTCAAAGACAAACTCCAAGAAATTTCAAAGCTTCAGAGAGATAAGAGTTATGAGCTACTCATGATTAAAGAACAAAAAATTACTACACAGTTCAGCAAAGATACATTAACAGACTCACACAGCACAATTAATATGTTTTTTTCAGGATATGTTTTGGGAAGAGAGGGTGAAACCGCAGAGGTTGAAACCAGCTCTATCTGTAATTCCAAGTCCAAGACACAGGTTTGTACCTTGAATGGTGCTACAGTCAATAGGATTTAGTAAAGTCATTTCCAGAGTTCATAAAAACAATGCCGCCAGCTCATTAAGGTGCAAATATGCATGCTTAAACAAATTAAACTAATTTCATACTGATCCAAAGATACCTAAGGGAAATGGAAGGTCAAAGATGCTTATGCCGTAAGTGATGCAGAGATTGTGAAATGTTCTAACAGAATTTAAAACCGCATTTTGTCCACAGAGTCTTGCCTTTCTGAATAAAACTGTAACCAAGGGTCCATTCCTCAGAGTCATTACGCAGGTGACATTAAAAAAACCAAAACAAACGCTAAAAACCAAACACCAAAGCACAGAAATGCATTTCAAGAGCAAAAATATCAGAGGGAACACTACACGGAACAGAAAATAAACCAGTTTCAAATTATCTCCCCAAAAGAGCAAAATATGTCAGCAGCACAGGATAATAGGTTTGCTGGTCCTTAATCCCTGTTTGTTGAAATAGCAGCAAATTAAAGGCCCATTTTTGCAGGTTGTTGGATAATTCCTGCAATCTGCTGAGTGCCTCTGGCTTTGTGAAAGTCTAGAGAATCTGAATCACCCAGTACACTGACAACTCTAAGTGCAAATAAATATTACAACAGGGTAGTTACATGTTATACTTGGCTATACTTTTTTTCATTGAAGTAACACAGATTGACTGCTTTTATAAAAGACCTCTATGTTTCTCACCACCTGCTTCTGTAGCTCAGCTTGGGATACCAAAGGAAAAAAGAAAAGCAGCCTAAAAGCAGCTGCAAATCAGCATCACTCTTAAAAGCCACAGGCTTAATTCGACTTACCAGAGCTGAGAATGAGGCTGTAAGCACTTCCACATGGCTGCAGTACATTCACTGTCATTCTCTCCCTTCTTCAAGTGATTCTGAAACGTAAAAAAGTTCATCAGAAAGCTGAAAAGAAAGATCAACCTTTCTTTTACCACCAACCGTGATCAACACTTGAGGTTTCACGAGCTTTGTTGGACTCGGATCCCTGCAACCTGTTGACAAGAATTGCAAACCCAGCCACAAACACGAGCCTTTGCATTTCCATTCTTATCTAGACTCCTACCACTGCACGCTGTAGTTTCATACATCCTATAAATATTGACCACGCATTCTCTGAAACGGCTACACCAAATGTTCCCAAACACCCATATTCCTAAAAGGGAGGGAATTTCCCAAGACCTCCCAAGATTGCCAGGGTGGCTGATTCTGGATGGGAATCTGGAAGAAAAGGGACACAATTATCAATTCACGCTGTTTCCAACAGAGAGAAGAGGGGCCACTAAACGGTTTCTGATACAGGGAATAACCCAGCCTGTAAATCACTATTAAATTGTTGCATCCTGCGCAAGGGAGAGAACACACTCCAATTACAGCTGCGAGGAGATGCTGAGCCTGCTCCTTAAGGGCACGTTTGAGGGACAAGCTGGCACAGCCGTGGCCATTTGCTTGCTCAACTCTGGCTAAAAAGCAGCACTGAGAACTGCCAATATTTATGCGATTCTCTCATTTTATCCAGAGAGCAAGAGCAACCAGCCAAAAAGTCTTGGAGCACCCTGAACATAACAAGACAGCAACAGTACGTGTTTCTCCTAACTGCTTTTCTGTTGATTAATCAAGCTTATATTAGCTTTGGAAGTTCTCCTCGTCCAAGATGTGGTGGGTAAGGCAAGTGGCTTTGAAGCTGAAGACTCTGCACAGTTAACCCTGCCAGAATTTAGGCATTGGAATTGTCCCAAGGAACCATATGTGTGTGGCTGGGTCGCATGAGGCAGAAGGGGAGCAGGCCTAGAGGAATATCAGAGGTTTTTCCTTAGGAAACCTGTGGGTTTGCCAATAAGAAATGACTCCAGTTTCCACACATAGAGTTTTCTCTTTCCCTTCATTCGTGCCTTTAGTGCTGGACAGGGGAAATCCGTTTTTTTATTCATAGGCTTTAGGAGGATCAGTAAATACGCTGTGCCACGGCAGACAGTGTTTAAGCCAATGTCTCCCCAGCTGTGACCTGCACATCTGGGGAGTCAAGTGCATCGTTGTAACATTGCACTGGCCTCCCTCCCAATACAATCACTCGATTTACTTGCACTGACTGAAGAAAAAACACTGAAGAAGCATCTTAACATATGCACCAAATGTCCAGATGAGAGGGACTGAATCTGCAGGAACACCGCTTTGGTGCTGAGCCAATATTAAGACACCCATGTTCAGGATTTTCTCCCACTGAAACAGTCCATGAAGGAAACGCAGCACTCATGGACAGACGATGTGCTCACCCTTCAGGCTGCACTCCAGCTGGCCCAGCCAGAGCTGAGCCTAAGAACAGTCAAGATACTGCGCTGGTCCCCTTTTTATTTAACATCTTCCCTATTTTGTTACTGCTTCCCGAGACACACACTTTGTCAGGCTTTTGACTTCACATATCCCCTTCTGTAATCTCCTTTTACTTGAGTATTGGTCTGCATTGCCCCCAGCCGAAGCAAGGAGAGCTAGAACAAATCTACAAGATACTCCGCAAGAGAAAGAAACAGAAACCCCTGCAATGCTGAGCACATTTCGAAGCTCAGTAGAGCATTGCACTCATTCCTAACTACAGACATCATTCACCAAGCTTGAGACTTCACAGGTGCTGCATTGCCTTGAGGCTCTGAGAACTGTGAAATTAACAGTAAAATATCTTGGGTAGCTTAGCATGAAGGCAAGAAGATTGCAAGTTAAGTTTTATTCAGGTTTACCTAGAGGGCAGGAATGTATTCTAGCATATGGGAAGAAAAAAAGGAAAACAAAAAAAAGTTGAAAGAGTCAGCACAAGTATTCAGAGTCAGGTATAATTATTCCATATATTACAAGCAACCCAAAGAAAACCAACTGCCTCTGGTGTTTGCCTTTAGCTGTACACGTAGGGGTTAATTTATAGTATTACAGATAGATTGACACGGTTCATGCTCCTTGCCAGAAGCATGACTCGACCCCAGAACACAGTAACTAGTCAAACTACTCATTCCTACCAGAAAGAAATGCTGTACATACGATTCTGGTCAGTTACAAAAATAAAGATATTGCCATACCTCAGCATACTGGACTCCAAGCTTGCTTTTCCTCTACCTTCAATACATCCAAACCCCAGTTTAATTAAACCCCTCAGCTTATCTCAGCAGAGATGCCTTGCAGAGAAATTGCATGCAACGTTTTCCTCCAGCACTCAGAAAGGATACAAGAAACACCACAACCAACAAATAACGCAAGAGAAACCAGTCCTAACGTTGACCAAAAAACTCCCCCCTTGTTTCCTCCAGCCCAGACTCTCTCCAGAAAAGCAGATAGATACCTTTCCTTCTCACTGCAGCCTGCTGAGCACCCAGCCCTCTGAACTTTGCACAGCACCCAAACTACTGCTGTTCCCAGCAATTTAGAGCGATCCCAGCTGGCCCTCATACCCCAGCCTGATTAATTAACACCGAGATGTTTCTTCACCTGCTGTGCCTCTACCTCTCTTTGTGAAGTCCTGCAAGCAACCAAAAGGAAGAAGAAAAAGGGAAAAGCTTTAGCTGGTGTTAATCCAAACATGTATCGTTACCTGGAAGATAGCATCCTTAGGGAGGAAAAATGACACAGTAAGTTTTCCAGGACATAGTGCAGCACAAGAATGCTGTGTTGAAATTGAACACAAGTAAACCAGATTAAAAAATCTAACCATAAAACCAAAAGAGAATTCAAGCTAAGAGCAAGAGAACGTAACAGCAAGAGAAAAACAGGGAATATTGAAAATATTTATATTAGCAAAAGATTAAATGCCATGTTCAAAATATTTAAATTATTTCATCATGTTTTTAGATATAAATTATATTTTTACACCGAATAGTGTGATATCAAATGCTATTTGAAGTACAACATAAAATTATTAAAACAGTTACTCTTGAACACAGCGGTTATTACTGTACCATGTTACATGGACAAGCACCTACAAATGTGGTTCCATTGAACTGGAAGCACAGAAAAACGATTTTGATCATCCAGTCTGGCCTGTAGAGCTTTCCTTTGCATTAAGCCACCGAAACGACCGAATCCAAGTTGGACACAGGGTTATTAATCACTAATTGTCTGTAGATCCAGAGATGTTGTATCCTGAGCGTGTTACCTGTAGAAAGAATTAAGCTGTCTGTGCAAAAGAGCTCCCAGTCCATGCAAAACGCAAAGGAGAGTGATTTATTATGAACATCTTCCACGTGTCTTAGTGGCTCCACATTTTTATGTAATGTTCTTATTTTCAGCCACCTATTTTTAAAGCGCCTCAGAAGGAAGATCTGAAGGAGGCAAATTAAAAAGAGATAAATGAAGCACAGCGGACAAGGTGAAGAAGGCAAGTCCACTGTGCTGGAACCTGCACAATGTAGGAGAGCTGCCGCGCTGCCATAGGAGCACATTGTGAAATGTGGCTTTAATCGCAGACCTACAGCTTTTTCAGCACCAGCTCTCACTGATTTTCACTGTTCTGACTTGTCCAGCCTGCATTCTGTGTGGCACATCCCCAACAATAAAATGCGACCATTTCCCCTCCCAGCAGACAGCAGTAAATACACAGTCAGGCTAACAGGACAAGCAGTATGTTCATTAGTATGGTTTAATAAGTAGATTTTCCCTACTTCAAGTGCAAAATCATTAATTATGCTATTGACAACACATGAAAATTCAAATCCTGGGAAAGCACCACACAGGATTTTGACAAATTCCACCTGAAAACCAAAGCTGACACCTGACTTAAAGCTACAAAGCTCAATCCTGACCCAGCTCTCTGCCCCTGATACATTAATGTACAGAAAAAGCCCCTCGGGTGTTTAGAAATCACATCCCAAGCAGCTTCACGTGTACATCTCAGCCTGATCAGACACGTTGCTGTTGGCCTTGTAGTTCTTAGACTCAACTTTGTGTTTTAGCCACTTTGTAAGTTTGCTGCTGTGCAACCTGGAGCCTTGGGAAGACTTTTTTAATGAAGAGAATGAGCAGAAAGTGGCAGATTAGGAATAGGTATCTTTTGAACAAGCATAATACTGCTGAACTGTCTTTCAGATGAACTGTTGATACGATGTTTTCATCTCCAACTGTCCTTTTTTTAAAAAAATATATATTTTTCTCATATCAACAAAAAATATTAATAGCATTATTCAGATTTTTTTCAACGTATAGATTTTTCTTTCTTTTTACCGAACAGCTGGTTTTCTTCCCAAGACGATTAAAACTGCTGATTTATGTGAAGCTAGAACAGATCTTTAGATATAAACACCACCTGTAATTAACAGGTTTTCGTTTCTTACTTGTTTACTGATGAAGGGGAAGCGTGGACCTTCGGTTTGCTGTGAGAGAATATAAAATGAAACCCAGTAAGAACTGACCGCCTATGATAAGGATGCCTCAAATAACTGAGAATACTGTGATTAAAGAGGTCACTGAAAAAAAAAAAAGAGGAGAAAAAAACAACCCCACTTCATTTTTTTCCTGTAACAGCAGAAATTTTAACACAAGCTTTTAGCTGGCATCAGTAAAACATGAATTGTTTCTTAGGCTGAATTATCACTACATGTTTCATAAGGATTAACCGGTCTGTTGTTATTAGTCAGTGATTCAGTATGCCAGAAGATTGGAAGATTAAACAAAAGCTAATCTCTAGAAAACTAGGGCAAAATCCTTTGTTTCTTTTTCAGGAAAAAGAATTCACAGCTTGCAGGTTCTCAAGAGCTGGTTTCCCCCTGGCTGGCGTCCTAAAACAAAGGTTTTCACAACAATTCCTTCCCATCCGCCTCTCCCAGAGGGACAAATGCTGCTTCCAACTGGGTATTACAGAACATCAGGGATCAAGAAGCACCACTGTTGTTCTTTTTGTTTTTGACAGCTTAGCACTAATAATAATGAATTTTTCTATACATCCGGCAAATTTTGTTGCAGTGGTGGCCAGTTTGACACAACTGGAACAGGCTGGCACATCAGATTGCTGCAAAGTTTGAGGAGGTTTTCAGCAAACCAGCGATAAACAAGACGCTGTGGAAGGCGTTTATGGGTATTTTAACGAAAATTGTTGGCAGATTCAACATTATTTTAACTTGAATGCACAATATAAAGCACATTTCAAGCTCTTGTCACTGACTTATCAGGTGTAGGATTCATCTTCTATGAGAATAAGATCAGTTCAACGCATTGTGTTCTATCAAAAATCCCTCACTACAAAGGATATTGTTACTTTCACATAACTGAGAATGCTGCCAACCTTTAATTATTCTCAAAAAAGAATAACAATCTGAGTTCTGGATGTAAAACCTGAAATGAAATTATTCCGGTCTATAAGCAATACCTCTTTATTATTTTCTTGTGTTTCCGTGATGGTCTGTAAATCTAATCCAAAGCAGCTGCATGTTCAAGTCTCAGCTTTTGGGAGTCTCTAAATATACAAAGTACTTTTGACATATTGATGGAAAAGGGTACATCCAGTTCTTGACTAAGCAGCAATGTCACATTCTTCAAGAGAACAATGAAACAGGTAAATGTTCATTTATCACGATAATTAAATAACGTTAATTTTTTATATAAGAACGACGGTGAGTATGCCTCCTATACAATACTTAAGATTTTCAAAGGTGCCTTAGGTTCTGATGTTTCAAAGAGATTTTCAGTATTTAAGAGACTTTAGACAGGTCAAAAAAATCCAGGAGTTTAGCACTCATGCGGAAAATTAGGAAAATGGCCTAAAATGGCCTTTGAAATGTCCAAATATCTTCAGTAGATCTGGAAAATATTTAAGATCATGCAGTATGACAGAGAAAACGCCACATATTAAGTAGATCTCTTGTATGGTTCTATCAAAGATTCTCCTGCACTGGAAGAAATTTCCCATCCAAGTGCGAGAGACTGGCCAAGAATGGCAAAGCACAAATAGCGCAGCTCCTGGGAGGATTTACCCAGGGGAGAGCGAAGCTTTAAAACATTTGCAATTCATACCCGAGCGATCTCTTTCTCTCCTCCAGGCTCTCTCCACAGTCATGTTCTGCTTCAAGTCCCAATGAAACAGATGCAGCTGCTAAAATTAGTTATCCTAGCGGTGATGCTTCGGTTCATGGCTCTCCTTGGGCTCAAAGGCAGCTCGGTGGCAGGGACTGATGGCTGGAAAGGTCACCGAGGAAGGTCCTGCTCATCTGCTCCGGGGTCAGATCCTTCCCATGGCAAGGGCTGGACCCAGCAGTTGGTTGTGGGCACTTTTTGCCTTCAAGGATGTTCTGACATGGATGTGTTGATCAACCAAGAACTTGGCAGCAGCAGGACTGGGGTCTTCAGTCTGCACGGTACATCCCCTTCAGTTGGACTACGTAGGAAAACGTAAGAATCAACTGTGACTTCCTGAATTAATTACTACTTTTTGTCAGTCTTGCAGCACACAGCTGTCTATCCTTTCTGAAAAAGGTGGAAGGAAGAACTTACCAGACGTTTCTGTTTGCAAACAGTCATTTTGGAGGATTAATAGCCCCTGTAGCCTCAATAAAATGGCATAGGGTTGGATTTGGTTTTGGTTGGTTGGTTTTGTTGGTGGTGGTTTTGGGTTTTGTTTTTTCATTAACTGGAAAATAACTTTCCTAACAGACCCAGAATCAGGCAGAAGATCTATTCAGAATTTCACGGGCATCATTCTAATTTCAGTGAATGTTCCACTTCAAAAGTATGAACAGCATCATTTCCAGGGTGTTTTGGCCAAAATGCACCTGCATATATTCGATAGGGAGGGCCCAGAGTCGTTGCACACACAAAATAACTCAAAACCCACACAGTCAGAGATGTTGATTCACGTTCACAGGTATACTCCCAAAACACTGTATGTGCAGTGATCCATGGAAATATCCATCATAAAACCCACATAACTCCACTGAAATAAATAAAACCACCTTCTAACTGATTCAGCTAATAATTTCTTAAGCGAACTGTATGCGATTGCCTCTGTGCAGCTCATTTCTAATGGACAGGAAGGTGACACATGATGTCTCATTTTTAACAGGCTACAAAATGAACCCTAAGCACCTATTGAAATTATTAAACAGGGATGACTCACATTTCAGCAGCTGACCTCATATTCTGAGGTTCAGGTATGGTTACCTGCCTCCTCGGTGACTTCAATTTTCATTGAATAACCATTTTGGTTGACACCGATTCCATCATATATTATAATTCTAATCTCACCATTCAGTTGAAGAAAGAAGCTGAAAAATTGACTATTCACATCAAGGCTTAGGGAGTGATGTTACAAAATGTTTTGTTAACTAAACACATATTAAGACTTAAGATTTATGGTGACAGTTCTTAGTTTTCCTGAGGCAGCTGGAAATTAAAAGAATGCAGGATCTGGAGACTTTTATGATCTTTTTACTAAACATGAATTACCACGGAAAACCATTTCTACATACTGATTTGTAGCTACCTGAAGATTCAGGCTTGAAAAATAGGGATAATTCTTAAAGCGTCTTTCAGGGACATACTAATGGTTCTTTTTCAAATCAGCTTGTTGCCCCATACCCTAACAGTTCCTTGGTGGGCAGTTTTTTACCCTGAACACACGGCTAATTTGTAATCTACTTTCTTATCTCCATACAGTTAAATGCCATTTCTGCTTACATCCAAAATTGTAGTGACTGCTTGGGATCTTAAAACACACAGTAGGACAGGTGGCCGTCAGGAATGCCTAATACGGCCTGGAGAACGGGAAAATACGGGCAAAAACCAGTAAGACATCCCTCTCCCACAAACCAAGCACAATCTTACACAAGTGGGAGCTTTTCGAGTAGATCTGACCAGTGAGAGAAATCCCACCAAATTGCCATATACACATGGAAGGAAATGGTGAAGCTGGAGAATGTCTTGCCCAGTGCTCCCATTTAGGTAGGTAACTGGGGTCCCAAATTATCACCATTTCCACCAATACTTCATGTTCTTGGTGTCAGAAAGGCTGAACTCCTGTTTACGGCTGTTACTGAGGGTGAGACGCATTAATAAGGGCATTAGAAATCAGGAAACCTGACTTTTATTCTTTGCATTTGTCAGATGTCCTCACATCTCATGTGCTCCGTCTACTAAAGGGACACAGAAAGAATTACAGTTCCCTAGTTGTGAATGATTGATTACTCTCTTTGATTTCTAATTTTGCCTGAGTAAATATTTCAGGTTCTGGTCTTGAGGTTGTAAAATAAATCATAATATAATTATACCTTGCCAGGGTTTCAGAGGAAAAAAGTGTATGAATTCATTATTTCTGATAAGCAGTTTTATAATAACAGAAGCCCGAGGTTTACCAGCAAGACAAACAAATTAACTTATTTTATCTGTGCATTTCATTCCAGATTAAAATGGCTAAACTCAGAATTTAAGACGGACCCACTTCATTCTGGAAGATGAGCAGGTTAGTGCTTAGAGACACAAGGAACATGCAGCTGTTGGGAAGGCAGCTTATTTCAAGCTATCAAATACATCAAGCCAAACAGTGGGCACTGAAGCATTGTATCTACTGTCAATGGATATAAATTGCTTTATTTTACATAATGAAAGTGCAATTTGTAAAGCCAGTGTTTGGAACTCAAGATAGTGAATTTATGCTGTAAGCTACCTGATTTTTGGCTGTCAAGTGAAAATCCTGTCTGGAGAGGACGGAAGTCAAAGGCTGAGATTTATTCAAATTCCAGAGCAAGACTGCCGTGACAGATTGGACATAAACTGTGTGTCAGAAGAGAACGCTCAATGGTATGCGATAATTTTGTATGTTTGTAGCTGGGTGTAATTTCCTTGTAACCTCACCAGTGGCTCGCTCCAGAGCTGCCTCTTCCTTTCCTTTTCTCAGCCACACAGGTAATAACTTTCCTCCCGTGCATACACAGGAGTTGGTCTCAGCATGCAGAAGCAGAAAAGTGCAATTCGGAAAGGCTGAATTAGCTCAAACACTGGTGATTTACCCAAGCAAAAGCATGAAGACTTGATCCTGAATTCATCTTCAGGTGCAAGAGGCACTGATGTTTCTCGTGGCCACTTTCCTACCCACCCTGTTGCTGGAAAAACTGGGCCGTGATCAACAGCCGTGACAGATAATAAACCTGAGTTTAAGTTAACGCATCCTCACTCAGCCAGAACAGGACTCTGCTTGGCTCTAATCGTGACCCAGACCTGCAACAGCACTTAATGCCACCAGCCACCTAAATTTACTGTAATAAACAGAGTATTTCAGTGGATTCCTGATGATTTCTATTATGAGAGTGCAAAAGGCAGAAACCTGAAGAAGCCAAATGACACATCTCATTGCTATTTGAATGGTAATCGCTCTGCTGCCTGTTTGCTCTCGCTGTATTTCTTTTCTCTAACCCATTTTAATCAAGCGACGCTTCATCTGGGAGACATTCACGTTACATCTGGCGTATTATCAGAAAGCAAAGGGAACCATGGCCTGAAGAAGCTTGTTCTGGGCACCAGGTAGTCCCTCAATATGAATCACTTTCAGCCTTCTAGTATTTTAATTGTTTTTTTCTCTTTTGAGAAGTTCTGAATTATCTACCAGTACCTTTTTTTAGCAATGGAAACTCATTTTAACCACTCTGCTTCCTGACCTCATCTCAATTTTGGCATTCAAGAACGAGAAGGTCTCAAATTACATTAAGCCCATCAAGAGACAGTCTGGGAAATTCTATGTTTTCAACATCAGATTGCAACCTGAGCCATAAATTCAGAACAAGGGACTGTGCTAACTAGATAAAAAATGTATATGCTTAAAAATAACCTTTCACAAAAGTAAAGGAAAAAGAAGACAATCCCCCACAATACTAATCTTGAGTGCAATGAATTCCAAAGAACTATGTACTTGTATATTGAGAGATTGAAATTTACTCACAGTGGGTTGAAAACAGAACCTACGAAGGACATTGATGGAGTAGAAGCTTCGTGACAAGCCCTTGCTAAAAGCCGAGTTTCTCTCTAGATGCCTAAATCACTGTAGTGTACTCCGAAAAACTTGTACACATCCCAAGCTTTTAAAACCCAAACGATCTCTGAAACAAGTGACTGGTTCCGTATTCAAGTGATTACCCAAGTATCAATTCAAGCCTCACCCTGTTTGCTTCTGTTTTGCCAAAGACTGCCAAGTTCAGAGCAGCAGCAATGACGTGGGGATTGTCAGCATCCAAACCATGAACAGATTTGCTCAGGTGGTGGTCAGGCTGCTATGGTCATTCTGGATTAGAAGGCTGCTATGAATCACCATGGCTATCTATTAAATTAATTTAAAGTTCTATAGAATGTATCTACACAGATCTAAAGCTAAGTGGGGACCGATGTGTGAATGGGTTTAACCTAAGGTTAAATTAAATGAAAAACAAACGTAAACGACATGGCATTTGAATGGACAGTAATGCCAAGAAACACAAGTTTACTACATGGAAAAGGAATTTTAGAACAAAATCTTGTATTTAAAAGCTATTGGCTATTCAAGGACATTATAAAAAAGATTTAATACAAGCCACTGCTAGGTAATGTAATTTTGTAGAAAAGCCACTGTGAATTAAAAGAGTTCATATAGTGGTCAATGGTAGATTAAAATAATGAAATTTTGACCCCGCAAGATATTTTAAAGCGTATGATTGGGATATGGCAATCCCATTATCTGGTTCATTGTCTGACGTTATTGAGGAAAGTAGCTAAGAACCTTTCAGAGAGCGAATTAGATACTGTGAATAAAGACCTTGATGGCTGTGAAAAAAGGCCGGGCTGTGGAAATCCAGCCCTCAGTCTTTGCAGCAAGTCTGAACGCTGAAAATAACATAGCTGTGCTGACACTGAAACTCTTACATGCATGGAAGGATACATGAAGATCCCTAACGATTGCCTTAATGATTTCCTGAGAACTTGACATTCTATAAAAGCCACAAGGATGAGGATTATCTCTTTAGCAACAACTATCAATAAAAGCATGTAGAATAAATAAGAAATGCTAGATCCTAGAAGCAATCAAACATTCAGAAGTCTCATTTTCCCTTATGGGAACTATTAACATAATAAAAAAATTAGAAATGGCATTATACAAACAGAATTTTGCAAACATGCCTGCTACAGAGACCAATCCTATAGACTGCGGAGGATTCCCAAGTTTAGACGCAGATTTTTCCCTCCCCAGATCAGTGTTCAGGAACATTCTGGTGACCAAAAAGCTTCATGCTAGATAAATCTGAAGCCCATAATACTCAGCACAAATGTTGCCGATGAATGAAGGCTCTTTCTACAGAATATCCCATTGAAGAGAAACATTTTGTCCCAAACTGATGACTTTATTGCCACTGAAAGCAGCTTTTTTAATAACAAGAGGGAGTTTTTATGACAACAGGTTTCTGGTTCACAAACTCTACTCGGGTCTAGAGGAAAATGACTTCTCTGCTAATTCCTTCTTTACACTCAACGTTTATGAGAGAAAACAGAACCATGATTCAAGTACTGAGAAAAAGGAATTTCATGACAACCAGCAGAACTCTGTATACCTGCTGGAAAGTCTGGGATGCCATCTCATCCCTGTGGTTTTTCTTGCTTTGTTAGTGAAGCACCAATGTCAACTCTACCACACCAGTCACCTCCATTTAGCTTTGTATTTCAGATAAGACTTATCACCTCATTTGCACATCTGTGCCCAGCATTGACAAAATATCTTCCTTTCCAATGCACACGCAAAGTCTGCAGCGAGCAGCATTGATCATTCTATTATCACTCTGTTATGCTTAATTTCCTCTTCATCTTTCAAGTCAAACTCCATCTCCGACTACATCAATAGCAGTGGCAACACACAGATTGATTTCCCCGGCCCTGGCGTACGGTGTAAGATTGCTTTTGTGTTACCCCAGCACCACCGAGCTCTCCTAAACCATTCAAAGAATCAAATTAACAAGTGCATGGCGATCTTTAAGCGCTCCGATATGACTTTGTAACAAGCAATTAAGTGATGCAGCCGGACAGTTTGACGAAGCACTAGAAATCTCTGCCAAGAGGAGGACCCTGCTGCAAAAATAAACCCATTTCAGCTCCTGGCCTCGGGCAGGGCTCAGGGCTTTGCCGCTTTCCTGGTCATCATGCTGCAGTATGGAAAAGCAGAGAGAGTCATTCAGCGATCTCCACTCTGAATAAATAAAGGCACAGCAGAAAATCAAACACAAGAAACTTTGTGAAATGAAGCAACTCCTCCATCCTTCTAAAGAGAAGCAGCCGTCGGGAAGGAACATCCCTAGAGCTCCTCCTGACAGTGGCAGTGATTTCCTGATGGAATCAATCAGCTTTGATTTTAAGGATGAAAGAAGAGCTTTTCCTCTTCCTCCTCCTTTCCAGACCCACCCAAACCACCAGCGCTTGCCTTGACCATAGACCATTGTCTAATGGTCCCAGAGGTGAAATTACTGAACACAGTGGATACTGCGATTATAAAAAACACTAATTAAAAAAAAAAATAATCTCCTCAGTCCATCTTTCTGATACCTGAAGATCCTTTGAACCTTTGGCATTTCCAAACATAGCCAGGCTGTTATCAGTAATTTGATTTCATACTTTATCAACGTAGTATCTTGCAAACTATCCTGCGTAGCTGCAGACACAGAGCTCTGCGAGCAGAACAAGAACTGAACAGCAGTTGCCATCATTTTTTAACATTTTTAGAACATTTAAACCAATTTTCTTAAGACATCAGGACCTAGTAATTGTGATATTCCTCACATTAGTACACGTAAAACACAATGCCCAAATTGCTAATGATACTTCATCCATCTTTTACCACCCTAATTCCCTTTTCTTTACCTGGCCTTTCTCCGTATGGTATGCACAAGTTACAAAAGCATTTGGGAAAGTTAATTAACACGAGAACTTCCACTCCATTTTTTCTGGCAAGGTCAATTTAGTAATTTGCACTGAGTCTACTACTGTTTGTGTTCCCTCGACACTACTGGTGCAGATCTGAGCAGGAGAGATAACCAGACCAGCCAGCATATGTTATTAACTCTGCACTAGCTTAATTTCAACAGTCTTTGATTATGGAACATGCAGGAAAATAACGGCTAGCTTAGATGGAGTTTATATCATGGCTGGCTGAATAATTAAATCACAATGGGCACAAATAACATGGTGACAAGTATTGATTCACAAGTATTTATCACATTGTTTCCAGGATTGTTTTCCAGTTCTACTTTATTTTCAAAATGTGACCCCTGCCAGTTTCCATCTTTCTCTTGCTTACAGGACTACGTGTTACTGGCCCTGCTCAAGTAACGGATTTTGACATCTGAAAGTAGGAAATTTATAATACACAACCTTAACTCTTCCCTTGGCAGTCACACATGCACACACAATTTTTGAAGCAACACATCGCTTGACATTTTTCAGCCCATGTAGTTTAAGAGCAGGGAAATTAAGGACAATCTACCTTCTCATGCCCCTTTCAGGTTATGCTTCCACTGGATTTCTTCTACAGCTTCAGATATAGTAAAAACATTTAGATTATAAGATAATGTAACCAGAATTATAAGAGTTGAATTTTACTGCTATGCAGTTAAGGTGAGGTTAAAGTTTAATTTCATTCTTCTTCAACTTGCTGGTTTTTTTCATCCAAATAGGCTACGACTACATGATACAATAACCTTCTGCTTGGCATAGGCTTCACTCTTTTGCACAGAGCTAGAAAAACCATATTCAGTAGTCCTGGGACTTTTATAGCTTGATATGGTATATTGTTATGCATTTTACTGCATAAATAAGCACTCACTATTGAACATCAAAGGCCACGTATGGAAACGTCTCACATCCGAGAACTGAAAATAATCACCTACTACCAATGCAGTCTAAAAACAGGCAATGTTTTGAGACTTGAGAACAGATACGTTCTCTCACATGAAGACAAGCGTAACTCAATCATTTATCACATCCTCTGAACATCTTTATACAGTTTAAAACAACATAAAGGAAGAACAGCTCTTTTCTTCATCATCTCTGACAAGGAAATAGCACTGTAACATACTCCCAGCACTGTGCCACACATGCGGCAATGCATCAAATCCAGCATGAAAAACACCACTTACTTAGGAGCAGGAACGGGGAATCTGGATCAGTGGACATTTTTCCAGAGTCATTTGTTAACTGCTTTCCCTGCACGGAGAGTCTTACCCTAGCAGGGTATAAGTCTAGTATTAGGACAGATCTGCTGTTAAGTTCACATCAGGAGACCCCGTTGGGTTATGATGAACAGACAGAACAGCACTGACGTAATCTGAAAAACTAAAATACAAACTGCTGAGGTGTAGCAGCATCAAAGAGTAACAGGTTCTTTAAAGGTACCTGTATGGCACTAGTAAGCAGGAGCAAGAAAGCAAGCTATTTTACAGCACAGCCGAGGCAGACTGGAGGTCTGTGCGTGGCTCTGGCAGCCACGTCTGAAAAGGATACTGAAAACTCATGAAATGATGGATAAGCTGTGTCTGGTACCCGGGGTTCTGCCTGACTGTTGCGTGGCAACAAGGGCCGCACGCTTTGGGCCCAGCTCCTGTTCCCAGAGAAACGCCTGGCAAGGGGACAGATCCACCAGCTGCAATCTCATATAAACCCTCCTCCATCCTCTGATCTGGTCTACGGATCGTCACAGGCAGGCTTGGGAAAATGGTGAAAAGTTTTCATTCCTCCTGCAGATAAAAGGAAGAGGCTCAAAAAAAAGAGACAATCCAGGAAAGTTATGCTTACATGAGATACTGCCTATATTTAAAGCAGTTTTTTTATTTTGAAGCACTTCATATTGCCAGTTATGATGTGCTTGAAGACGTACTCATTTTTCACTAGTGGTATTTCTAGTTTGTGATAACAACGTTCTGTATTTTTTTCTACTGAAGACACTACAAGCCTTTCCCCAGCAAGAGACCAAAACAAATGATATTTTTTTCCCCAGTGTTAGAAGAAAAAAAAAAATCCAATCTCCTTTGTGCTATCAGTTTTTACTGTTTGGTAGAAGAAATGATACATATGAGGCTTCCACACCACATTTACTGCTTGAGGAAATCTAAATCTCAAGGCTTATACTCTACAGTACCATTTTGCCATTTTTAAACACACAATCTTCCCTTCCTGTGGCAGGGGGATCAGGAGCACCCCCTTCTGCTCCACTCCAGCCCATTCCTCAACCCCTTGACTTTAGAGCTGAAAAAATAAACCAGTTTCCACACGGAGGCAACTGATACGGTTCGTGTATAGCGGCAGCAGACTCACAAATCCAAAGTCAGACCCCAGAATCTACGAGATTGCCCCCAAACAAGACATATTTTACTAAAAAAAAGTTATGCTCATGTGCACAAATGTATTGTGTCTTCTGCCCACTATCTTTTGAAAAGGATCCGTGTGTGCCCCAAATCCCACCAGGGTTACTGGAGAGACCCCTTTTGCTTCAGTGATTTCTGATGTGGATTCTGGTGAACAAACTACCTTTTCTTATTCTGATTCCCACTCCTCCTCTCCCCAACCTGATCTAAACCGGCCTTTAAGGGCCGGGAGTTCCCTACCATGACACGATGAGGATCTTGCCTTTGCTTTATGAATGCCTCCCTTGGGAGCGCTGAGGACAGGCTGGGAGAAGACGATCACACTATCAATGTCTTGAGAGGTTCTTCACATCAGATATAGCAGCTGAATTTCACTTGACATGTCACAAGCATCCAGTTTGTCGGCCGCAGAATAAAGTGAATAATTGAGCGGGGAACTGCTGCATGCCAAGCAAACAGGTTGCAAAACCGTTCCGCACAAAATCCGGGGAAGCAGATGTCGAGATCTGAGGCACAGAGTAGTATTTATTGTTTATGCATCATGATGAGTTGCTAACAACATGGCCCAAAAATAGGAAAAGGATGATGAACATGGAGGAATTATTTCTTGTTGTCCATCGTCAAAAACTCTTTTACCTCATGGACAACTCCAGGGAACTGCAGGCATCACTTTTAAGGTCGCTGACATTTAAAGACGTGTTTACCAAAGCAGATATATTCACATTGCAAACAGGCGACTATCACAGTCTACATACAACAGATGAGACAAGTGCAGATTTTCATGTGCCGGGAGCACCAGTGCACAGTTTGGGCAGGAAACAAAGAAGTCGTTACAATGAGTAATTTGGGAAGCTCAGTATAGACCGGTATTTGCCTGGATGTTGCAGTTATAAAATGTTTCTGTTCCTACCATGACACTGAACAAACAAACGCTGGTTTTATTCATCCCTCGGTGGGTGGATTTTGCAAAAGAGCTCAGCATCCACCCCATTGTGATCACGCCAGAATCAACGGGAATCTAACAGCATATTCAGGAATTGGTGATCGCTGCCCCAAGATGTCCAGATTTACAGATTTTGCAAAGCCTTTATAATTACCCCGTTATCCAGAGTGGCTGCACACCCAGGTAAGTTCCCCTGTCTCTGGTCTGGCTTCCCTGCTGCCTCCCACAGTTGCCCCTTTGTTTTCCAGGTGGCACCTCTGTCCATCTACAAATGACGTCTTTCTCCTGACTTTATAGAATTAGAATTGGAAGGAAACACTTCAAATTTGAACAAGAAAAAATTTCAACCGTCCTTAATTTTAGTCTAGGATACGTGGTTGTACATTTGTGATTGATTTGCCAAACTTCTTTTAACTCACTAACAGAAGGAAAAAACATCTTACTGGAGCAGACATGGAGAATAATTACCTATTCTCCTCCACACATGAAGCATTTATAATTAAATACAGCCAGCTTTGTCTATTTGAAGAGGCAGAAATGCCAATGAATCCTTTAAGAAATATTCAAGGAAATGTCATCCTTTATATTTCCAGCTAATTCTGAATAGATTGTTAACATTCAAAAGGTAAGACATACCTAAACTTAACTGCTCATCCAGAAGAAGGCAAGAAATAAAATAAAGGAACATTTCATTACTGTGCATAAAAAAAAAAAAACCTGGGAAATAAATCATTATATAATCTTTGTGGAAAGAAACGAAGACTTCAGCAAATATGGAGATATATTAAACAGAGATAACAGCTGTAATTCAAACAAAAATGTATGATCATTACAGCAGAGAAGCTCTTTTAATAGAATGACAAACATAATGAATAACCATACTGATGTCTCTCAGAAAACTCTAACAATTAACAATGATAATATTTTTCCAGGAAAACGGGTGAAAGAATCTTAACCATGTAGCTATTATCATTGTTCAGATATAGTTTACAGCACTCAAGCCTCAACAATCATTGGATGGAAATTCCCTCCTCACCCCACTGGAGTCTGTGACCTCCAAACCACTTCTCTTCCCACACCCCATGCAGGATTTTAACACGAGACTAAACCAACATAATTTGTGTCCTTTCCTGAGGTTGCTTTTACAACCTTGTACTGAATTTATTTTTTGCTCTTCAGACTTTCAAGATGAGATCAAATATTATCATCTCATTTGTAGCCCAAACATCTCTGAGAGCGCTTTTACTATTTAACCAGAAACTGGCCAACGTTTAATTAGTGCCTGGCACACTCTATAACTTACAGTGTCTTTCCCAAGGAAATAACGGCAGTTTTGCAGGCTGTGCTTTTGCGACACTGATTCAGCTCTGCACAAGAAACGTGGTTCAATCCTGCAA
Source organism: Pampusana beccarii (assembly GCA_013399365.1). NCBI lineage: Eukaryota > Metazoa > Chordata > Aves > Columbiformes > Columbidae > Pampusana > Pampusana beccarii. The sequence goes on along the minus strand of VWYH01002511.1, from coordinate 976,306 downwards.
TGCCCTGAGGTGCTCAGCACCCGCAATTCCATGTGACAGCAGGGGATAATCGGTAAACTGCAGGATCAGACTCACTGCACATTCTTTTTTTTGGCAAAGCAGTAGACAGGGTAAAACCCTAACGACAAAGGCTTATCTGCCTATGAGTTAAACCATAAAATAATTTCATTGTACAATACCCTTGTGAACCTTCAAGTAATTCCCTGGCTTGATTGATTAGACTCAAAAAGCAAAGCCTGCAAAAACAGCATTCACTTGTTCTATTTGTTCTGATTTCAATTTAAAGCTGCAAGTAAACTAGCCGGCTGCCCGAGTGTAATTCCAGTTCCGCTAGCTCAGAAAAACTACTGCAATACTAAATACGTTATTTAGCATTTACTGACCGAGCATCCTTTGCTTAATTTGGGAGCGTGAACAGTAAGACTGCATGTTCAAACTCAAGTCTGAAACAATTTGGCTGCATCTTGAAAACCAACACATTTTCATCGAAGTGGGTCAGATGTTATTTGACCTCTACCCTTGGGTGCTCAGTAGCAACGCTCTAATATCAACCCAACGTTTGCAGATCAAGCACGGAAATGTCTCTTGATGCAGAAGTGTATCTCTGTGGTTAAAAGCCAGTTCTCCCCCTGCAGTACAATCTCCAAAACAGCTCTGAAGGTGCATCACCGGGAAATGCCAGAATTCGAGGACAATTCCTTCCAGTGATCCTGGCCACAAGTTTCACAACTCACCGGGGACTTGCGGCTCCCAGGTTTGGCTGACGAGAGCCCCTCCACTACTTCTGAAAGCAGCACATCAGTGACTACAGAGGTAGAGATCTGTACCAGACAACTAAAACACACCCAGAACAAGCACCGGCACCACAGCCAGACCCAGCAAGGCACAAAACACTTCACTGGCATCGCTGCCTGGAGGAGGAACTGAACCTCCACTAAGAACTCGTCTCTTTCTGCACTGCAAATCTCCTTTTGCCACAGAAAGTTTCAGCCAACGTTCCTACCAATTATCCGATTGAAAAATCCAATCACTTACGTCTAATTAGCACAACAAAATTATTCCTCCTATCTGTAGCATGCCTCCTCTTTTCAAGTACCTTAATGAGGTGCCCTCTGGAATGCTTATAATTGAAGGAGAAAACGGACTCCAGGTCTAAAAATTAAGGTCTTTGGGCACTACAAATCCTAAATGTCAATGTATTTGAGAAGAAGATATTTCATTTTTGGGCATGGTCCACACTGCACATAGCTCCTATGAAAGATTCATTATCTCTACATTAATATTTTACCTGGCTCGTCTTGCTCTTCCCTCATGTGGCCCAAAAGATCTGAAGTGCCCAGGGATGAACTCCTTGATCGGTTCTGATGGGAGGTCACCGATAATCGAAGACTGAAAATGCAAAATACAGGATAAATTACCAGAGGGGAATAACTACTACAAGAATAACATGGTTTTGTAACAGGAGTTACCTTCATGTGACAACTACTCATACCAAAGTTGTTTGTTTTAGTTGCTGAAGAATAAGCTGAAAACAGCACAGTGAATTATTTCTGGCTTAATACAGATGAGTTTCACATTTATTCTAGACGTGGTTTTGCTGTTTCCATAATTTGTGCTTTATCCAGTTAAATATTCACACGAGTCATTATATTGAATATTTACTTTTCCCTTGGCTGTTGTTTCCTAAGCACAGTTCTTTGTTTAATATGCTTTGACCTCATGTATACTTGACAGCCTGTAAGGAGCGTTATTCCTCTGGAAGTAATAAATGAGTTCTATTTGTTACATTTCTCTCCAGAATTTCTGCCGTGAGCAACTCAGGTTGCAAGTGAGATATTAAAATTTCATTCTCAAGATTTCATGGTAAGTCTCTGGCTTGAATTAAAAAAAAAAAAACACAAAATCTGTGCTTTTACGTGCTGAGTATCTCATGAATTCAGCACATTCACATTAAATGAGGGAGCAGGCAAAAACAGTTGCAACAATTTAAGTGCACATTCCTTGTACAAATAATACTGAGAACCACCCCAATTATCTGAAAGTCATCAGGGAGCCCAAATAAGACCTGGTGGTCGAAGCAATTAAATTATTGTTGCTATTTATTGCCTTGTAGAATATACAGACACAATAATATAATCTTCTCTAAACTGTTAGCACTGAGCTAATTCTACCACAAACACTGTCCTTTGGAAGAGCTGCTGTTTTAAAAATGGAAATATAGAACTACAACTCATTGAGATCATTACAGAACCCACAGTAGTGGTTTTGGTAAGAACAGGGTCTTCTGCAAAAACATCCGTCTCGGCAAAAATTGCCTTGGGGAAATTTTATTCTGCCTTTTTAAGCTTAAATTTAATGCAATGCCTCCCAATCCTTGTGTTATGATTACTGGAAAGGAGGCCTAACAACAAATACGCAATTAATTCCGCAGCATTAACTACTTAAGGTGATTTTGGTATTAACTGCCACAAAAAACAAGCTGTCAAAATTAACAGCCTTTTTTTTTTTCCCAAGTGGTTACTTTCTGAGGATGATATTGAGCCCTAATCCCACAACACCAAAGGAAACAGGAACCGAATCAGACCTAAAGACGCCATAACCAGAAATCTCTGCCGTGTTTCCACAAAGGCAAAGTTCATTTTGAGTTCCCTGGAAACTTGATAATGTGCCTGCTTTTGTACAAAGCCTGCCCATGACGTACTGCTGAGGTCCAGTCATCCTGCTTTGGAATTACATTCCCTTGCATTTTAAAGGACTTTCATTAACTGTTTCTAAATTAATCTTTGTAAATTTCCCTTGATTTTAAAGGCAACAACAGGCCCTTTGTAAATTTTTAAGGTCCTCCTCTGTGTACTTTAAATTAAGACTTTGTCAGTAAAAAGCCAGCAAGAGTATTCAGCCTTCTATAGCCCCATACATTTTAGTAATCTCTGAACACCAGTGTGAAAGGATCATTAATCCTACCAGTCCTCCTTGCATAGCATTTTCTTTCAGTCCTGTCTCAAACAGGAGACAAAACCCTGCACATTTGAAGTCAGTCATTGTTTAACTACGCCATGCTAGGAAGCAAATGAATAACAAAAATGTTTTATCCTGCCATGAAACAAAAATAGGCCTAAAGTTATGACAGCAAGTGCGCAGCCATTTGGTGCTTATTAAAAGTCTTAATGGGCTGAGGAATCATTTTGTTGGTCTGGTCTGAGTCCCTGTGGAACAAAGAGCGTTAAAGCTGTTTAGTGGACAAGGATTTCAAGTGGCATGTCAAAACCACCTAGGGCCTGTCCCTGCCCTAAACCAGAACATGGCATTGGCATGTCTGAGCTGGAGGAGGCACCAGCTGAATCTATAAAGTGCCTTATCAAAACTTGCCACAATTGGTATCAGTACGGTCACAAAGTCACGAAGTCAAATCAGTAACGTCTCACTCTCAAGGTCAAAGCCCAACAGAACCATCTACAAGAAAAAAGCTGGAGAATCAGGCCAATCCATATTTTTTTCTTGTTAAACGATGGAGAACCAATAGATGCACCTGCATCATCACCTGCAGAAACTCCTGCAGCCTTGACATGCTGGTCAGGAGGCTGGATGGGACTTAAACGGCCTGCAACAGCTCCATACGTCAGGCAGCTTCCTGAGAGCTCCCCGCTGTTCTGCACTACCTAAGAACAGCAAACACTACGAAGATAAAGGGGCACAGCAACTTCATGTAGCAGGAGAACGTGTAATGGAATAAAGATCCCCGTGAGCTCGGAGTGAGAGGACACCAGCACACACGGCCGAGCTCCCCGGCTCTGTGCGCGTCTCCCCAGCTCTGTGCATGTCTCCCCAGCTCTGTGTGCATTTCCACAGCTCTGTGCTCGTCCCCCCAGCTCTGTGCATGTCTCCCCACTGCGTGTGCATCTGCTGGACTCGCTGCAGAAACCCACGATTGCCTGAGCTGTCAAAACTCAGCGCCGCGAGTTTGTCCACCTTGGTGTGCACCGTGTTGCCTCCCTGTACAGTTTTATGTCACAGTCCCCAACTCACACTGCTGTGCCACATCCACAGCCCCTGAGCAGCACGACCTGCACCAGCACTCGGGGGAGAGGCGGGATCGGCACCTCGATGTGCACACAGAGACCAGATACACCAACCTTTTCAAAACAACAGGTTATCTGACTCAAATCCCGGTCATAAAAACAACCCCCTTTTGTAAACACATCAAACAAATAAATGGGAGTCAATTTATTTGTATATTTCAGAACTAGAAGCCTTATTTGCTTTTAAACACACAACCAAATTTCCCCAAACCGGCACTAAATGGTTTTTTTATTACTACTGCAGTGCTCCAAAAGGCACATTAACAATGCAAACGCCCCCCATCCCACATTTGTTACTGGTTATGGGATCAGGCAGAGTGTGTCAGAGCATCGTTTTGGCTTTCAGGCAAAATGAGACATTTGAGAATCATCTGCTGCTAATGGGAAACGTTCTTCATTCACAAATTTATATTCAATGTTTGTGTTAACTTCAGTTTAGCTCTATCTCAGTAAACAAGAACCAAGACGTGTAAACATCAGCTCATTTCACAAACGAAAACTACGAATGAGCAGTTCTGGTCCAAAGAGCCTATAAACTTACACTTAGGAAAGGCTTATCCTGCATCCATCCTCACTCTGAAAATCCAGCCTGCAAAGCTTTACAGCATCTTAAAGATCACGTCACTAATCTGTGGCAGGCACGAATTTCCTCTAATGCATGCAACTTTGTTATTTGTACTTTCTTTCATGAAGACAATATGCCACAATAACATACTCCTTTCAAACATCAATCCACTTACATAACATTCCCGAGCCCCAGCATTAATCCGTTAACGCCGCCTTTCCCGCCGCCAGCCTGGCTCTGAAGCCAGATTACCTGCAAATGTTTGCCGGCTGGGTTTAACTGCTCATTCCCTTCTAAATTAAATTATAAAAAGGGGGAAGAACTCCCCAGACAGCCCCATCCTCCGGCTAGAAAAAGATATTTGTCATCTCCCCAACTTGCAGAAGTTATTTCCTAAAAGCACGAGCAAAACTATTGAATCTCGCTGTAAGGAACACTTTCATTCTAAGCGTAAGATTAATTGTAAACTTAATGCTCAGGGGATAAAAAGATGTTTTAACACCTTCCCTTCCCATAGCGCTGCGCAGGGCTCTGGGACCAGACTGTGCTGGGTGAGCGTGTTTGTGTCAGTGGGTGAGGGGCTGGAGAGCTGGTCTGATGGGGGTGACTGAGGGACCTGGGGGTTCAGCTGGAGAACAGGAGCTGAGGGGACTCCTGATCTCTGAACTGCCTGAAAGGAGCTTGGAGCCAGGGGGGTCGGGCTCTGCTCCCCAGGAACAAGCGCCAGGAGCAGAGGAAACGGCCTCAAGTTGCACCAGGGGAGGTTGAGGTTGGATCTGGGGAACAATTTCTTCCCCAAAGGGCTGTGGGGCATTGGAACAGGCTGCCCAGGGCAGTGGTGGAGTCACCATCCCTGGAGGGGTTGGACACAGAGATGAGGGCAGTGCCAGGGGTGGCAGAACGGCTGGACTCGATCCTAAGTGTATCTTCCAACGCAAATGACTCCATGATTCCACGTGTACGGATACACGGGGACACCCACTTACATGCCGCAGCCGGTGGGGCCAACACGCGCTGTGCAGGGGAAGGGGTCGCAGTCCGGGCTGCCCCCAGCCCAGGGGACCACAGCCCCGGCCGGGCGGGCTGCCGAGGTGCGGGCAGCTCCGAGGTGCCGCGTTCCCTACCCGGGGCCGGCTCCGCGTGTCCCGCGGCGCTTTCCCGCCGCCCCCGGGGACCGGACTGCACTTCCCACAATGCCCCTCGCGCGGTCTCTTCTCGCGAGAGGCGGNGAGGAAGAAATTTTGTACACTGAGGGTGGTGAAACCCTGTCCCAGGTTGCCCAGAGAGGTGGTGGATGCCCCATCCCTGCAGACATCCCAGGCCAGGCTGGACGGGGCTCTGAGCAACCTGAGCTGGTGAAGATGTCCCTGCTCATGGCAGGGGTGGCACTGGATGAGCTTTGAAGGTCCCTTCCAACCCAAACCATTCTGTGATTTTTATGATGGTGCAGAAACAGGTTGCAGGGGAATGCTGTGGGGAGCTTGCAACTCAGTAGGTGAGACCGTGGTCAGCCGATATACCTCAGCCCAGGTTGTGGTCATTATAGAATCATGAAATCATTTCAGTTGGAAGATACTCTCAGGATTGTTGAGTCCAACCATAACTTAACTCTAGCACTAAACCATATCCCTAAGAACCTCATCTGAACACCTTTTAAACCCCTCCAGGGATGGTGACTCCACCACTGCCCTGGGCAGCCTGTTCCAATGCATGACAGCCCTTTGGGGAAGAAATTGTTCCTAATATCCAATCTAAATCTCCCCTGGCGCAACTTGAGGCCATTTCCTCTTGTCCTACCACTTGCTATTTGGGGGAAGAGACCAACACCCTCCATGCTACAACCTCCTTTCATGTAGTTGTAGACAGAGATAAAGTCTCAGCCTCCTTTTCTCCAGGCTAAACAGCTCAGCTCCCTCAACCGCTCCTCATCAGACTTGTGTTCCAGCCTCCTCACCAGCTTTGTTGCCTCTTCTGCACTTTCTCTAGTATTTCAATGCCCTTCTTCTGATGAGGGGCCCGAAGCTGAACTGAAGTGCTCTGGTGGTGCAGGGGCTGCCAGGGCAGCTGAGGCTCCTGTGCGAGGAGGAGTTACCTGTGGCTAGGAGGGATGTGTTTGGGAGCGTGGAGAGGAAGGTTGTTATTCTGACACCGCAGAAAGTGTCACTGTGTGATTAACATCAGGCGCTGGAGGCAGCTGTTGTGGGTTTAGTTGTGGTTGTGGAGTGCAGGCATTGTCCAGATCTTAAAATTGTTTACTGTCAGCCTCAGTTCTCCTGTGTGTACATCTATATATATGTGTAAAAATATGTTGCTTAAACATGGAATTATACTGCAGAGTTTATGCACAGTTGAGTTCAGCAAAGAAAAAACATTACCTCATTACGTGAGATCATGTGCTGAAACAACCTCTGCAATGAAAACAAAACAGATTTATTTTTTCCTTTCTATTAGGTGCAGACATTGCTTCAGCAAATGCAGGACAAGTTTCAAACCATGTCTGACCAAATAATTGGAAGAAATATCCTTTTTTAAAAATTAGATATGCACTATATGCTACAGATACGCAGGTATTTTTATGTATGTTTACCAGTGGGATTTGGAAGGTACATTTTAAGTGACCATTAATGTTTGAGCAAAGCAGTTAAAAAAAAAATCCTAAAGAACAACCCAACCACTACAAGAGTGCAGTCGTGGTCCTTAACTCCAGTGAACTCGACGACATGAGCTGTCGCATAGATGACCTGGAGAAGAACATAGCAGACCTCATGACACAAGCGGGAGTGGAAGAGTTGGAAGGCGAGAACAAGACCCCGGCTGCTAACAAGAGTTAAAGTGAGCCAGTTTCTTGCTAGCCTTGAAACAAATGCTTGAGTCACTGAAATTACTGACTTTTACTATAGGTGGAATGTTTCCTTTGATTTGTGAGGTAGTCTGAAATGCACTCAGAGCAGCTCTGTACATTATAATACAAGAAGTTTTAAGCAGCTCTCCACAGCAGGCTCCTCACAGCCTCTTCAGCAAGGAGGTTTTCTTCACCCGTACTGCGGGGAGAGTTATTTTCTTCACGCCTTTTAGTTTTGAGGGAGTGCAGTAGCTGTGCTCATCCTCTGTTACACACTCACCCTCATACTCCACATGAGATCTGAACCAATGGCTGTGTCACAGGCACATGTGTTTGAAACAGGATTGTTAAGGCACCTACTTTTAGTGATACTTTGACAGAAACACAAATTATTGTGAGTTTCATTGCCCCTATTTCTAGTTCCTTTAGCGTGAATCCCACAAATTAAAATCTCTGAGCATTTCTCTCTTAATTCTTTTCAAGTAATATATTTATGTTTTATTATTTTTCCCCAACAGGTTGCCAATAACTTAAGATGGATCCTGGAAGACGACTTCCTATTTTTTTTTTTCTACAAGCCCTTGGAATTACAGAACAGCTCTTTGCAACTACTGTGTGTAAAAGCATTTTTATATTGTTACAGAGCTTGCATTCCTAATGTATATTGTATAGTTAGGAATAGGTTAGTTTATATTTTGATTTGTGTACTGTAATTTCACTTTTTGAATTCTTGTTACGAGGATCAATTAGTCGTGTTATTAAAACACAGATCTTACGGATCTCAACTACTGGGTGTATTTTTTTGTGAAGTTGTTTTTTTCTCTTTCTTATACTTTTTCTAGACATTTCATTTTTGATAGATAAACATCTAGTGACTCCCATCAAATGGAAATCTTAACTTGTCCTACGTAACTTTGTGGTAGAAGCACAAGACTGAAATTCAGCATTAATCTTAGCTCTAAGCATCAGTCACTCAGCCAGTTGAAGACTACATGTTGTTTTCTTATAGATGTAATAAGGTGATTTTGGAAACATAAGACACTGAACATCAAAATCCTAGCTCGTACTCCTAGTATTACCTCACCTGTGTGTTCGTAGAACATAAACCAGAAATAGAGATTTAATGTTAGAGACAGCTGTACACAGCTGAGCAACCACTGCCATTCAAATCTGTTCTATTTAGACAGACAAGGAACTGTTAACTATGAAAAAATCTCACTGTGCGATTTACTTTCTTTAAATACTGTAGAACTCTACTTTGAAAGTGCCAGTGTGTCATTTAGTATCACCTTTGAACAATAATTGTGGTTAAAATAGTGATACTGGACAGAATAGGGAGTGTTTGTGTGTGGTCTTTCAGTTCAAATGGCTGGCTTGTTCTAAGCAGTTTGCTAATGAACCAATGATATACTGCGTAACAAAAAAAGAAAGAAACCAGTAAGAATTGTAAATCTTTGCTTCTGTTTGAACAACAACCAGCCAGAACTCTTCCAAGGATTTGATTTAGAAAGGTGTTTGGTTTTATTGTCATATCCACATTTATGGGCCTGGAGTTTAATGGATTATGTTAGAGTATTTTGGCAATGAAAAGTGTATGTGCTATGTCACTTGTGAAGAAAAATGACTGATGTCAGATATTACTGACAATCATTGCGATGCTCCTCCAGCTTGAAATGTAAATTTAAGAAAGCGCCAGCGGCAGTCGGCAGTGGCATAAGGACCACACTTCCGACTGCGCTTTGAACGCCGCCAGATCAGCACCTGTGCCTTATAAAGGCAACATGACAGGTCATTTTTCAAAACTGAGGGGAAATGGTAAGAAAAGCTCAGAATAGTAGGGGAATTTTGTGAACACAGGAAATGTATCGATATATGTTGTATTACCAGCCTTAGGCTCTTTGTAATGTCATTTAAAAAAAATCTAATAAACTATTATGTGGTAACTAATAGGTCATATATATTAAGTGCATCATGTTATGTGAGATTGTATTTAGTTATAAGTTATGGAGAGATTTTAGCACAGCCTCAGCCTGTAGAATATGGTCTCGAGTATAAGTGTGTTCTCTATCATAAACGGGTGAGCACGATTCATGCCCTGTCCAAGCTGGATTTTACTGGGTTACAACTACAGACCACATTTATAGGAAAGTATATTAAAGTGAAGGATTGTTTTGTATGATGTTTATACAACTATAAATTATCATCTCACGTTCTTCCTCCTGTAGGAGAAATGGTCATTCTTGAATTTGCTTGCACTGCCCTATATACAGCAGCAGTAATCTGCTTTCCTGAAGTTTATTTTGTCAGAATAACTTATTGGAAAATTATTTCAGCTTTCAGAGCTTAAACACTTTCCAGAAGGGGTAGTTTTCCCTCATAAATTTAACACAATGGATTTTGAAAAGTAACAATTCAAAGCAAGCCTTTCAGACAGGAAGGTATTACTTGTAACTCTTCAAATACTGCATATTTTTGAGAAGCATTTTTTTATTCTTACTCTGAACCGGTAGTAGAACTTCTACATAGAAGCAGCAGGTGCCAGCCAACGCAGAATCCTTTTTGGCCACGGTTTCCAAAAGTGTAGTTAGTTTAACAAAACAAAGCAGAAGATGACTGTTCTTAAGTGTTACTTTATATGGATTTGGTAACACTTTACAAAATAATAGTGTCCTTGTTTTCTCAATATGCTGGTTCACATCTTATCTGACATGTATTTGTCATTTCCCCTGGGCTGCCACACTTGCGAAGAAAAAAACTCTTAAGGATCACACTCTTGAATAAGGGCTGTCTTCTGTATTAGAATATAAAGCTGTTCCATGTATCCATTTAAACCAAGCTAGGGCTGTGTTTGCTTTAGGCCCATCCTTTGAGACTGCAGCTTGCATTTTTTAGTTATTTATGCCAAAGTCTCTAAGCACTTTCTCCTTTAAGGGAAATTTTCTGCTAATTTTCATCACGGTAACACACACTTGGATTTTATCATTGACATATTTACCTCCTGCAGTTTATTTTCACGAACAGTGACAGATTAAATGCACCCTACTCTGATGGCCATGTACAAGCTGGATGCTGCATTTTCCAGTTTGCGGTTCAAACGGGTAACTGGGCAGAGTCTACGGGTCCTGCGCTTATGGGGAAAAGGAAGAGCAGCTGAGGATGGAGGAGACAGAATCCCACTAAACTCCAACACTCGCTGTCTGCAAGAGGTTCTTCCTCCAAACTTGAAAGCTCATGAAGTTAGTTCCTTCATATTGTAAATACATTTGACACTGTGCCTTCAAAAAGCAAATCATTTTGATTCCATATGCTGTGAAACACCTGTAACCAAAGCCAGAGACACTGTCCATCCTCTCTCTAAAATTACATCTATCTGCAGTTTTTCTGGAGGTATTCACATTGGAATTATTTAATGAAGCTTTTTTACTTTTCCTCGAGATTATAACTCTGGCAGATAGTGCCTTCTAGTGGGCACACTCTCGCTAATAGAAGGAACACTACTCAGGTTAATTATTTGTTACCTTTAATGTACAAGTTCAGATGTTAACGACGTTAATGAGCCGCGTGCTGTTTTGAAATGTGATTATTACACAAGACACTTTGTTTACAAATAAGAAAAGTAAAGGGATACACAGATCCCTTCCTGAGCTTTCAGCCTTACTGTGTTTTGAAAAGACCTGCTGCTCATTGAGAGATTTTTTTCTGACTCCAATATAGAGTTAATGAAATTAGGTCATTAAGAAAATAAAGCATGAAAATAGAGACTTCACATTATCTGAGCACTCCAAGATAAGAATGGTTAAACAGGTATTGTCTCACTGAAAAATACACATATATTAATAGAAAGTGCGTTTTTATGCTGTTTTGCTACAGACCTGATGTTTTTATAGATGAAGCTCTTATTGTTAGATACATATGTAAAAGCTTCAGTTTGCTAAGCTGTAGAATATACAACCCTCGGTCAAGAGGTTGAATCCTGCTCAAAATAGCAACGAGAGAAGTGCTGGAGTTAAGAATTTCTCAGGTCTCAGATGTTCCCATGACGAGTCTGCATGGAATACCTGTGACCGTTCTGTGCAAGCAGCCGCACAGATATGGAAAATACTGCAAAATAACCCATCCTCTTATGGACAAAATGGGGAAAGCAGGCAAGGATCTACCTGGAAAGTGGAAACAGAAGAGATGAAAAAAATTACGGGTTCACAGCAAATCAGTGGCTGAGCCAGGCCTTAGATTTAAATCTTTCTTAAACGACCTGCAAAAACCCACTTGAGACAGACTAAGTAGCGCTTGCCTGTCTCCCCAAGCAGGCAGGCAGATGCATTTGCAGAATAAGGGTCTGCTCCTTCACATCTGAATTCCTGCAGGAGTTTAGATCAGAAGAATACACGTGTCCCAAATTTGGGTGCAGCACAGCGTCCTGTTAGCTGTAGGTGCCAAGTGGAGAAACGTCTGTCCAAATAAAGTTTCACGGGCACACAGGAGTTACCATCAGATCAGGTGAGGTGGATTCCTGACGCAGACCTGCCTGATATTCTGACAGACGACATTTCCAGTCACTCTGGCTCAAACTAATTCACCTGCAGGGCACCTCAGTTCTCCCTTGTAACATTCCACCTCAGTCCAATACCTTCTCTAAAAATATGAATTTCCCAAAGGATGAAAGTTTCTGATTCCCACACAGCTCTAAGAAATAGTTCCCTTATTTCTCTTGCAGACCTGTTTGGTTTTGAAGATCAGATCCCTGTCTCTTCAAAGCATATTGGGGAAGCTTTTTGCATTTTAACCTGCACCAGTGAAGGAAATCACTGAATTCAGCTGTTCTCAATCCACAGGCGTAGAAATATCAGTTCCTTAGGAGCAACACGGGAAGGTTTCTAGAAGTTTTTGTTTGTCTATTCATTTTTACGCGCACTTTGAGAAGTCAGGGGGCCAGGGATATCCAGGACAGACATTGTGTCGTTTGGAAAAATTAAAGCAACTGAAGACACAGAGGAAAAAGAGACACAGCCCAGTGCCAATAACAAAGGAGCGTTCATTAGCTTTCCCAAGAGGCTGCTCAACAGCAGAACAGCAATTCAGTTAATTTGCCAACTGCTATAAAACAGAAGTTTCGTATCATATCACAGGTGCCCAATTCAGTCAGACTGAAAGAGGCTGAACCTCAGCCAACTCCTCTCTTCAAAACATCTTCACGCTAAAACTTATTCTTCAGAGCTAGAAGGCAATAAAAAAACCAAAGAGCACTGCAATGGTTAAATATGTAAGGCCCAAACGTGCAAATGTCGTTGATCTTTGCGAACAGATTGATTCTGCAAGGATTTTGTTCACTCGTGAAGTACCAGAAAGAAGATACTTCAGGATGATCACCAGATCTTTTAGGAAAAATTATGTGAGTTTCTTTCTGGCTCTACAGAGCGGTAGATTTTTCATGCAAATGACCAGTCAGCAAAGATAAACCAACCCGAGTGCTTGCTTACCTAAACTCATACTGAGAACACAAGTACAGGACCTCAGTCATGTTACATTTAAACAAAAATACCTGGTTCCAACAGCCAAAAGAGGGATTGTTAATGAATAATGTGACATAAGGGAGGGACACCAAACCAAAATCTTACACTTTTTTCAGTGAAACCGGTGTTCCTGCTTTTGACACATGAAACAATATAAATCAGACCAAAACTTCTTAAAAAAATTAATGGGACTGGAAATGTTAAAATTAATGACAAGTGCAATCGCCATTTATTAGAAGGGACATCACTGGGATCTCCAACAAGTCAGGCAAAAAATTTAATCAGGTTCTTATCAGAGGGTTACAAATAGATGTGTCACTTTAATAAATTTGACAAGTGTACCGTGCAACTGAGAATCTGGTGCATCTTAAAAGACAATTAACGGCGGATTCTTGAATAGGGTTCACTGCCCTGGAAATTCTTTGCAAGTCCTTCTTCCAAATTATGAGAGTTACCCTGTCATATGAGCAGGTGCAGTGTTGTGCTCTTCTTCATGAGTAGCCTCAATTCTCATCTTATAACTGAATACTTTGGTAAAAAATATATCCAGAACCAGTACAAAATCTATAAAGCAAGAGCTCTTCAACTCTCAGTTCTGTGAGTGTTGCAGGTGGCAGTGGAGGAGATGATTTGATAATCTGGTTTAAAATGTTCTTAATTTGATTTTTATACCAGGTCTTCATCTGACGTTGTTTTTCTTCCAGGTCAGAACCACTTTTAAATAAAAATCAAGGCAGCAGTTTGAGTTGCTTCAGAGATCCCAGACATGACCCAGCCCTTCTCCCCTGCATCTCCACTGAAGATGCTCTTTGGGATTCAAGGTGATTACCGAGTTAGATTATTAGTGCCACTCGTTAGCAAGAAATGTAGTAAGTTTAAGGCCTGTCACTTGCACAATAAAGCTCTTAAGTTCCATTTTGAGCACTTCTAAAACAACAGCCAACAGTAAACAATATTTAGCAGAATGGCACCATCTGCCATTTGTTTTTCGTATCATATTTCTAGTCTTTTAAGCAAGAATTTGGTTATAAATACTGACAATTGGCATTATAAAGCATGATTTTCTGCTCTCTTAGTGAGAAAAAAAGGAAAAACAAAGTGCAGATTTAAGGCTCAGTTTTTCACACATTATTGAGCTTGTGAGATGTGATTCCAGATTAACCCACTTCTGCCTCACGTTGACAGGAGGGGATGTGGACACCACTGAAGCAAATTCACTGTGGTTCGTAACCGGTTCTGCAGTTGTTTGGGCCACCTGGAACGGTGATCATGACCCAACAAACAGCTGAAGGAGCAGAGCAAGACACACCAGCCAACTTTGCATCTTTATTTGGAGACCCTTTATGACCCAGTGCTGTTCCTGCTGAGGCTCAGGCTATCACAAGTGTCCTGTTCTTCCAAACATTGCAAAATTTACAGGAGCTCTGCGTTGTTCTAGTGTTACAAGACAACAAAGAGAATGGAAATTTCTAATGTCTTTACGCATTTGTAGCCTCGTTTATCCGGAGTGTTTTATGCAATCCTGCTCCGCCCCATCAAAAGCACTGAACAAAATCACTGTTTCACACATCACACAAAATTAAAAACAAATTGATTGAACCTGAGGCCTATTTAAAAATCAGGAGGCTTTTCATGCCGTAACTTATTTTAAAACATCTTTGAAACTACACCATAGACTGGAGTTAAACAATTAAAATGCATAATCACATTTAAAAAGCAGCACCAAAAATGTAAGTCATTTTGTCACAGAGGCTGCTCCAGCACGGTTTGATTATTTAACGTTATGCTCTAAAACCAATTTATACCCTATACCCTTGATCTCTATTTCAATTTCAGGATGTTAATGCATGCACCATTCCTGTATTAGCTGATAGGGCAGAACAAATACTTCAGGAAAAGTCATGATTAGAATATGAAATCTCTCCCAGCCATGTTCAATGCCCAAACGTACTCACCTCGCTGGCTTTTCCTGCAGATTTTCCCCACTGGAGCCGCATGTTTTATACCTGGAAGGAACAATTATTTAACATCAGTAACAGGCGAGCATAGAACTCTACAGGGAGCATATAGGCATAGTCATTCTTGCCATGAATGCTAAAATTATCAGGTATCGCCCAAAACAGTCACCACGTACAGAAATCTACAGAAATCTTGGGATCCCAACAGCAGAGTCTGAAGGTGCCAGAGGCTTATTTGCTTGTTTTCCTGACTTTGTTTCACTGCACAACCCGGCAAGGAGAAGGTATTAGGGGGTTTGGATCACTAAAGCACTCCGCCTGTTTTGAAGCCTCTAACACAGCCCTGAGTTCCGTTCATTCACTACTAAAGGAAACAACATGTCAGATAGATGAGGAGACAGAATCAGTGTTGCACGATAAACGATTTTGTATTCTGAGCATTGGCAAAGAAATGAGTGAAATTTGAGGGGAAGGTTATTTATAGGAATTTAGCCGGGAGGCAACATTAACACAGGGGCTACCATTCCCTGTATTAAAGCTTTATTAATTGCATGCTTACAGCTGGTAAAGCGATTCATGACGTTTTCTTGTTCAAGATACATTGTAGAAATGTAGTCCATTATTGGAATGTACAGTCCCAAGAATTTCAGACCAACAGCTTGTCCAGCAGAAGGATGTAACACGTACTCACGCTCTTTGCAGAAGGCACAGGGGACAACTGTTCACATCATCCCCAAATTCCTCCGAGACAGGAAGGATATTGCAGACGATTTCTTGAAAGGCTCAGGGAGATGGAGGCAGCATAGAACACGTGTATCCACGTCTCAAAACCCACTTGGCACAGATGCAAGTCTTTGCCCTTTCAAATGACCGTGTAGATGTGATTCAGGGCCAGTTACCCACAGGGCAGTTGCCATTTCACATGGCAGAGGGACTTGCACTGGAACTGGGATTTACAAAGCTGGGCCTACCTTGGGGAAGGCAGAGCTGTAGGGTCATGGTGGCACAGCAAAGGCTGTAGCAACCTTTTCTGCGTCTGCAACAGGGCTGTCTCAAAAACCCTGCTAAAGAAGCCTGGTTCCTATAAAAAGGAGCAGATAATTTGAAAGAGACAGCTCTGCCTAGAATTAAACAAACAGTTATTTTCACTGCACACTCCAAATTCACTGTTAAAGATCTGCCTGGTGTTTGTGTGATGAGCCTTCATTCTGAGGACAGAAAGCTTTCATTTTGGTATCAGTTAATCTTTTTCTTACCGTTCTACAGCTTGTCTCAGAAAACGATGGAAATCTCTCCTTACAGCAGCCTCTTAAAAACCACAGAAACAAGTGGCTCGTTCTCGATAGCAACACCCATATATTTCCCGAGGAAGGTTTACTAAGCAAAGGCACTGTGATACTTTGCAAAAGTTCTGCAGTTTTTCTTGTACAAGATAGGAAGGAATTGCAAAAGCAGAGAGTTGTCCTTCAAGTGCCCTTGCCTAAACAAAATGAGCAGCTTGAGTGCCTATCATTAGCTGGCAGAACACCTCTGCGGGAGGCGCGCGGCTAGAAACCCGGAGAATTCTGCGTGATTACTGCAAAGTAACTCAACAAAATCAAGCAGAAAGTTGTCCTGGGGGAATTTATCTCTGAAAAACTGTTTACACTAAGGTTAGCATGTGTTAGCTGGGGCTGAGCAGAAAAAAAATTGCTATTTAGAGATAAACAGGGAATTTCGGCTCTCGGAGGGAGGAAGGGTCGAGGGCGCATGCCCTGACTGCGGGGACACCAATGATATATGTGCCACCTCAGGGTACCACGAACAGTATCTCCAACTCCAAGGCGATGGGTGAACACCAGCTCACAGCACAGCATAAACACACAACTATTGGAAATTTTCTTTAAAGCTGGAAAACGCTATGGTGCCACACAACGCAAGCCTGCTTGGAAACTGTTTCTGTTAAACGGGAAATTGGAACCGCTAACTACAGTTACGCCGCATCAAGGTTTTCCTAGCTCTGTCTTCTATGATTCTGCCTGTAGAATAATAGAAAAAACTAGCAAGTATCTTGAGAAGTCAGCCAGCTCTCAGTCTGCACCAAAGCACAACTATGCTATGAAATCTGGTAGATTTAGTTTAACTGTTCTTACAGATGCTCGGTGATATAAATTTCAGTGGCATTTTGTGATTCTGGAGCACTCCCACTTGGCCCAGCCTCAAGGATGATGCTTGGCCTGTAATTTGTTAGGCTTTAGATGACACATGGCAAGATGGAAGCCCAGAAACAGCAAGAATGGGTCAAGCAGGTCAACTTTTGTATCACAAACAAGACCCTTGTACTTCTGTAGGAAGAGATCCCACGGTTTAAGCTTTATCACAAACTAAATACACATAGTATAATTCCTCAGAATTATTGCACAAATGTCACTAGAATTTTTATTTAACTAAGGAACTTGGATCCACAACTAAAAATCCTCTAATCTTCACCCAAATATCTATTGCTATTTAAATGTCAGTCCATCTTGTTACAATGACTGTTTGTTAAATCCTACTCTTATAGTAATGTAAACCGATTAGATTCCCACTGTTCTCTAGTGCATAGAACTGAATTGTCAACTGAGTGGCAAAACGCTTGCTAACAAAGACAATACTTCTATAGGTTCAGTAGCAGGAATACGTGGTTTTGTTTTCTGAGCAGATGTCTTTGGATTGGTGCTATGTTTCTATTACAGAAGCTTATTACAGCCGAAGTTTTGCTGCAGTGTGAAATTAGTCCAGGTTTCTGAGAGTTCAGGTAAATCGGCTTGCATGGAAAAATACATAAATCATCTACTTCAGCCATTGCTTTGATTTTACCACTTTTCAGGTATAGTTGTTGGAACTGATTAGCTTTTGAAGAGATCACATCACTGAGCAGACACATAGGCCAGACCCAACCTAGCCCCTGAATTTTGGTAAGATTCAGAGCCAAACTTCTTTGTCTCCACAGCCTTTAACAAGTTCAACAACCTACGAATCTGCAGTTACACTGGAGCCAGAGCATTGCCATGACAGTGAGAACAATCCCTTGATTTTTCCTGTTCCAAAGAGCAGGAACAGATTTATTGCCTGAAGGAAAGGAGTGAAGCAGCACTAAAGTATTTACAACTGTCAAACCTGGAGCCTGTGGGACAGCAAACCTCCCAAGTGACATGAAAAGACCAAGTCTCATCCTTTTTCCCCTTAGATACCAAGTGTGGATAACCTACAAAAACACACAGGACAGCACTATTTAATTCATTGGCTATAGAAAACCTCCATGTTCATTTGAGGTAAGAATCAATCTTAATTTACTGTAGGATTCTGACCCACCAAGTAGATCCCATATTCCCCTCCTCCCTCAGAACAACCGTGTCCTGTGGGTTTGTCAGTATAACCGGCAAGCTCTCGAGTAAGTGGCACATACAATAATCATTCACAAACAACTAAGAGTTCAAGAGCTATACAACTGCAAAAGAGTCTAAAAGCTGATGGAAATACATGTGATTTGGATAAAGATCAGGCATTTGCTATGAGACCTGTCAAATAGCCTTCAAATTGACACAAACCCATACAGGAAAGTGGTTGGAATAATGTGATTTCAAAATTGCTTGTGCGAGTGTTCTGTACGACTGACACTAAGTTGTTGTCCATTATTTATCGTTAGTGTATTCAGCTCGAGACAGAACCTACAGGAGGGGTCAGACCGAACCGAAGGAGCGAGAGCGCTGTCTTAAATAAATAGTCAGCAGCCAGCGCTGGGATAAAAATCGATAAATGTACAAGACGCTTTCACATTTTTGAGGAATGTACGAAACCCACGTTGTCGGCCTGACTCAGTAGATGGCAGTCTCCCCTCTGTAATGAAGCCGTGCTTCAGCACCGGGTTAAGGGAAGACTCTGTTCTGGGTGAGAAGAAATACAGCCAAGATCCTTACTCCTTGTAGTCATTAGATGCTCAGATACCGTGGCAGCAAGTGGCACTGATGGGCCTGAACAGATGGCAGGATCCAGGGGGCTTTTCAACTCCGGGCTTGGTAGCCCCATGACCTAGTTCTAGGCTGGGTATTGACAACCTGCCTCCCAAAATTCTGGTGAAGTTGAAATTGGGCATAATAGCATAATTCATTTCCTGCCCTGAACTCCTTGTTCTTTTCAGTGCCACTTCCCAGCCTGGTAGCGAATTGTATTCCAGCCCGTGCTGGATGGTTTCTGGATGGGTAAGTATAACACTTGCTAATCCACTGTGGATTAAGAGAGACCTCAGACAGTAAAGAGATTTTGCTTAGGCTTAGGGGAGGCACTTTACAAACTACATAATTAAGCAAATGAAGACACAGTCCTTCAGTTTTTCACAGCCACTCTCCATGGTATGCATCCCTCCTTTCAGCTCCCTCTCTTTGCTAAGGGAAGTCATTCCATGACCTCAGTCTAAAAGAGACAGACAGACCCATTTCAATAGTCGTGACTTTGTGAACGTGACCTCTTGTTGCACTAATGGGTCAGACCCCAACCGCATTCCCCACGGTGTTAAAACTGGACAGAATGGTGTCTTTTACATCACATCTTCCATCTCTGCTGATGGCAGTTTTCCCATCCAGTACCCAGGCTGCACACCAACAATGAATAAAACCACATGGGCACGCATGTACAGCGTTTTAGGGATATAATGGGGGTGGGAAGGTACTGCAAAACTCAGCACAAGCACTACAACCACCAGAAGGTATTTTACTTAGCGTTAAGTTTGGTAACGGAAAAATGAAATAGGTCAGAAACCTTGCAATGAGGTTGTGTTGGTGACCAAATAGGAAGCAGCATTTCTGGCCCACTTTCTCCTACAAAAACAGATAAGGAAGGTTTCAAACGTCTTTTTAAGCAAAGTGAGAATCTGTAGAACCTCTGTGTTCCTTTGCAAAACCTCATTCTCTTTCATTATACCTGCACAAATCAGAAACAACTCGCTTCAGTGAGGCAGAATCAGAATGGTGTGAGGAAATAAATCTTCGTGTTCCTGAGGGCTGGCGCCACGCGCGAGGTGAGATGGATGGGTGCATCCCTGATGTCCTCCTCCTCCCCTCAGCTCAGGTGACAGTTTGGAATATTAAAGGCCCATGACTCTAGAGATGGTGAGGCAGGGAATCCACACATGAAAGCCACAGATCACACTGTTATCCCACTTTTGGTTGAGAATAACAACGCTCTGTCTTATATTAACTTGAATTTCAAAGCTCATCGTCACAAACACAGGATAAGCACAGTTTCTGATTACAGCAAAGGTCAAATTTATGTAGTACTTTTATGCCTGCACTGTTCCACTCTCATCAGAGAATATGCAGTTAAGAAAGATGATGTTCTACCCGTCATGGTGCTCCCATCCCTCTGGAAAAAGATGAAAGAACAGCAGATTCAGCATTCTTCTGCTGAGAATCCATCCCTGCCCCTCAGTGTTTTGGTGTTTCAGACCAAAAAATAAAAAGAAAAAGCAAGCCTCCACTTCAATTTCGAATAGTGATTTTTCAAAATGAACTCATTCTGCCATGATTCTTCTCATGACACTTTCCATGTTTTTTCCACATCAGCAGCTTTCTAATAGCAGCAGAGAAGGAAAGAAGAACTCCATAAACTAGCATTAAACAAGGAGGCGCATTGGTAATTAAAATGGGAATGGCGATAAAGGAACACAAGGTAAAGCCTGCCGAAATGCCTCTTTGGGGTATTTCAAACAAGTTTTTTGAAATAACATCTCTGTCTTCCTAGAGCTAATTATACATTTGCTGCACACTAAGCAGAAGGCTAAATTAATTGGAAGAACAAACGTAATTTGTTGCGGGTTGGAATGAGGCCATGGATGCTTGTTTCCCTTGTGGGAGAAGAACTGCTGACCTATCCTAGGTTTGTCATCGACAGAACGTGGGATGCAGGAGCAGAACGTGCATCCATCCCGCCCAGCCCATCGTGTACCAGTCCTACCCTTCCAGCCTCCTCTTCATCCCCGGCTGTGCCAACCACTGTGACTCCTGCCTGGGTAGCAGCAGGTGGAAAGTCCCTCTGCCTCTCCTTCAGCCTCCCTCCATTCTTGCACCATCTGGCAGTAGATTGCTTCGGTGAGAGCTGCCAAATTGAACACGTCAATATTAATCACCCAAGTCACAACGGAGCGTTTGTGAGGCCCACACTCACGATCTGCCTGTCAAACAGATCATCTCCTCTGCGCTGGCTCTTCATAAACAGCTGGAGATTTTTAAACACCTTATTAAAATAGAATAGATCATCAGCAGCTGGAGCATTTCGGAAATGAACGGGATTTGTGCCAGTAAATATGGTACTTGCCAAAAACCAGGTGGGACCCATAACTGCAGAGCTCTACAAGGCTGCTGCCCTGCCTGTTGTATGTATTGATTTGGACAGGCGATACCATGTGGGACAGGTATTGGATACCTACCTATTTTTCCGAGGTTGTCAAAAGTTGCAAGTATAAAACATGTAATCTCAGCCTCAGCATGTCTGCTTCAATAAGAAGCAATTCAGTAGTTCTTTTTTTTCTGATGGGGGAAAAATAAAAAAGGTATGATAAAAAAATCTGCTGAACATTTGCAGAAAATTGATTTCTTTATAGTACAAGAGAGTCTATATTGCCAAACCTAGAAGACATTCAAAAAAATGTACATTTCAGTTTGAGGTGTTAGTGCTTTTATGGCAAAACGTACACATGCAGTTGGTCTCTTTAAACTCGATTTTATTCCCCTGTGAGAAGGATTTAATTGGCTTCAAATAAGAAATCACTGTTTTACATAGTACAATCTTTCACTTAATACCCAAGAATCCATGTCATGTATTTAAATTACAAGTAAAATACTTACTAATGAGCTAATGTTTTGCAAACACCCACAGAAATATTTGAACTTAACCACTTTCCATTTAAACAGGACATGGTACAGAGCGGGAAGCAGCTGTCTCGGGTAAGCACAGTGTTGGTGAGAGAACAGAGCTGTTAAACAGAATCGTGGCCCTTCATTTTACTCCCAGCATTTCCCTCTAATTCACTATGTAACTTTGGGAAAGACACTTAACCTCTATGCGCTTCAGTTCACCCATCTGTAAAATAGTAGATAAGTCACCTAATTCACAGGGATGTTATGGAGATTAATTAACTAACGTCTGGAAAATGTCTCAAGATCCTTCTGTGAAAGGCATTATAAGGGCAAAGGATAGTAGTATAATCACATGCAAAAGGTTTTATCACTTGGCACGAGACAGTTTGGTTTTATCCTCTTTCCCTCTGCAACATCACCGAGTGTTTTTAACAGGGACCATTGACTAATAGCAGACTCACGCAGCTTCGCGGAAAACCATTAGCTTAAGTCAAAGGACATGTTGTTCCAGCCTAAGTGAAACTGTATTTAGTCAGCTCCTGATACTGCTTCAAGATCCCCAGTGAGATCGGAGCCCTGGCAGGCCAGGTGCTGTACACACAGTCCTTGAACACGCAAGAAAACTGCACCCACATAATAGAAGAGATCTTTTTAAGCTAATTTAATTGAACTGACAAATGTCTTTAGCAGGGGCGTGTTTTCACAGCCAGCTCCAGGTACAGGCCCTTGCCTTGAGCAGCCGTGAGCAGCAAAAGGGCCATGGGCCTCCTGCCAGCTCTGCCCGTGCCAGATCCATGAAAAATCTGATGATTGCTTCTTCCTGACAAGAGAAGAGTTGGGATGGGCTGGGGTGTTAGTTAGTCACCCCTCCTACCCCCAAAACCAGTGGCAGCAGGCTCCCACCCTTGCCCTTGCTTTTCGTTTCCCATTCTGAACATGCTGCTTCACTCAAATTGAAGCAGCAGATTGCAGCTCTTTGACGTGAGATTGAGCCAATAAGCTGATTTGAAATCAGACGTTACATTAATCCAGCCTTGTAGTACCCACAGTCAATGCTCTTTGGTGCTTGGACATAGCAGAACAGGAACAGTGCGAGGAAATGATACGCTCTTCAATAGCATAGTCTGAACTAATTCCCAGAGCCCCTTGTGCCTGGTGTCCTACCTCCCAGGCCTAGCCAGTTCTTATTACATATTCGTGATTTGCCTTGGTCTACCTGTTTTTCCATCAAGACTTTTTGTATTACCTGATAGAGCTTTTACCCAGGAAACCGAATTCTGCCACGTCTTCTCCACTGAGCTCCGCGTGCAGCTTGATATGCTCCACTCCCCTTCACTTGTTACTTGCTCTAGGAGCCGATTTTAAAATAGAAAAGTACCTGTCACTACCATGTTGCTTTCAATTGCAGCCCAGCACTCTGCAGTAAATTTTTATATTAGGAAGAGAACTGAAAAACTTTGTTTTAAAGCAGATGTTCATCTTCCTGAGGTGTTCTGATTCAGTTTCCTCTTTGAACAGCAGACCTGGAAAGGCAAGGGAATGGGGAGAAAGAAAGTTTTAGTCACAATTTAGAGTCATTTGTTCCTGTCAGAATTTATATGAGCTAAATCTCAAGCCTGGACGAGCCTTAATAACTATAATATTTAAAGTTCAGCTTTACAGGAGAAGACTGCGTGGCCCAAGGGGATAAGTAATAGAATATAGAACAGTTCACCTTTCGTATGCCCATTCATACCCAATCCAGCGCGGACAGGCTGGTGCTGGCCTTTCAGACGCAGACATGACATGAATTTAGCAGTCTCTGGCTAATCTCATTGGACTAAACTACTGCTAATTGCTGTCCTTGCTGGGTAAAGTCACCCAGCAGGTCACTGACAAAGTCAAAAAAGTCAGCTTTACTGCTAGTCCTGTGCTGGAGGGATGGGAAGCCTCTACTTTCTCGTGATAAATGGACCCAACTCAGACAATTTTTAACGTTCCTATACATACTTCATTATTACAATCACACAAGGTTTGTTTCAAGAGAATGCACTCTACCGAGACTAACCTAAAAACGGGAAAAAAATGAACATGTGGGCAGACAGGTGTTCTGTGGAGTGAGGTGCACTGTGGGTAGTAAAGGCAAGAAACAGAGCCAAAAAGATAGAAACATCCTCACAGAAAACTCTGGAGTGGCTTCAGCATATTTCTACCACTGCAGACTGCTAAGAAATGAATGAAGGCAGAGCAAAGCAATAATCTGCCAATTACCTCTTCAGAAATTGGCCATAAACAAAGATTCCCATTGTCAGCCTCTCTGCGCACAGAGCGTCCCTGCTCGAGATTACAATATTATCACGTATGTTCTTGTTCCACAAGCACAAGCAGTAAGCCTTTACCAGAAATATATCTATTTTAGTCGATAGAGGCCAGTGCTTTCTGCATGGAAGGTCCCAGAGCTGGTCCCTGCTGACCTGTTGCTGTGAGCTTTACGATCAAGAGGCGTGAACAATATTGCTAAGAAATCCCCTTGCCGAAATCACTTCTGACCCTAAAGCAGAACTCAAAGTGAGTGTGTTGAGCAGTAACCCGTTTCTCGTTAGTGGTTCAGCCGCACGAGATGTCCACAGCAGCAGTCAGCTTTCCCCATGGAACTTACTGGAAGAGGCAGTTGGTGCAGATGGGTGTCTTTTCAAGAAGGGAGTGGGGTAGACTAGGAGAGAGAAAAATAAAAGGGTAAAAAAGGTAGTTAGGAATAAGTTCAGTTGGGCAGCAACCTTGGTGGGGGTGTGGATGAATGCTAATGGGCTTGAATTATCCATGTGTAACCTGGTGGGAAGAGGTTCAGCCCAATGACCTTTTGTGGTATCTCTCTGGAGCAGGAAATCTCATTAAAAACAAGGTCTAAGAGAGAGACTGATCTGGTGAGAAAACAAGAGCAAAAGGATCCTCCCATAACAGCTGTAGCTAGAGAAAACAGATTTCCCCAGCACTAGAAGCTGACAGCTTTCCCCAGCACTGAATTTGTTTCTGGTAAAAGGACAAACACAAAGAAAAGGTCTGACATTCTGCATCAAGCCTTTAACCTCTCTCCCCGTGTCTCCAGCTTCTGCATGTCAGGCGACACAGAAATACATCAGGTGAATCCTGATGGCAGCTCCCACACACGAATTCACCTCACCACACTGTGCCCTGGACACAGCCCAGCCCAGGAGAGCAAAGGCTCGTTATTTGTAATTGATGAGCAGAGAGCTCCCCATTCATCAGCACTGCCAACCATCTCATTGAGGGGCAGCAGCGACGGCCGAGGTCTGCAGCGCACTGAACCTCGATATTGGTTACAGCCACGAGACCGCCACGGGGGACCAGTTACACAGAAAACGTGCCCATTTTATTAGTCTGCTCTTTGGAATCCTTACTTGAGGGGGACCCTCTTTGTATCTCCCCATATAACATCCTTCAGGTGGACAGCAGGACCTTGTGAAGGGCTTCAGCCTACAGGGTGCTTCAAAAAGATGGACCCAATTAATCAATAATCCTGCTTTAAAACTCGGTCCATATTTTTTTAAACACCGTGGGTAATGCGCTTCCTATTAGTGGGTGTCCACAGAGAAGAATATGTGTGCATGAAAGGGGAAAAGAATGTTTCCTTATTTTTTAAAATCCATCTCATCGTTTGTTTAAATCCTGTAAGTTGAAGCTGAGGCCAATTTACAATTGGTAACACCAGGTTTGCATAGTGGAGAGAAAGAAACAGCTCTAAAATTAGAAGACTAAATGATCTTGGGTTTAAAAGCATCACAAATGCTGGTCTTGTAAACACTCTCATCAACAGAAATACGAGCATGCTTGCCATGTAATTGCATATTTAAAAATAATATGGAGAGAACAAAATCAGTGCAAACAGCCCCTTGGTTACGCTTGGTGTTCCTGCAGCTCACTCTTCTTGCCCCAGAGCAGGTTTCCAGCCTTTCCTTACACCATCACAGGCACCAGGCCACTGATGAGCCTTCTTACCTCAAGAGACAGCCTATCAGTCAAAGACACAAAACTCCTTGCCGTCATGACTTCATTTCCTGAGACCTCCAGGCTTCACACTGTTCAGGCAAAATCCACGCTATGTCTCTCTGACTTCTGATACCTCCATATTTTTCCACATCTTTTTCTCCCTGAAAAAGGAGGAATAGGGATAGGGAAAAAATATTTCAATTGGAGGGGAAAAAAAGCAGTTAGAATACCTCAATTTTCAAACATGCCAGAGGTCTGGTGTAGGGTAAATCTGTCTCCAAATATCTCTAGAGATTCTGGCAAGTTCAGGATCCAAATACAAATTCAAATAAGAGTCACTCCTGTCTCTTCAAACTGGAATACATTTCCATTATTATGAAACGGAGACGCCACTATTCCAATTATCTAAGTTGAGACACTCCTACTGGTGACCGCTCAGCCTTTAGACCCAAATATTGCAAATTTTGAAATATCTTCAGATTTCTTCTCACTTACAGACAATGTTGAGTAGGGGATGGATCTACAGAGCTGCTGGTAAGCACTGAACAGAGGCACGTTAGGAGGTTTCTCAGAAGATTTTACTCTTTATCTTCAATAACTCAAAAGGGCATTTACTAAAATAAACTAAAATATCATAGCTTTAAACCTCTGCTCATGGCCTTCACACAGGTCTAGGATCAGCACAGAGCTACCAGATGGTGCCATGTGCTTTTACTGAGCTGCAACTCAGGGACCAGACCAAATTGGCTTAAAAAACAACGGAAGAAAACCGCTGTATCTGGTGTAAAGAACAGATTCGCAACTCTTGCAGCACATTCATATACAGGCATGTTCTTCAAATACAATCAGAATCCCTGCTATAATCAAAGGATATTGAGCAGTACATCATGCAGCTTAAAAATAGACCCAGAGACAGGTTGCACCAGTTACTGTAATTTTAATCTGCGAGAAATTTTTTTTACTGAGGCATAGATAGTGCCTGTCAAAAGCATAATACAAATCCTATCTGGTAAACCTTAGCATTTAGATCTCTTTTGAATATATGACCTCATTTACAGTGTGTAAGACCCAAAGCGAGCCCTGCTGAACAATGTTTTCAACGTTAAACTTGAGCACTACTCTTCCAGGCTCCTTCTAGTGAAATACGGGTTTATCAAGGGAAACTACAAAAAGAGATGGATGCATTATGCTTTCATTTACTTCATTCATATACTTTGGTGGAGGCATTTTTAGTAAGCGTGAGATGGAAGCGGGGTGGCAAGCAGTGTGCTTTGAAAAGGCACTTTGAAAATACTGAAGCGGGCACTAGATTTCTAATGAGGTTTCGGTGATAAGATCACTTGTAACTCCATCTCTGCAGCTGCGGCCATCAGCAGTGATAGGGCCTGATAGCAGCAGCAACGGAGGCCTCCAAGTGTTTCCAAAAGGAATTATCCATTTTATCGCTTCCCGTGTGATATTATGGGCTTGTAACAGTGCCCAAAGACTTCAAAAAAAGCTGCCCCGAGGGCCTGCCGTGTTAAATTCTCTAGGTGTACCTAGGAAGACACATGCCCTGTAGAACTCAGTCTTATTTAGCCTTGCTAGTACAACATGCAGTATCTGTATCAGGAACAGTAACTCAGGGTGAATAAGGATTTTTTTTCCTGGCATGAATATGAGCTGACCATCATTTTGAACAAAAAAGCAAGGTTATACATAGCTAAGAGAGTTTAGCAGAACCTGCCATGATTAATCAGGATACAAAGAAGGGGCATTCTCCTGCCTCCAGTAGAGGTTAACACCATCCAATTAACGACAGAGAGCATCCTGCGGAGTTCAGCCACCTCACCCTTAAGGCTCTTCCATTCAGACACATGAAACCAGCTTCCCGTTCTGCAGCACAGACACTTGAAGCAAAATTCATGAGTGATGTTCTGCCAGAGTGTTTGCTTTGCGCTAACAACCAACGCGCTCGCATCCGAGCTCAGATCAAACGTAGCGCAGACTATACGCGCTCCCTCTGAGGATTAATCATCAAAATAGGGCTGGAAGAGAACCTCAGAGGTCATTCAGTCTATCTTCCCGCCTAAGGCAGGCTCAGCTACACAAACTGTTCTTGACAGACGTTTCTCTAATCTGTTCTTGAAAGCCTCTAAGGATAAGGACTTCACCGCCCCCAAGGAAATCTCTTCCATGCTTAACCACCCTTGCAATTCCAAAGTTTCTCCTAGTAAGTAAAAACTCTCCTGGTTTAAGTGACTCACGAAATAGCAAAACTGTGCAAAATTAGGTCAGAGAGACCTTCTTGTCTCCATCTTGCAGAT
Source organism: Pampusana beccarii (assembly GCA_013399365.1). Lineage (NCBI taxonomy): Eukaryota > Metazoa > Chordata > Aves > Columbiformes > Columbidae > Pampusana > Pampusana beccarii. The sequence goes on along the minus strand of VWYH01002511.1, from coordinate 948,187 downwards.
TTCGTTGCAATTTTTTTTTCTTTTTTTCTATCCAGAGCACATGGCCATAACACGTTTGATCGATCCCTGTATCCCATCTGTCCAAGACACCAGCCAAATGACAGAATTGTCGCGACCAACTTCTTTCCAGCTGTGGCTTTATCTTTCAGATTGTAATGGAACAATAGAAAAAGTAGTGCCTGTGAAACTATTGCATCTATGAACGGAAATGAATTTAAATTTTATCTTAACCTGATTGCTAATTGGACTCTTTTCACATTTAAAAGCTTCACTTTGTTTCCTTCTGCTTTTGCTGTGACACAGACACAAGAGAACATTGATTCAAAAGAGATTCTTTTGGCAACCGTGTTTACCTGCACTCAGTTTTTAAAGACAGGCTCTTAAGGTTTCCCTTGGCCTGAACCAGCATCAATTCCACCCACAAATCTTAAGTCAATGATATAATCTCATATTGGACCAAAATGAGGTCCCTTTAGGCAATTTCTTCTTCAGACGTTCAGAGTGTTTCAGAGGGACTTGCAATTTGGTCAACGCACACAGATTTTAACGGTCAGAAAGCAGCCCAGAAGAATGAAATTAAGGCCAGTGCAAGTAAATAAGAGCTGAGGAAAGGGATCGCACTGCAAGGACACAATGAGTAGCAGGACCATGCAGAGAAGTGCCCAAAGCCAGGCAAGAAACGTGGGGAATTCTGAAGATCCTCCCCAGCTCTGCCACTAATGAACAGGTCAGAGGCCCTGCCTGCAAAAGCAAGTGAAAATAGTCCAGAGAGAGCTTTTGCACTTGCTAAATAGAAAATGACAGCAAGTCCCGCAGCAGGCACAGGTTTACAAGCCTTCGCTTCTCCGTAGTGATCATCCCCTTCAAGCAGAATTTAACTCGACCGCAGTACTCCCAGAAATGGAGAGATGTGACATCCAGGAGATGGTGCTCTTGGGTAAAGCACAACTTCTGGACAAAAAAAAATAAAAAAGTTTCTTTAAGATTCCCTTGGCTTTCATGGTATAGCAAGGATTCCTACATATTTTGTTCTCAATTCACAGAGGAAGCCTGTGTAGTAATCACGAAGCAGCAGAAAGGACGACATAAGGAGGCAGACAGATTAATGGAAATAGCACTGTGCCATTGAGAAATCCCCCTCACCCCTTGCGAATACACACACACAAGCCATAAAACAGCGAAAATAAACAATTTTGCCAGCAGCTTGATCAAGATCTATTCAGAATCAAGGGACTACTTGGAGTTCTCCTCTAAAACCCAGAGCAGAAGATCTGGCAGAAATTGTGTGGAGAAGGAAAACAAATAAAACAAGACGACCGTGTCCAGCAATTCCCTCAGGGACCACATCACCTTTCCTGGGATACCCATCAGGGACTCCGGTGAGCAGAGCATCACCTCTGGCTATTCCCCACCGAGCAGGAGGGGTCACTCCCAAGGAACCAGGAAAGGAACCAGCTGCATTATGAAGCCTCATTAATCAGTATTATTTAGTTCCATTTTTAAAGGCATCTATCAAATAAACAACATTTTCTCTCAGTGATCTCCAAGTATTTTACATCGGAAAATAAATATAATTATCTACATATCCACATAACAGAGATTGAAATGGAATTATTTTCACTGCCCAGGAAGTCTGTGTTCCTTCCCTTTTAAAAGGACACAACAACTATTGCACTGTGGAGATGATGCATTGGTGCAAGCTGCTGTGCCTGGTTCCTAGATTTCAATACAATACACGTATGCTCCAGAAAGAAAAGAAAATATATATTTACGTAGATAGATATCTAAAAGCTTGATTCACAGGGGATCTAGTTGTGCTTGCACCTGAGGTATAGTGAAATCAAAAGCAGACAGAAGACTTAATGGATGCTCAGGTAAACTTCAAGGGACTTCCAAGGCCAGAGACTGAATTTTTGGTAGTGCCAAGAGTGGGGTGTCTCACATTCAGCTGAACCCTCACTGTATTTTGGGGGGCTTGCCTTTTTTTTAAAGAATAACCTTGTATCTCAGTCCCGGGCTGGAAGAAAAAGACTTCACCAAAAATAAATTACGGCCAGAGCAGCAGGCTCAGAAAACTCTTTTCCCTAAACTGAGAGTCAATTAGTTATAATCAATTACATAAAATTAAGGAAAACAAAGTCACATGGGCTTGGGAAAGGAAAAAACGATAAACGAACTACCATTGTAGTCACTTGGGGAAAAAATGTCACCATCAAGGAGAAAAAAAAATGGAAGCAATTAAAAATGTTAAAGACTTTCCTTATTGGAGGGAGACAAGGGAGTGTGCCAGCCCCACAAGGTTTTTGTCAAGACTTTTCAATTCAATTTTTGCATCTTTGCTGAGAGTTTCTGGTGGGCTGTGGGACGTACCAGAGCCGTGGGGCCCGAAGCCCTGCAGTGCCCCACTTTGCAAACCCAAGTGTCGCTGCCATCGCTTGTGCTAACACAGGTCAGATGCTCACAGCTGACTTCAACCCAAATGTTCCATCCCCGTTACGTTTTAAGAACATCCTCCATGGACAAAGAACAATCCTAGAGTCTACATAACTGTCAATTTGAGAAAATCACAGCCAAGAAAATGACTAATTAAGCTCTATTACTGCTCTACTAGTTGCATTTAGCAGACTCCAGATAAGACCTGGAGAGAAAATATTTCAGATGAGGCATGCAGATCGCAGCAACAAGAAGCTCAGAAAAGTCCAAACTGCCCAGAACACAGGGCATCTTCTTGATGATACCTTTGAAGGCTGCACTGTCCGGATTTAAGTCCAGACAAATCTGACAAGCCTGGTATTAATACATCTCACTTTTAACATAGATGGAACTTCCATGACACGCTGCCAACAAGAACGTCAATGAATAGCAGCCTTGGTGGTAGGTTTCAAAATCAATATAATCAGCACAGTGTTCTATTCACAGCTTATAAATTGCTGTCACAGTGGCTAACTTCGCAGCCCTATCGGTTCCACAAGCCTTGTTAAAACTGCCTGTGAAGTTTGCTGGACACACTTTTGTCAAAAGGTGTTTTGCCTGCGGCTTAATGTGGGCACGCTGCTTGGTCTCTGTTCCGAAACTGCCCAAAGAAAACACGCCGACAAATTTCAAGAGATAAGTTAGAAACAGAAGCCGCATATTTGGAAGAGTAAGTTGTTTCCGCCATGCCCCAAATAGGCTTTCTTAAAGGCTGTGAATTTGGGAATCTTCAAACAGAAGCAAGAGGTGGATAAATAAAGCAAATATCACATAGTGTTTTCTGCTTCAGCAGTTCACATTAGTATCGCGGACTTCCCGACACCTAAAAGCACATGAAGGCTGAAACAGGTGGGTTTTCACCACAGGACAATCCTACACTGCCCACAAGGCATATATCCTTTCAACACAAATTCACATCATTATCAACCAACTAATTTAGTCTTTCACCTGTCAGGTAATTAGGTGAAGATCTCACCACCCACTTTCAGTAAGCTCAAATATTATTTCAGGATTCCTGTGCTATGTGCCTTGGATCTGTATTTCATAGCATTTCCTAATCTTTCGGTCACTACTCCAGAAGTATCTCATTTTTCAAACAATTTGAATAAAGCAATTCTTGGTATAGCTCCCTTGGTTTCAGTTGAGTTACATCTTTCAGTTTCAAACTTGTCAACATATTCTTAATGTTTTGAAAAATAAAATTTAGTTCTTCCTCCAGACAGTCCCTTAAAGACCATAATGTTTCATCATGACCCTTAGTGATGAAGTGTCATTTATTAAAATATTTTTCCTCTATTGTATGCTTTATCCTGCTACTGTTTAAGATCTTCAGAAATCAACCCACCACCAAAATAAGGTGGAAAAGTACTGTTGCGAATCTACAGAGAGGGAAATAGATACAGACATTAAGCGATTTGCCTGAGACAGTTGAAGAAAACTGTATCAGGGCTGGGAAATGAAGTGATGCCCCTTGGCTCTTCATTCCGTACTTTATTCTTGGGATCGCTCTTCTCTTTCTCAGCTTCAACAGCCTGGAAAGACAACATTCGGTGCCTTGGGTGGTGTCATCTTCTTTCACTCAGCCCTGCAGCTCCTGCAGCGACGACAGGCTCAGAAAACGTGGGGTACTTTCACGGACCAAGCAAGTTTTAGCTTTTTAACAAGAACACTTGCCTCAGTAATAAGTTCTACTTTCTTTCTTCCCAAATCATTTTGGGAATTTTAAACCACAGAGATAAACCTATTACTATTTAGATTTTCTCTTTTCTTCCCAGCGTTGTTGTTTTCAAACTCACGACGCCAAAACACCAAATTCCTACAGCTATAAGCTTTATAAGGTAACTTGGTGGTATTTCTGCTAAAAGAGATATACCATATAGGAAATACCCAGTATTAAAAATATATATACATATATATAATTTTTTAAAAATATATCATATATATAAAATATCAATATCATTTAGATTCTTAGTGTATTAATTTGGAAGTTTGGGGTTTTTTTCATTTCTATAGGTAGAAACACTGGGAGAAGTTGTACAGAAGTACAAAAGCAGCTATCTGGAAAAAGGAATCACAGATCACCAGCATCTGTCCAGCATCTTTCCTTCCTTAAAGGGCTGTAAACATACACAGTCCTTACTGGTGATATTCTGCTCTAAATGGAGGAACATCTCACTCTCTTTTCTCCCCACTGATTTGTTTATGGGCATCTCTCACCTGCAAGAGATGGACAAATCCTCCTCTGCTTGTACTTAACTAAATAGAAAGATTGCAAGTGTCTGCCTCACAACCTGACTAGAAAGCTGAAAACCATATTTCCCATTTTCACCTCTTTCATCTCCTTCCTGCACCATCTCTTACGAGCCATCACACATCTACTGTGAATTTTCTTGTATATATCTGCTTGAACTTTCTCTATTTCTCTCTCTATTTCTGAAATACTTTGCCATGGTCAAAATGGAAGTCACACGGGTGCACTTTGCTCAGATGCTCCTGCATGTATTATCTCATGAACATCAGCGATAGAATCTATAAAAATGCTTTCAAACACCAACTGTCACTGTTAAGAATACTAAATCAGATGAACAAACAGACCTTGCTAGATTTTTACCACCCCTTTCCTATACTATCCCCCCACTTGCTCACGTATCTATAGAAAGATAGTTCTGTTTCAAGATAAACCTCCACAATTACTGCTATAATTATCCCACCCTTCCCAAAAAATACAAGTTCTCATTACGTCAAGCCATATTGCTGCTCATTTTCAATGTGCTTGAAATATCTGTCATTGAGGTCTTTTCAAACAGACGTGTTTTCAGCATGGACAAAAAGCCGTCTACATTTCAGCCTCACACTGTATGTGCAGTCACTATCCAGGCAGACCCTTTTCAACAGGAGTGCAGGACATTTGTTTTTTCCTGCTGAGTATTATCAACTTTTCTGAGTTACTCATACCGTGTAGCTACGGATAATTCACTTTAAGGGTACTTTATTGCACGTTTGAACCTCATCCTGTGGCCGACCCCGCAGCTGCAGGCAGTGATGGATGCTCCTCACAGACAGATGTTTGGGATCACATTTGGCACAGAGGTGAAGCCACAAACTGCTATTTTTCAGCCATACAGGTCCAAACTTCTCAAAACATTCTCCTCTGTTTATGCTCACAAGAAAAGCTCATATAGATCCTCCTACTCTCATTAAGGCACCAACTTCCAGCACTGTCTTTTAGTCACTACATGCTTATGAGCCTGCATGCAGAAAGTTTTATCTGCTTATAAATAGAAATAGTAAGATATCTGCTTTTCCTACACTCTACACTTCCAAGGAGGCTTCTAAGCATCACTGGAAGGTACACCAGAATGGGCATGAGACTGAAATATCTGAAAGCTCAGTGGAACTAAATTCTACCTGAAATCCTGGCTTGTTCGATTGATTACTGGGAGCCCTTTTCACCACTGACTTCTCAAATAGCACGAGAACCTTCAATGCTTCCTTAAGGTGAGATTCAGCTCATCTGCTCCACTCACCTGAGTTGGGTGTCCAGCCTAAGCCAGTCACCTGCCTCACAGCAAGAGATGCAGAGAGGCCTCCAGGGAGCAAGTCATACACTCCCAGCATGGAATAATCACATTCTGGCCATGGTCCATCTTCCCATTTGCCTATAGACAGTGAGCTTAAAGATGACACCTATCTGAGGACAACTAAAGCGAGCTGAACAACTCCACCCTTAACTTCACTTTCATAGAGTTCGCTAAATCTATTTCACACCTTTCTGCAGCACTGGACACATGATAGCTTACACTGACACAGTATAAAGATCTGTTTTTCCAAAGTAGTAATTGGGGTAAAATAAAAATCAGTGTTCTTTTGCCTGGTTTGTGCCGCTGATTGTTTTTGTCACCCTGGGCAAGTCACTTTATCTCCCTTAGCTAAGTTAGTTTCTCAAGTGTTTCATATAAGTGAGAGTAATAAGACTGCCTCACAATAGCAGTGCCCAGTGAGAAATTAATGTTTACAGAGAACGTTCAATCCTCCCATGAAAGAGGCAAGATCAAGACATCACTTACACAGGTATTTTTAAAGAGGCAAAGGCTATAAGGCGTCTAACTTCATTTGGCAGGTATCACAGATTCAGATGAAGGAACCGTGGATTCCAGCACAGCACTTTTCTATAATTATGTAAAAGGCTCTGGTTACAACCACTGGATATATTCACCTAAATGATCCTGATTTTTCAGAAACACTCCTCTTTTTCAGGTGTAATTTTGCATGCACAATAAACTGTGGATTTCAGAGAAGCACTTTAAGCATCTAAACATCAGGCTGCTCCTACAAATTGTTTAGGCAGACATTTTAATACTGTAATTTGTTAGTGTAGTTACTTAAGTAGGGAAGACTGCATGCAAGGAGGCAGTAAATAATTAAGACCAAACTGGAGCCTAGGGTACCATTCTAAAATCTTTTATCTAATATCTAAATTGGGCAAGTGGAGGGAAAAGGTGCTCGAGGAGAACACACATAGACAATCAGCACATAAGCCTCCCATTGCACCATCCAATCTCGTTTCGCTTATTGCTGAAGATTATTTTTGAATGCTCTGATTGTAAAGTTATCAAAATTGGCTATTGTAAGCAGTTGATGCTGCTTGGCTGTTGAAAGCCTCATCAAGTTTCTAAAAACACAGATGGCTGCTCCACAATAAAACGGAATCTACCTGCAGTGATGCATTTACACCAGAATAATCAGGCCGTAACAAGAGAAAGAACAAGCCATATATTCAATACAGAAAGTTACATTCATGAACTCCAGTGCTGTCAGTATAAACAGGTGCTATGAGGAAAACGTAAAGCCTCATTAATGCATCATTTAATAAAATGCCCCATTTTCTTATATTCCAGGTCTCTTTACATCTCCCATAAAGATTTGCTTTTCTAAGTTACTCATCTCAACCCAACGATGTGATAGATCTCAAATCTCAGAAATGGTTCTGACTACAGCAGTTGACATCATAAAAAGCCGCACAAAAGAAATACTAAAACCTTTATGTGTGTGATTAAGGCTACTCAGAATACTCCATCTATAGCCCTGAAAATAAAAAGCTTCTTGCTGCTTGAAAATGCTGCTCCGGCAGCATTTTAACTCAACGACAGTGTAGGAAAAACAAGAGACAAAAAGCCTTCAACAACCCCCCTTGCAGAAAACCCATTAAACACAGCAGATTTCACGACGTCAAATCAGTAGCTTGCAGCTTTTTCACAGGCTCAGTATTTGTAGTGGGAAAACTGTCCAAACCAACAGAGCGTGGTGTGAGAGGGCCAGGAAAACCTTGCAGGATCAGTGTGGGAGAAATCCTGGAGCCAAAGAAAATGAGAGGCAGCGGGGTGGAAATAAAACCACCATTTGGAAAGTCATTTCTGGGCAGCAGAGAAATCCCTTTCGAGTCGGCAAGTTGATGAAACACTGTCTTCTCTATCACGAGGAGGTGGGCAGGAAGGGCTCTGCTTGGGTATGGGCACAGAAACGGATTTTCAGCCCCCCGACATGAGGAGGAAAAAGACAACTGGGTTGCTCTGACTGAGACTGGTACCGGGAAACAATTGATCCATCCCCAAAAAGTGAATGGCAGCTTTAAAACCTTAATTTTCCCCCACCACCTTACGTTAAAATAAACTTCTGAGCTGCTTCTGGATTTCTCAGCTTGGGAAGTGTTCAATTCACCCTGTAAAGCTCAAGAACTCTGGGGTTTGAGATGCAAGGAGCCTCAAGGATTTCAGATCTTTAAACAGGAATTTTCCCAAGAAGTCTCACACCTTTTGCAGTTTCCACAAAATCTTTGTATTGAGACGATCTCTAACTTTCTGTAAGTTTACAAGGCTCAGATTGAATTGCCTGGTAGAAAATTCAAGTTTAAATCCTGCTCTGGATCGTCTCTATGTTCCTGTAGATCTGCAATAGCCAGACAGGACCTGCTCTTCGGTCATTTCTTACTTTGTTTTTCTACATTCCCCTTGGTGGCCCAGGGCTCCGCACAGACCTGATGCATCACTAAGTTGGACTTCCATAGATTCTCACTGCGATCAAGTTTCTTTTCCCACCCAAATCAGAAGTAAATTCCCCTGAGTTCATGTAGGAATTATACTAAGGACATCTTCAAATTCAGACACAGACAAAACCAACCAACCCAAGGAAATCCAAATGCTTCAGAGAGAAGTTCTGCAGGAGCAGAAACCTACTTTGGCAAGATATTTTAGAAAGTCTATATAGAAGTAATAAGAGTAGCAGATATGTCTGTTGTACTCGCATAAAACCCCTCTTTTTCTTGTTATCAATAGTAAGAGTTTCTCCACGAGACTTCACGACTCTCAGTTACCTGTACTGCCTTTTGTAGCCTCACCAATGGCCAATAACATAGCTGAACTTACATTGCAACCTCTTCCATTGCAAGGTCACCCACTTGGCTTCCTGCTCCCTGGCCAACAGCCACAGAAGCATTAAGAGAAAATATCATTGATGCCATCATATCTCCACCAAGTTTCATTGAAAATAGCTAATAGGATCAAAAGTTATTAGGAGAACAAAGAAGGGACAGTGAATTCATAAATCGTCTTTCTTTAAGAAACCAAAATAAAAGAGATAGCATGCTGTATTAATAAAAAACCATGTACTAGAAACTAAATATTTCACCTGTTGATAATGATTGATGATAATATGTATTTTAAGAAGTGCCTTTCAGTTGGTTTCCTTGAGGAGGCGGATTCTTATTGCATAAAGTTATAATGTTAAGCTGTGGTTCCCAACAGTCTCTTAGGGAGCAGCTTCTAATTGAATAAGCTAATAATCTTGCATTGAAATAAAGATAAATAGATGGATCAAAAGGAAGAAATCTTTTGTTTAAACAGAGATCACAATCATCTAGCAGGTATAATAGGAGCATTCAGGCTCTCATTACAGCTGGGCACCTTTTTTTTGAAGTCATGTTGCACAGCTCCCTCTAGCACTTGAGAATTTCCCTTCTATTAACTCATTAATAAGCAGAGATCGATGTTTTAAACTGTATTCTTACAGTAAAAACTCTGAAGTCTTCTAGAGACAAGCATACTATTAACTCGTGTGACAATACTTAATCGAAGAGTCTATTAAACATACTAAGGGGGGCAGCCAGAGAGTTACCATTTGCAAAGTATTCAGAGATCTAAAATGCTACTCCATTTGTACAAACTCACCTCAAAGTTGTCAGATTTTGTACAGCGTTCTTGTCACGTTTCTCTACCCTAAATTACACCATTCCCTTTTATCTTCACATCTCAAGGTAAAAATAAACAGAATTCATATACCACTCACATAAACTTTCTTTCTCTGTTAGACCAGGTATCCTTGGAATATTAGCACCTACTCACAATAGCTCATAAAAATATCTTCAGGAAGCTTTAAAGTTACCAACCTTTTCTTGATATTGATCCAGGACAAGTTCTTGCACAGCTTTTCCATTTGCTTCTTTTCTTTTCATTAAAGAAAAAATCAGGGGCATCTTTAGCACAACTGAATCCAGTCCATAGCAATGTATGGGAGACTCAGTCAGAGTCAAGTCACATCATGTTAACAAAACCTCATGAGTCCTTAGCCCCAAGGAGCCATATCAGAGGAAAAACATGAAGAGGAGAGGGGAATTGGATACACTACAGAGAGATCTAATATGCTTGAAAGAGGAGAAAACAACACAATACAAGAGCTTGAGGGCCCCTACAAATATTTCTGGGAAACTCTTTTTCACTAGACAATCCATGAACAGTTTGCATCTATATTCCAGCTTGTAAGAATTGCTTCGGCCATAAAAGAACCAAAAATTATTCACCCCATTACCTCTGCAGGGACTTTCTGTCATGTCACTGCTGACAGAAAAGGAAAAGAGAGACAAGTGTGTGCTATGCAAAACCCATTACTTTAGATAAAGTAGCAATTCTATTTTAGCGTGAACCATTCGTATTTTTCAAATGGAAGAAAAAGATGTTTCCTTAAAAATAAGGCTCTTAGAAACGGATAGCTGACTTAGACTTTGGTTGTGACATTTCTGGGTGAATTTCAGAATAGAGATAATTTCTACATTTTGGCTGAAGTATGTGGGGATGGGGGGAAGGAAATGAAATGTCCTTAATGCTGATAAATCTTTCAAGTAAGAGTAGCACGAGCAGAGCTGCAGGCAGACTGCAGCACACAGAGGAGACGCACACCGCAACAACTCCTGCTAAAGTGCAATCTTCGATAACGACTATTAACAGCAAATAAACACAACAGGAAAGGTTAATGCCCCCCTTTGCAAGCAGTTTTCCTGAAGTTTATCCTTTTGTGCAAAATGCTTAACTCATGCTGAATGCTATTTTTACTTTAAATATAATCAGGGAGAATGACAAACTAATATTCTCAAATTGCAATAATGAAAGAAAGTATGTAACATTTTAGATGCTTCATTTAGAGAACAGCCCAGGTTAATTACATGATTTTTCTAGTGAAGATATTTCCATGAATACTTAGGATTGTTGCATTCATCTCATTTCGTAATGAATAGATTGATATGCAGATGATTTCAGCATCTCATTAAAATAGCTGCAGAATAAATGCTGAAATTCATTCAAGTGAATTGAGAACGTTAGTTCCAATTATGCTGCTTCCCAAGCTTAATTAATAAGTTGCATTGTTACAATTAATCATAGTCAGATGGTTAAGAAAAGTGAGGTTTTATGATCCAAATGCTTTCTAAATGCACACTGTGCTACGTCTACATCATTAACGTCCACATGCAGTAAATCAAGCAGTATTTACAATAACATCTAAGTGTCGGGTATAACAACCACAAAGTTGCTGCAAAACTCTTTATGTTGAACTATACACTAACCTGCTTTTTGGAACAGCTTTATCTAGATGCAGCCTTAATGATGTCATTCACTATAACAGGAATTTGTGTGTAAAACAAGCAGGACTGGGACCTCAGGCTCATCTCCTGCCAGAGCAGGATCATAGAAAACAGAATGCAAAGTCTGAAGGATCAAGGGGTAGAATAATGAAATTACATTTGTATTTGTGGCAGGAAGATGTGCCAGGGGAGACTTAGGTTGGACATTAGGAAAAGGTTCTTCCCCAAGAGGGTGCTGGACACTGGAACAGGCTCCACAGGGAGGTGTCACAGCCCCAACCTGACAGTGTTCAAGAAGAGACTGGACAACGTCCTCAGACACACGGTGTGATCTGTGGGGTGTCCTGTGCAAGGACAGGAGTTGGACTCCATGAGCCTTGTGGGTCCCTCCCAACTCAGGACATTCTGTGATTCTGCGTATCGGGTTGCTGCGTTTGCCCATACACACAAATGAGCAGAGGAAGGACAGGCAGACAACCCCAGTATCTCCTGAGGGCCAAGGGAACGCTTGATCCTGCTCCTCCCTGGGCCGTTAGAGGAAGATCTCACGTGAATAGCAGCTGAGGTTCTCACCAGTCAGGAGGAAGCGGGTGTCTGGTCAGCACGTTGCTGTGGCCATGCCCTGCACCTCAGCACAGAAAACGCTCCTGTCTTCCATTCAGCTCCATTTCTCCTTATTTTCCTGGGTGGGGGGCTCCCAAAGCTGTGCACATATGGAAGGTTAAGTGCCAGCCACTGAAGATGTGGCCACAGAGGTCCATGTGCTTGGATACCAGCAACTGGAGAGCCTACGGTACCTATACATTCTATGGGTGTGCATGTGGTGTGTGCATTTGCTGGTGAGCATAAAGCCAGATAAGCCATGGAGAGGAATAAGAGGCTTGAGAGCCAAGGGACGTGCATTTGCACATCTGTGTGTGCTTCTGTCCCTGCAGGGGGAGATCAGAGGATCCAGCTACTGGACAGACCATTTAAGGGGATTTACATCACACATAGATGTATATTTTCCACTAACAGGCTTTCATCCTCATCAGCGGTGCTGCTTGTGTGGATCAGGAGCAGCCAGCCACCTGCACGTGCATTCTTGGTGTGCCTGTCTAGCAGGAAAACGGGCTCAGCATCACTCCTGGCTGGCCCTGGGGACACAGAGCCCATTAGGCTGCTGCTTTTGGCAAGTCCTGCCACCAGTTGTTTCAGTTGGCCCTGCTGAAAATAGATCTAACTATGTCTATTTAAAAAGATATTTAAAAGTATTAAAATGCTATTGTGTGGTTTGTAGGATAGAACCAGCCCAGGGCAAGATTAAAAAGAGATAAATGGTCACAGGTAGTCGTTTGGACAATAAGACTGCCACCTTTAAAAACTCAAAAAAAAAAAAAAAAAAAAAAAGAAGATGCATGAGTGTTTTTGTCATCTGTTTCCCACAGAAACATTCACTTTACAGATGATTAAGTACATTAAACCCAGCATCTTTAACTCAAAGCTCTGTGTAAGCTCTGCTTAAACAGCAGCATCTTTGGCCACTATGAGAGGCAGAAAACTTGTAGGGGACCAGGCAACTTGTATGGATAATACTTGGTAAAGGAAACCAGGAATTCTCCCCCATAGGTTTAATTTCTATTATTTTCTTGATGTGCATCAGGAAGCAGGGAATTCGCAACCTCCTCCCAGCATTTGCTAAAAATCCTGGCTTAGCAACACAACCTGGCCACGGCCAAGCACCTACACAGCTGCTGCTTCTGGCCTTCTGTCTGACTTAAAACCAACTCTTCTCACTGCTTCTTACCTGTCTGATTTCTCCCCTCCCTTTAATTTATATCCTAGCCATTAGAGCAGTGAAAGCACTTCAGAATACAGTTTACGGTGACACCCGTCACTTTCTTTGAACTAGAGCAGTAAAAGTCTTACTGTCACTCTCAATCGAGGGCTTATTTCTACCTGTAAAACAAGTGACCTTCTTTTGACCTGCTAAGAAAGCATTTAGTTTTCTACTTTACCTGGTCATTCTGCAGCTTTCTAGCCCTCCATCCCTTAAGCTGTATTAAAGACAACGTCTCAACACTGCACCTGAAAATGAGTTTTAAGAAGTTTTCACTGATAATAAACCAAGGGCCTCATCTAAGGGCCAGAGATGTCAACAGAAAGACTTCCACTTGTCCATTTCAGTGGGCTTTACATCACAACTTTGTTTTACCAACAGGTTTTTAATCCTTTCCACATGCACTTTTGTCACAGTTCTGCATAAGTGAGGGACTTGCATTGCGAAGAAAGAACACCATCAAAATCAGAAGTAAAAAATTATGGACTTTTTTTTAAGATTTGGGTCTCCAAGAGTAATACAACTGAAAGTGATTATTTCAGATTCCTGTCCTTTTTTTATTTGCAATTACAGTTAAGATATTAAATAACACTGAACTGCAGGCTCTTCTCAGAAGATCAAAGTTAAATTGCTTTCCCTGGATTCTGATTAGTTGAATACAAAACCTGTGCTAATGTTTACACACACCTTTATCTACAAAGAACACTGAGGTTTCATTTCTACACCAGAATGATACATGGTTTCCTAATAATTTCCTTGAAATGATGTAGATTCTTCTCAATTTCCAAACGGTCATAATCCTGGTCCTGTAATTTCTTGAACTATGATCTGTTAGCAATGTGGTGTTTTGACATGCTATTTATTTTGGAGTGGACTTGGAAAAGCAAAGATGACTTGAAGAACTAAGCTGAAGTTATTATATGATAACAATTTTAGTTTGAAGGTTTAGGCCAAAATTAATTTTAACAACACTGTGATTTATTTCTGGATGCCTTTTTGCTAGATGTGATATTATTTCTATCAAATTATTTGGTGATGAAAAACAAGTCTGGTTTAAATAAATTGGACTATCACTGGCAATTTTTCATTCTGGTCAGAAATGACTTTAGATAAATTTCAAATATTCTTAATATTTAAATATTCTTAATATTTAAATATTCTTAAATTTTTGTCTCAAAACTGGCCATTGAAAAAGAAATGGAGAATACAGAAGGGTTACTGCTTTCATAATTGTGAAAATTAAGAAGTTACCTAGGAAAAATACCGATTCTTTCATGCAAAACTTTAAAGAGGAGGAAGAGAAAAAAAAAATCCCCCCCACCCTTTCCCCAAGCCTGGCTGGATATACACATTTAATCTACCTTTTTGTTAAACTGCTCGAGAGGTTGAAATTTTTGGCCCATGTATCATGACTCCTGACAATACTTTGCAAACCATGATGTGATCGTCTTAAGATCTCCCCAGCAACGCTGCTGGACTAACCAGTGTGCGAAGCAAGAGTTTTAGTCTTGCAATCCTCACAGTTCCCTTTGATCTTTTCTGGGATCCTCATAGCAGACAAGTTGTAAGCGGCCCAGCCAAAACGAGCCTTTTAGAAGTAAATGCTCACTTTAAAGTCGTTAGCATGTAATTTAAGTTCCCATTATCAGATTTGCTACTTGAACACAACTAATAGGTGTCTGGTTTTGATATTTCATACACAGGTGTGAAGGTCAAAGCAGAATATTTTAAAATAACTTTAATATATTCTAAAGATAATTCCTTGGCTTAAGTACTCCTACCAGGATTTCTAGATTTAAGTGGCCATTCACAGGAGATTCTAGATGAAGCATTACGTAAGGGTTGAAGAGGCAGAAGACATTACAATAAGGCCTCAGTTTAAATAACCATTCAGTCATAAAAATACAAGGTAGGAACAATAAGGACTTCACTTCTAAGAGGTGCCTTTTTTTAAGATAGTGGGGAAGCAAGTGTTCAGTAGAATACACACCCCACTTGGTCTTGCCTAGGCCCACGTTAAATACACAAAATATAGATAGTTTGGCAACAACGCAAGTTTGCTTTAAACATCTTTCACCCACAGGAAGGGAACTTGACATTACAAAGTTTGATGGTATTGCCTCATTCAAGAAATATAGTTCCTTCCCCCTAATAAACAAGGGCAGCAGAGCAAATCCACTGTTGACTAAGATGACTGGTCTTTAATAACCACTTCTCTGCATTTTATACGAGGTACTGGTGGCCTAAGATGCACAGTTAAGTTCCAGAAACATTCAATCAAGTCCAGGAAGCACCTTGGTCATACCAAAATGATATAAACTGAGAATTTACTTTCTACATCAGTCCCTGCAGGTCATTTATACTAAAATGAGTTCCAAACCATTAGTAGAGTACATGAGAGAAGACCTACATTTCTGGGAAGTTCCATTATAAAAAATAATTTTAAAAAGTCATCATTTTGTGATGGCTTTCCACCTTAATTGGTTGATGTAAAAAAGGATGTGCAATCAAACCACATCACAGCACTATGATTTTTTAATTAAACAATAAATTAACAGTGTGGAGATCAATACGCAATTCCATTTGAAAATGCCAGATGGGTCCAAATTTAGAAAAGGTCATACACATTGTAGATTAGCTCTCCTGAAATAATTAGTAAAAGAAGATGCAGTCTAGCCTCCTAATTTGGAGCACATTTTGAAAAATGTGAGTAATTACTTATTTTCAGTATTAGGAAATTAATACAAAGATCATTGAAAGCCTGGAAATTTTACAACAGTTTGAAAAATGTGAACTGAAGGTTGCAAGATGGATGCTGCGTTCAAAGGAAAAATTCAGAGCTAGCTGGGCAGAAATGGGAGAGGGATGAGGTGTTTGTGCTTTTGTTCTGATCGCCTTTAGAACTGCCCAGCACAGACATGGAATTTCAAGACCTACAGAACTTCTTTTTTTTTCAGAAATAAATAGCCAAAACCAAGTTTATCTATTTAAGGAAAAGAATAAGCAAGTAGAAAAATGGAAGGAAGCTGAATAAAATTATAAACAAATACCACCCATGGGATCTCGAGTGATCCAGCTACTTTATTTTTATAAATATTGAGATTGAAAATGCAGTTCTCCTAGCTGCTACAGTGTTTGATACACTATATTTTACTACATATATAATGGTTACAAAGAAAACCATACTCCTAACATCAGTT
The DNA here is from genome assembly GCA_013399365.1 of Pampusana beccarii. Lineage (NCBI taxonomy): Eukaryota > Metazoa > Chordata > Aves > Columbiformes > Columbidae > Pampusana > Pampusana beccarii. The sequence goes on along the minus strand of VWYH01002511.1, from coordinate 931,788 downwards.
TTCCCATCTACCTGGGTGTCCGGCATTTGAACAAAGCTGTGATCCAAACTAAAGATCATTTGATCCAGAGACACCCGAGCAAACTTATACCAGATAGGAATTTACTCAGGTGTCTTCTGACCAAGGAAAGTGTGCGTGGCATTGTGCAGTTTGGACTGATTTTTCGATGGCTTGTGGCCAGCTAAGCCCAGCTCTTCCTGCAATAGGCCAAGCAAGACTAAGCTTTGCGGGAACGCTGTTTGGGAGGTCAGGACCAGGTGCAGCGGTGGGCAGATGCAGCACTTGGGTGTTGCTACAGAGGAGAAACAGATGAGCATCCATCCGACGACAGTCAAACATACACAGTGAGTTTTCCTTTGTTCAACAGCCAGTTTAACATTATTGTGTTTTTCTTCAAAATCCTGAGCAAATCAGTAAGTTGCTCTTTTAAAGGGAGAGACCCAAACCATCTACCCAAAGTACCCAAGCCTGGATTCCAATTCCCTGGAACAGAGGCAGGTTTCTGTATTAGGCATTTTGGAGTATTTGCTGAACTTCAGAGTCCTGATCTCTATTTATCATATTAAGAGATTAGTTTCTGTAAGCTTCTAATATATATTGCTAAAAATAGGCAGTACTAATCTCTCTGCCTTTCCCCATTCTCCCAACTTTTCCCTGCTAAGGTCTCATATTACTTAAGCCTCATGGATTACAGGCAAGAAAGACAGTCTCATCCTAGTGAAAAGTTTCATAGCATAACTGACAGAAAAGAGATGCCTAATTATTTTAAGCAGCTGTGTTAATGGGACTACACTCCAGGATATGAGCAGGCTTCTGAAGCTCAGGCTAACCTGGGAGGACAGCAATTTACTCATATTAAGGACCGAGCTCAGAAGTACTGAACATAAATTAGATTTGTGACTTGAGATTCCTTATGGTATCAGTAAAGAAGATACTATATTCTTCAACAGACCTTAAAAAGGGTAATAAATGGAAATGGATATCCTGTAAAGGATTTCTTATATTCGAGCAAGCTAGAAACACACCTTCAGCCTCTCAAGTGTCATTCTCTCAAAATGAGAACGAACTCCTTACACTTATCCCTTGTAACTCTACCCTTAAACATAAACCACTGACCAAGTCTGGGACTAAGACTGGACCTAGCCACAACTAGGCTCCATAAGGAGTTTAGAAAGCAAGGGAGTCCATTCTGAACCCTGTGAATCAATGAGAAGGTTTTCCTTACGCTTTGCATCTCCATCTAGATGATTCTAGCTCGAGCCTAGCTCAATATTCCTCTTTTGAGTGAGGTGCATTCCACTCACCCATGACAATAATAAGAGAAGTACAAAGCTGGAATCACTCCTCAGAATGTGAATGACTAATTTAGCAATAACCCCATCATTAGTACCCTGGTAGCCACAGGTCCTAATTACATCTAATATTTTGTAGTCTATTAAGTATCTGATGCAGTGCTGAAAGAAAAGTGCAAAGAAGGACACTGAAGCCAATGAGCAAACACACAAATGAAGCATGCATCTTTTATGAGAGCTTCTTTTTTCGCTCTTTACAAAGCAAACTCTGTTCTACAACAGATTGGAAGACTGATTTCACACAGCAGCTGATATCCTTTTTTTTTCCTTTTCAAAAAGAAAGTGCTATTCAACCAAGAAGTAGGTGCCAGTCTGTCTGACACCTTTGGCAGAAGAAGTACTCTGCTCTCTCTCTTGTACCTTTTAACGGCCTGAAAAGAAAGCACAACTCTCAGGTGGGAGAAAACTAGAATGAAAATGCATGTACTCCCCTAGAAAGAACACTGACTTCAGTAGAAAAAAAATGTGTACAAGAATTCCAGTTCTTTAATTTGTACTGATATAACTAGGGCTTGAAATAAAACACATTTATCCATTGGGCACCTTGCCATAGTATGTGAAAGAGCTGAAGTCCTTCTTAAATAGAATTAGCATTTAATTAGCAAAAATCCTTGAATTCAGGTCCTGATAAACTAAGAGAACTAGATACTCCTCTGTCAATTCCAAAAAATACAGGCTTTTCCCTCACCTTCATCGTATTACTTCAGTGGTATTTAGTGGAAAAATGTGTTGGAAATTGCTGCATCTTTAGGGATAACAAAAAACATAAGTAGCTGAGCAAACAGGAATATTTGGGGAGGGGTAGAAGGAACCTGTGCATCTTACCCAAGTAACAGCAGCACAGGCCAAGCAAGAATCTGAAACAGGGTATGTCAGACGTTGCATTTCAGCTCAAGCTCGGGAAAGGCCAATTTTCCCTTACAATTCTGTCTCTAGGTAACGGAATCCCTGTCACACACAGCTTTCCACATTCTCCCAGAGGACCCTGACATGAGCAGCGCAGAGACCACTGCTATCAATAGGTAATGCTATATCTTTATCTTTTTATAAAATGTCACAAAAACATAACATTACACTGTCACCTATGACTGGGGGTAGAACAGAGCTGCATACTTTCCAACAGTTGCGTGCGCGCTGCAGCAAACCTTCACGTTTCTGTAAAAGCTCTTCACAGGGCTGGAAGGCAGCAACCCCAAGATCTGCAAAAGCCTTTCTGGTTGAGGAGAAATGTGCCGTGACAATGATTAGCCTGAAAGGCGTGAATGCCTGGCAGACTTTGAGCTATTGCCATCTGCAGAACGAACAGGCTGATGAGAAAGCAGCTCAGAAGCCAGCAGTCACTTTGTGCGGTGACGCCAAAGTCTTGTAGTAGTGGCTTCCTAGAAGGGATGATGGTTCTTGCAAACAGTTACTCCAAACCGGACTAGAGGACTAGAGTAAGGAATGGTCTGTGGACAGCAGATACGGCAAGGCAGAGGAGGATAGATAACTGTAGGTTTTGGGGGGTGACTGATATGACCTAGTAGTGTGCAGAGAGCAGCATCACCTCAGCTCTATCATGGTAGAATCTGCTGCGGCAGATCTGAGGCTGTGCCTGCAGCAAAAGGCCATGACAACCTAATGTGAGGAGCAACCAAGCAGCTGAGCTGCTTCCCAGCATGCCGACAGAGGAAGAAGAGGACATGGCCAAGGAATTCCTTGTGAGCAGTGGAAGCAGACACAGGGAGAGTGGAAGTGAGTAAGGATGAGTAACACACTGTGGCTGCAAGTCTGATGGTTGTGCAGCTCAGAGCAGGACACTGGGTGGTAATGTGACATCCCTGTGCACGCTGCTGCTCACCCAGTCCCTCGGGTGCCTTGAAATCTTAGTTCCAAGCTCAGCAGTGGTACTCATACCAGATGCAATACGATTTTTGAAGGCCTTTTCGATGAGATTTTCTATGTTCTCCATAAAGGCTTCAGGACAGATGATATCAGCAAGGTGATGAGTCAAAGATGGATATAGACTATCTGTATAGTTACAGCACGCTACTTTTCTACTTTTACTAAAACCTTTTTAACCTAAAATGAAAATAGCCAAGAAAAAGAACTACACGTCAACAAGGAAGGAGTGCCAAGAGGCATTATAGAATTCGATTGCTTTCACTTAAGCACCCTCAACAAGCTCAATAATTGTTCAACACAAAGCAGTTCCTCTCCTACTCTCAAGACAGCATCTCCTTTAATACTCGTTTCTCAGAGAGATGCATCAAGGCACAAAGCAGTAAAATAATAAGCCAAAGATTGAACTATTCAGGTAGAGCTTGGACCAAATGTTGGAGACCTATTTCCTGGCAAGTAACAGAAGATTAAAGACAATAAATAAAATTAAATATCTGAAACATACAACCAGTGAATATTACTAGCAAAGAAGTTTGGGAAGAATCACCAATGCTTATGTCCTTCCTACAAAATTATTCTTAATATGTTGATGTAGTTGAAAACTGATGTAACCAGAAAAAAACACATAAGTTTTTAACCTCAGTATAAAGACTTCATTGCAATATCATAGAATCATGGATTTGCTAAGCTTGAGGTAAATGTCTGCTTAGAAATTATAATGCCTTTAAAAATGCATCAGAACTGGGTTGAAGAGGTTCAATGATTTCATTTATCAATGAAAATTACGTCCATCCAAACCCAATGTCTTTGCACTGAAGTCTGCATAAAAAGCCCAGGAAGCCATCCTTGTTTTTCACAATCGGGTGGTTAGATCTATTTTTAAATACAGACAATGCAGGGAATTTATCTTAGGGTTCTTGATATCCACTTCAAAGTTTTAAGGCTCTAGCAGTAAGAAAATCTTATCTGCTCCTATCAGTGGTGCCCTCTCTCTCTCCTATGAATTGCACCAAACGTTCGGTGGTTGATGTATCAGATGATGGCTGAAAGAAAAGCTGAGAAATGGGGTGGCATTTCAGGCTGAGTGGAATAGACAGATTGGCTGGAATAATAAAGCTGCCAAACTAAATATGGCTTTGAAGAAGCCCTCGGCTTCAGTCTAGTCCTGCTATCCGCACTCGCTGCTGCTGCATGTACCCGAGAAGAGAGATCTGGATGACAGCAGAGAATGGAGACATCTGATAAAAACAAAACAAATTTGACAGGGAGCAAGTTGACCGACCACTGTATTATTCAGTTCGTATCCCTTAAACGTATTAAGTTGCAAACAGGTTGCGCGGATTGACAGCAGCACAGCCACGACAAAATCTGGAGTCAACACAGGCTGTAAAACCTGCTAACCAGTTTGGTCAAGCACCGAGACAGCCAACTGTGGTGTCCTCCTGTGCTGCTGAAACCCCAGTGCTCCCCAGGCCATTACCGGTACTGACCCAGCTCCTTTCCAGCTGTTCTGTCCGGCAGGATAATTCTAACGTTACTACAAGGTGACAAGTCTTTAGACAGGGAAGGTTCCTCAAATACACAATGTACATATACAGCTATTAACTGCGCTCGTAGGCTCCCAGCTTCAAAGCCACAGTTCAACATCTAGATTTCAGAAATCTGTATCAATAGACATTGTCTTCAATTGGACCCAGGAGCTGCTGAGTACAGAGTTAAAATAATAATAATAATAATAATAATAATAATAATACAAACTACCCATAAAAAACAATGAGCAAGATAATGGATTTAACTAAGAAAAAAATTACCTTTCATTTTATCCATGCAGTAAGCTATAAAACAACACAAACCCTTTCAAAACTAGTAGAACAACGAAAGGTACCTTTAAAGTGTTCTTGTAGTAAGAGCCTGGATTAGGTTCTTGAATTTTCAGCTCAGTCACAGCCTGTCAAACGTGTTTCCACCTCTTCCACTAACTGTTTTATTGCTCAAGTTTGTATTTTTCCAAGATGGATATCCCTGTTGTGGCCAGATTTCTGTCAGAATATTCACATGATGCTGCTGCAATGATGACAGAGCACACGTGGCACCTGTGGAAAAACAGCAAAACTTATGCATCACTAAGGAAAAAAAAATGTTTCAGCGCTGATGTGCATTAGAGCACTGATCCCCACCTGCAAGACCAGTGGGGAAAGGAAAAAAGCTGGAAGAGAGGATCAAAATTCTTGAATGAAAAGATAACACGCTTCTTGCACTTTGTTTGAAAATGTCAGTTTGGAGAGCTTCAAAACTCTTGCTGAAGTCCAGGCAGGAAATCCACTGGTTTTCCTATAGCCACAAGTGTTTTCTCTATCAAAGAAATAAACCAGATAGATTTGTCAGGAAGAAATTCCAAAACGACGTTGATTCATACTCATTTCTTTCTTCTTTTCTACTTTCACAACCATTTGGTAACTTTTTCACCACTTTTCTGGGAACTGAAGCCAGGCTGAGCTCCTCTTTATTTCCCAGAGCCCTCTGAGTAATGACCCTTTCCTAGTTTTTAGCACCTCACCCATTCCGAACAATCAGTTCTCAATCACTAGCACTAACACCACCTCGAACAACAGTTCTGTCACGCCTGTCTTTAGGATTTCTAAATGATATCAATATTTCATAGTCTGTTAATCCAGTTAATGCCAGAATTCCTCCACAGAAAGCTGGCGAAGAACAATCTCATTGTAAGTCACCTTCTTCACAAATAAAGAACGATGCCATATAAAAATGCATAAGCAAGAAAGTTTATTTGTATCAGTTCATAAGTCTACTTTTTTTTTTAAAGTCAGTAGCAGGCCAACATTTACTTTGCTATTTCTCTTATTACTTTTGTACTTTATGATGATCAAACTAACATAACGTATCTACCACATTTACAATGGACTATGTCTTTCCAAGTGGTCTGGAAGTCAAAGAGACAGAATTAGAACAAGCTACTTGTTTTGTTTCAAAGGCTTTAAATCCCTGGCACCCTCCTCAGAGTTTTGCGATATTAACCCCTTGCCATGCCCTTTTCTTCACACACTTATCCGGTTCTACATGAAGTGTGCCTTGTCCCCTTCAATTATTTCACACACGGGCAGAATTTACTACCTTGGCAAATAGCACTAAGGTCCGCTCTGCTTTAAGAGGCAAATTCAGAACAAAACCATAGGAAGTTGATCTCTATAAAAGGATTGCAGGACAAGCGATTTATGTTGTCTCTTTGAATTATCCAGTAAAGAGTGTGAAGAACACAGGTGCAGAAGCTAATACTGAGAAATATCTGGACCAGATTCAAGTTTGCTCTGTTTTGCTCCTCTAACTACAGGAACCAACGTGATATTTAAATAAAGTTTCCAACAATAAACAACTACATTCGCAGTCCAGAGAGATTATTTATTGGAAAACAAAGGTGAATTAAAAATGGTTTCAACTCCTCAAAGCCTATTCATTTACTACCATAACCATTAAACTCACAGAGTATAGCAGATTTATTGCTTGCAATTTGTGTTTTCCAGCCCCAGGGTTTAATGTGATTTTGTGTACGCATCACCATAAATGAAATGCCTATTTTTTAACTCGTGTGAACTCAAGGCATAGAAAGGTGCTGCTCTGGCAAAACACAGAAACTATTTCTCTGTTTCTGCTAACAAACACAATACTCAGAGCAACTCATCTCATGGGTTGCCCGTCCCTTCTCACGGCACATAGAACAGAGGTTTAACACCAAAGCTGTTCAAAACTTTCTGATCTTCCCTTTTCTTCCATTAGAACTTAAATTCATGAAGATCAATAACTTTTCTTTTAAAGAGCTGATACCAATTTCATCAATGGAGGGTGCAGCGTACAGAATATTCACATTTTGTTTTTTCCTCAAAAAAGACAAGACACCTCATTTTGGTGATTGCCCCAGGCAACTGAATCAAACTCATTTCAGATGGTCTAATCAGAGATTATGGCAACTTCACAGTTGCTCCAATGCATTCCTCTCTAACTATTAATTAGTGAGCCCAGCGACAAAGGATTCAAATTATATATGTGTTTCTTCCACCCCTGGACAGACTTTACACAGGCAAAGCACAGATATATGTCATGGGTACACGTCATATAAAATAAATAGGTGAGGGAAGGTGCAAGAGCAACATGTGTCATTTAACAGTATGTACACACTTCATGTATAGAAAGGAAATTACTGCAACATGTTTATAAAAGGACTTTCCTTCCATGGTGGTATAAATGTGCATGGAGGTTGGGGTCTAGACGCTCTTAGCAGCATTTGAGTTTTCTTAATCCTAAAACTCTGAAGCTGTAAAAAGAACATACTGATTAAAATGTATATAAAGCTAGGGAGTATTTTCTGCTGAAACTATAGAATCATTCCAATAGCTGTCCTTATTCAGCTATATGGTGGCAGCAATATGATTTTGTCAATTGCCCTCTTTTTTTTCCTTAATACAAATCCATTTTTTTAAACCTATCATAGGCTTTATGACAGACCATTCTAACCTGTCATTTATACTCTACCCACTTGTTTCAGCCTTTGTCCAAGGCTCCAAACCGACACGCTATTCTGTTCAATCTCAGAGCAAAGCAAAATAATCCCATTTCGCTTACACAGGAGCAAACATACTCTATTTTGAAAGGTAAATAATTCTAAGTGTTGGAGAAACACGAAAGAAATTTCCCCACTCAAATTTGCTGTTTAATAGCTTACAAAAGCGAGTTCTGTTCCACTGGCACCCAACTGTACAAATTCTGGCTGCAGTTCAGCAGAATGGATATCACACATTTAAATCCTGCTGATTAATATGGGGCTCGTGTGCTCAGTCACTTCAAGATCTATATAAATACAATAAAGTTATTAGTACCTCCCTATGCTTCACATTAGAATAAAAGAAAAAAAATCTAATCCCAAGCCACAGACAAGCATGTAGATAACTAGCACACAGACAACCCTAGAAAATACATACATATATACTTCTATATATCTGAAATCCTTCACGTGATTGTGAAATTAGTGGATTAGTGTGTTTTTGTGGGATGCTGCAGCAACAGCTGGGCAAAGCCATTTGTTTCATCACATAGCAACAAACGTGCTTAGAGCCAGCTGCAGTTATCCTTGGGGAGCAACAGAAGCCCCAAGTTCTCTCAATTAAACCAGCAACAACTCTGAAGAAACCCAAAGAATCCAGGCTGCGAGTGGAGATGGCATTTAGTCATTTTGATATGGGCAATGCTTTAATAAAACTTGCCACATTCTTTCTTAAGATCACAATTTCATAAAATTCCAGGACAGTTCTTGTCCAAAAAAAAAAAAAAAAGAGATTGTTTTAAAACATTATTTTTCTTAAAATACAGTTTTAGTTGGAGCTAGGGGAAAAAAACTAATTTTAAAAAAAAAATCAACATTTTAAGATGATTCTGACATGTTCTGAAAAGCCACTCAAATGCAATGATATTAATACCAAAAATACTACTGTTATTCTGTTATTCTGGAAACACCACAATGCAGTTTTGGGAGCCTTTGGTTTCTCACAACATCTTTTTGCTTTTAGTCCCAATCACTATTGACTGGCACTGGCACTCAAATATGGAAACACAAGCCTAGCAGAGATTATTTAACAGAAAAATCAGAACAGGCACCACATTATTTATCCAGGTTTGCACCCACTTCCGCATTATGTACACAACATACTCAGAAAATTCCTTTGCTATAAAGCAAGTTGTATGTTCTTTAAAATAAAGTCAGATTACTGGCTGGAAAGGTTTTTGTTATTGCTCCTATGCAGAGAACTACTGTAACATTTTATTGCTTTTTCAACAGCTGAAGAAGGTCTTGTTCCCTCTGCACTTTCTAGTGTATTATTTTTCAGATTTTATGAGGCATTTCATTATATGAATTATGGGTGGTAGATCTGACCTTGTTGCAATTTAAATTGACCAGTCATGGATCAACTTTTGCAAAAAACGCTGAGCATCTGAAGTTTATATAAATTTTTGAAGCGAGTTATAAAATAATAAAATTAGTCAGGAATCGCAGCATTTTTTAATTCAGGTTGAAAGAAAGATAAAGTGGAAACTCGAGCAGAATTGATGCTGCTGAACCTACTCAAATTTTAATTTCTTGAATTTCCCTGCACATGCATCACCTTTAACTTTGAATTAGTCGCTAAGTTCATGCAAAACTCAAGGGATATGCAATTCCAATACCTGATCTGAGAAATGCTCAGAACTTGTATGTGTGGGGGGGAAATAAAATTGTATAACATTTTGTATATATATTGTGTATATATATATATATTATATATTTTGTATAAGAACACCCCCATAAGCAATACTTTTATATTTTACATATCGAAAGCCAACTAAAAATGCTGTAATACATATTCAGAAGTTATTTTGACAGAGCTCTGACATTTTAGATTAAACCTCATGCATTCATTTATTCGTCCGTCTGTATGAGGATGTATCTGCCACATCATTAGACGTGGGGGTTACTCTAATGCAAAGCTTGGGGATTCCTTCCACCTTCCCACCGCTCCTCAATTCCCTCCACACAAACCACCACCGTTACACAGGCCCCATCTAAAGCCAATGAGGATAGTAGCTATATTTCCATTATTCTGATAGGCTTTTGATCTGAATTGTGTATGCTCAGTTGTGCCAGAAAACACTTATCGCAGGGTTTATGAATAAACACTCCTCTATTTTTAGAGGAAGGCAGTCCAAAGATGGTTTTGAGAACCTTTAAAACAAGGTATTTTACTACTACTGATCTCACAGGTTTGGTTTTGTTGTGTTTTGGTGGTGGTGGCGGTGGTGAGTTGTTGTTGTTGTTATTTTTTTATAGATTATAGCAGAAAACAACTTGCTTGGCAGAGTTAAGGTATTAAAAATTATTTTTATCCATGCACTATCATTAGTTGGTTCAGCAGTCTGATCTCCTGGAAAAGATCAATTATATAAACTCCTAAACTCATTTCAGTGCCCACTCTGATACCAAATGAAAGCTCATACTGAAACAATTAGTGCTCGCAAGTTCGTTACGTGAGACATTAAGGCCTATTGATCAATAATCTCATCAAGCAGGTGATTATCATCACTAAAACCCTTCATGTCTCCAGGCAGCCAGCCAGAGGCTGGGGCAAACAACAGACCCCAGGTTTCCAGAAACTTCTATTTGATACCGTCTTCATATTTCTTCTCCTCCCACCTACAATTCATAGTAGAGAAGGAAAACTTTCTACAGACACCTGGGAGCCGTTAACAAGACAAGCACACCTCTGGGGGCTAAATAAAAGAGGGTTTTATCACCTTATTACCTCTGGCAGGGATGGGATGTGATCCTAACTCCCAGATAGACAAATCTTCAGAATAGGAAAAGGCAAATGCCATCCTGGCTGTTTCTGAGTATTCTTTGATTTACACCATAGACAAAAAGCTAGAGAGAAATTTCTCACATGAACCTATTACCCAGGCTAACTTCAATATCAAAGGAAATTGTTCTCACAACATATGAAATAATTATTTCTCCTAGACTTTATTATTATTGAAGCATGAAGTCATTGCAGGTTCTGTCTCTGCTGCTTGATTTCAGAACTGTTTAATCACCACCCCAAAAGAAAAGCCATCTCTTCTGGCACACACTATGCTTTACCAGCACTCTGTCAAATTCAGATTTCAAAGTTTTGTATGCAAAGCTTGACAATCTTTTCATCTCTAAAAGCCTAAATATTAGTTCTCAGAAAAATTGGATATTGAGAAAGTTTTACAGGAGAGAAAATTTATTAGTTACTATGATAATACAGAGAATCAATTCTCCAAAACGACATGTTTCAAGTACAGCAGAAAATCATGACTTCCAGGATTAGGCCCAGACCACCAAACAGTATCTTGAAGAGTGAAAAAAAAAATAATCTGGAATTAATGTAACCTAATTCAGTAGTGTGGCATTAATAACAACTTGTCTATGATTTGACGGCGATGTGACTTTTGCAGCTGTTCCTTTTACCAGGCAAACGATGCAATAGTACTTAGAAAAAATGTTCCATGCAAAACACACCCTGTAAATAAGTTTTACTCCTCCGGACAATGCAGCAAATCAACACTCAGAGCACTATGATGCCAACATCACTAAAGAAGTTTTCCTCTGAAATTTATTTTAATGTGCATAGCAGAAGGTTAGAAAGAAAAACGCCTACTTAAAATATAAAGCAATTATTAGGACAATAGCACAACTAAAGTTTTATTCTTGCATCAGTGTAAATTCCCTGGAAAACTCTTGGGAGCTGAATTTTTCAATATAGCATATTCTTAAACTGAGGGGTGGTTTTATCCTGAGCTTATATAGGATAACACACCCCAATAATCCTACAGCATCCTTAGGCTGGACTGGACATTCTGCCTAAGATATCACAGATATGGAGTGCTGATTCTGATTTATAAACAGCTAAGAGATCCAGCCATATGGACCAACCCAATCTAATTCTAACAATCATCTAACATTTCAAGTAATAACCTAATTAAAAAAAAAATATGGAATTTAGTTCGGAAGTTACAATTCATTTATATGACAGTCATCCATAAGCTAACTTCACAAAGTTCAACTTTTTTTCCTACTTTATAAAAGCCAACAAAGTAATCATAGATTATTTACATGCGTCCCCTTGCATGCAACAGTTAAACTAAAACATTATTTGGGACCTTTGAATGAGAAGGCAGAATCATAGAGGAAGTTTACAGATACAGAGCAGGGTTTAATCTCCTCATTTTCCCTGTATGCAGATGTAGAATGTACACAAAAATTTAAAATGTACACAAAATAGCAGATTTAAACTGGCAGGGTAGTACTATGCAGCCAAACAAAAAAACCTCATCAGTACTACAACCTGAGGCTCTAAACATCTGTACAGTGCAATACGATGCTCCTTAGTAACAGGGAGTAGGAATGTGGATACAATGAGGCTTGATAATCCACAGGGGCTAAGTAATTTGAAAGGTTTTGCCATTCCTTGAGGCAACAAGTGTAAAGTGGTGCTTCAGTACAGCCCAAAAATCATTGCTAGCATAAATAAGGCACTGGCGCATTGAGGTGAGGGCAGGTGGAAAATTCCATCATGTTTGAGAGGGGATGGAACAAAACAAAGAAAACTGCTTCCATCTTAAAGCTGGAAAAGTTTAACAGCTAAACAGGAAAAAGCCCTACAGATTAAATAAGAAATCATAGAATCATTTCGGTTGGAAGAGACTCAAGATCGAGTCCAACCATAACCCAACTTCAGCACTAACCCACGTCCATAAGAACCTCGTCTAAACGCCTTTTAAACCCCTCCAGGGATGGTGACTCCACCACTGCCCCGGGCAGCCTGTTCCAATGCCTGACAGCCCTTTCCATGAAGAAATGTTTCCTAATATCCAATCTGAACCTTCCCTGGTGCAGCTTGAGGCCATTTCCTCTAATTCTGAGTTTATTTTTCACTTGCTCATTCAGAGCTCTCCTAGGCCAACCATCTTGTAAAGAGCTGCTTTTCTTCTACAGATGTGTGGGGACACAGCCATGGAATTTGGATGCTCAGATTTGCTGGGTCAGTTCTATCTCCTGTTCCTTCCATCATTCAAGAAAGTCACACAGTACTTGGCTCTCTGGTTCTTTATAACCAAATCTCCTCTCAACGAAGCCCCAAAATTTGGAAGGGAGGAGGGGAAAAATTCTATACATGAACAAAATAGCATTTCTGAAGGGGAAGAAAAAGCCAAACTACTTTTGGTGTCAAGCATTAGGAATTCTAAAGCATTTGGGACCAAACTTCAATTACTAGGTTACACAAAAATCTCAATTGCAGGGAAAGCTTTCATCAGAATCTAAGTGACATCTCCATCCTGGGAGATATATCCCTCAGAAAAGGTCTCCGAAGCGTAACTGGAGTTAGATCAAGGAGATAAACTCTTTTTCCTTAAAACTGGAGGAGTTACTTGCAGCAGAAGAGTCAAGGGCAAACATGAAAGCAAGTTTGCTTCTTAACTGGGCGATACAGCTTTTAGCTACGTTCACTGCCAGGCCTGCAACACCGACCAGACAAGTTTAGGGGTAAATAAAAGTGAGTAAATGGCCCCTTCCCAGCCACTCCGAGCCTGTAAAAATGATCTAGTATGTCACATTTCAAAGTCTTTCTAAACAAATACAAAATGGTTAAGCACCATGCGCTGACTGTGCTGGAATCCAGAATAAAGTATCAATAATTGTACTTTTTAGCTTTTGCATGAGAGTCAGGAAATTTGCTGCAAGTAGACAGCTTTAAAAAGTGACTAATATAAAGCTGGTCCAGGAATAAAAACTTTGTCTTCCTCAGTGTAATTCTGGGACAAAAAGTCCAAAATTTGCTAAGTCAAAACTTTGCCCGTATTGAGTTTCCAGGAACTCATCCGCCTCATACCTATCAGATTTGAAATTGATTCAGTAGAATAACCTGTATTTCATTCAAAAAAGTGGCAGAACCAGTCCCTTTACAACTCTGAAACAGTAAATAAATTATATCAAAGCGTAAAACCTCTACTTTGCATCTTGTCTGTGAAAATAACTTGGGATTGAATACCTACTGAATATTAACTTGCTCTAGGGAAGAAATCCAAAACAAATAAATACAGGTGGAATGTTATCTAGGGATGAGAATTTAAAGTAATTCATAAATCTGGAGATCAACCCAGGTATTAGTTGCAAATAGCACAGATCAGGAGAATAAACATTACGAAACAGATGCAAATATGTGAGTAGCAAATGTGTGATAAAGAGCAGCCTTCAAAGTAGCTCTTTGTGTCTCGCTGAAGCTGGAGGCTGATAGAAAAAAGTCCTCATTTGGGAAACGGGCAACTTTGCACTTTAAGAAACCCAAATACAGATTAGGCGTATTACAGTTGAATCAGCTCTTCTCAAATTCGCCTTTTGCAGTGACTTTGAGTTTACCCCAAAATACATCCCTGTGCTATTTGACTTCAAATTCAGAAATCCTGGTGAGGATATTGTAAAAGTCAAGTTCATTAAAAAGTGGGAAAACTTTCCATTCTTTTTAAGATCCCTCGACACAAAGCACATCAAAAGAAGTGCTATATACATGAAGAATTGGGAAAAAGGATTCTTATGTCCAGGTGATGGAGTGAACCATCTAACCGTGTTTGGAAATAACCTGATAGTGTAGCATCACATCATTCAACTACTTGATAATGCAAAAAGAAGGTGTTTACAAGTGAGCAATCCCATTTTACATCAGTAGTACAATATCTACTAACCTGGCAATGAACTCTGGTATTTATGGGTAATTGCTTTGTGCAAAAAATCAAAGCATATTTGCATCGATCGTGGGTGCTGTATGGGGAACACAATTCATTTCAAGAGATAACTGCAGCAAGTAGCTAGAAAGAAGAATTTTAGTCTGCTCCAGTGGAAAAAGAACAAATAACTACAAGTACTGGAGTAATGGAGGAAGCAATTTGAAAATGCCTTTATGATAAAGTATTGCAAATTAATTCTTTCTGTACTTACATTTGTAAAGTCTGTTTAAATATTTTCTAATAGATATTGGTTTGTCTGGAAGCTTTTATGAACCCTGAAGCTGCGAGAATGATATTTCATTTGAAATACATTTTAGAAATGCGCTTTTCAAATTTCACTTTTCTTTAAAAAGACTCCACGAGCCAAAATGTAAACCAAAGACCTTGTGAACTCAGTTACAAGTCACACGGAAAAACTTGACACCCCAAAGGGGTAGTTTGGCCAAAACTCATAGTTTGAAATTTATCTGTAAATGTTGCCAATTAATGAGAAATATCATTTAATACTTCCAGGTTTCTTCATCCTTAATGAATAACAACACAGAAGGCTTGCAAGATAAATGAGTAAATTCATTATTAATTTATTAGGCATGATGATCTTTACTTCCCCTGCTCTAACACAGGTCAAACCCTTAAAAGCCCTTCTAGATGCTACAGGATTTATCCCTCTCATTGACTGAAAATAGACACCTTCGAGCAGCAGGAACAGAGCCAAGGAGACAATT
Organism: Pampusana beccarii; assembly: GCA_013399365.1. NCBI lineage: Eukaryota > Metazoa > Chordata > Aves > Columbiformes > Columbidae > Pampusana > Pampusana beccarii. The sequence continues at coordinate 916,484 of VWYH01002511.1, read as the reverse complement.
TATGGAATCGCAGCAGCTTGACCTGAAATGACCATGGACACGTTACTCCCAGGAACTGGAAACATAACTCCAAAGCCAAGTAGTAAGGGTCCCAAAGCTCATCGCCCTCCTGCATAAACCAGCATCAAAATCTCTGCCAACCCCCTCACGCAGGTAGATTTAGACCATCAGACATGGGAAGCTCTGCTAATAAGAAAACTAGAGATTTAGGTGTCCTGGATAGAAAAAGTTTGCAGACCTTGACCCAGTAACTTAAGTACACACAGTCTAAGTGTGCTGTGTTCAAGCTGCTGCTCTATATCCAAATCACTGGCCTGAAATCCAGCAGAATTTCAGCACGTTGATAAAATATAATTGACCTTGTGCCTATGCATTAAGGCTATGCTGTCTGGTTTAAAACGAGCAGATTCTAGCCTGAGTAATCTTGACTTGGAAATCTGAGCATCCTCTAACACTTTTTGTAGCCTGGAGAGTTGATTCAAACTCTGCACACCAAAGACCGATGAAGCTCCGTGGTGTCTTGGGGGTCGGACTAGATGACCTTTAAAGGTCCCTTTCAATCCAAACTATTCTGTGAGTCAAGAGTTTCTTTTTTAAATGACTAGAGCAGCACACACAAGTCTCAGAATGCCAGATAAGAACAGAAAACGGAGCACTCAGTAAAAAGTAACAGACTACCTGAAGAAAAAAAATAGACTTTTAGGTATTTTTGAGACTGATCAATCTAACAGTAGAAAAAAAGGTTTTCCTTTGTCTCGTGTTCCATATTCTGATATTTGCTTTTGCTCTACAGAAGGATTGCACATTACTCATTTATTAATTATTCTTGTCCATCTTGAGGCCTACTGACAATGGTACCAACAAAACCCTCCTCCGGAACTAGGTGGAATATTCCACCAAGTCAGTTTTGTGCTGCCACAACTGGTGGCAGAGGCTTTAAAGTTCTATTAACTCACACTCTTTCAGAGGCCTTGGCCATTTGCAGACATCGACCCACCCATTAAGGCAACTGGGAGCACAAACGGATCCTCCCACTGCAAACCAGTCAAAAAGCAGCAGCATATCCTCTATTCCAATGCAGTTACCATAAAAGCGTTTGGTGTTTTCTTTTCCCCCCCTAACAGTCGGAATGGTTTTGATTAAATGCCATTTACTAACTAAGCACTTTCTCACTGGATCGTGGCAGGTTTTCGGTGCAGCTCCATCTGCGGAACATTGGCGAGTTATTCTCTTAAGTAAATGTAAGACTATAAAATGTAAATATCAACATAACAGTTCTATAGCAGTAAAAGCATAATTTGAATAAATAGGGAAGCTAATGACAACCATTCCATGTAAAAGACTACCATCTCCCCCTCTGCACTAAGCAACAAACTTGCAACTGCCAATTCAGAAGTCATTCATTTGGCTCAATCTTTTGATTTTTATGAGAGGCACAAAAAATTCGTTCCTATGCATTAGCCATTAAAGCTAACTTGCCATTTTCTTATTGTTATTAGCTTGTCAGCCCTGACTTATCGATTAAGAGCAGATATAGCAAGTGAATCTTTTATCTGTAAAATAATAATAATCAGGCCGGTGGAAATAAGCAATTACCAATCTGAACAGGAAATTAGTACAAAAGGAGCAAAATATTTGTAAGGTGAACATTTAATAGGTTCTTTGGTATGGTCAGACATCTGTCTTTGACAGGACAGTTTTTTGAGAATGTGAAAGCAATGAGGTAAAAATGTGTCACTTTGTAAAAACTAGAGCCACAGATACATACTTTTTTAGAGCCTTTATAAATGATCATTTAGATGCATTGGGGTCAACACTCTGAGTGCAACAGTTCCATTTGCTATCCTTTAACATCTAAAAAACCTCAACTTTAATTTTGAGCCAAGATTACTTTTGAACCTTCCTCCCTTAATACATAAAAATTCAGTGTTCTCTACTATATATTTTCACCTTTAGCTCCAGCTGTCTAGTTACAAGCAGATGTGAAAAGTGACATCTACAAACTCATCCAGCATTATAAATTATGTCTCCAATAACTCTGGTATTCTTCAGGCCCAAGATCAGCCTGGTATAGGGTTTTGATAGTTCTGTTTATGTTTTCCTGGACAGAAGACATTAATCCACACTGGGCAGTAGAAATGAACTGGAATATTCTCCTTACAAGAAATGATAAATATGTGAAAAGCATCGAAAAAACCAAGACATCTCACTTTGTAACAAAACTTTCAGGATTCTCTGTTACTATGTTCTGATTCTGCTTACAAAGCAAAGTGGTAGAAATTTACTGGTATGGGGACATTGGGGACTGCTTGGAAAAAAAACCAAAACACAGCAACAACCAAACAACCAAATCAACACCACACAATTAAAAAACAAATTAAATTAAAAAAACACCCACAAAACCAACAAAACACACACACAAGCCAGAAAACACTGCTACTTCCAATTAGCCAAAGCAATGTAAATCTGTAGAAATAATTAGACATGAAGTACTAAATATAACTATTCCTGCCATTGTTTTGATAGCTTTTATCACATGATGCATTTGAATAGAGGTAAGTATACTCAGCTGGGTTTTTTTAAGTGTAACTGTGATTGTCAATTAAAGAAGAGATTATATTGTCAACAAAAGACAACGGAGTCTTTTAAACTGCAGTTTGCATCTGTTTCTCTTGAGCGCTAAAGAATCTGAGATTAGATTTTCCTCATTTGGGTGCTTTACTGTTAAACCAAAATGTAAATTCTAATATGTAGTTACCTTTTTTTTTTGTTGCTCTTTCTCCCACTTTAATTTCAAGACAGAACCATTCTCTACTCACCCCTTGGCTTCTTTTTCACTCTTTTAGATAACTCCGCTCTCCCTTTGAGCACAGACATACACACCACATAAGAAAAACCTCAGGAAAGGAAAATGTATTGTGCTGCCTCAAGTCATCTATCACACAACCACCATAAAATGTATTGCTCTAAAAGGTAATAAATGCAGCTTTGCTTTACAAAGCAACAGTGAAGATAAACCAGGAGCTATAAAAAAAGTGGAATCTTTTGCTACCTCATCCTCTTTGCAGCCTTGATACATTAAGACAAACTTAAGGATACTGCTTTATTACTGCATTCTCAAACATGAAATGTTTGGCGTGTAAAACAGGAAAAGGGTCTTAACTTTCTGAAAAGTAGGAGAACAAATCAAAACCAAGAGTGACCATCTTTTCTCTGCACTGAGAAACAAAAACCTTTCCAAACCAAGGGAGCCTGGGTCTCTGCTATCACAGGAGTTACAACGCTGCCCTGAAAACCCTGAGTTCCTCAACTCCGACATCAGCATTTCAGGCTGCAGACACAGAATTTACAATTGCCATTATGTATCGATTATGTGGGCCATTATGTATTGATTACAAAGAGCATCTCTTTCAACTTTCGAGTAAAAGGAATAACTTTCTTTTTTGAAGAGCTCTGAATATTTGTTCGAAGCAAACAAACTGTAGCCAACACCCTATGGCTGTTGGTTTTCCCACTGGTTGGAAAGCAAGGAAGTCTGTAAGACCAATAGCTACATTTTTCATATGAACAATTCCTGTAACAGTTGTTTCTCCTCTTTTTATACTTGGGTGACAAAAGTAGATTATTTAGAGGTTTGAGGGTTTTTTTTTTTTGCTTGCTCAGTACCACTATTTCTACCCATTATATCTTCTTTTGTTGCAAGATTACTACCCTCTGCAGGGAGAAATTATAACTCCCTTGGTCTGGTGCTAAAACACTTTATGTAAATTGAATACAAGACAGCTTTTGTATTAGGCATAGCACTTTCTGCAAAATTAGAGCAATCATGAGGCAAGCCTTTTATAACACACTTGGCTTCCCTTCCCTAGAGCTCTCAGGGATATTATTATTTTCATTTGTTTTTTAAACTCTCGAATGTTATGATCACTGAGGCCACTGCTCTCCAAAACTCTCAGTAACCAGTCCCTTGGGAGAAAGGTCTTGCGAACACTGCAATTTATAGCAAATCGAGGGATAGTTTATTCCCTCCAAATCCGAACCTCCGTAAGAAACTCCACTATATCTGCATGTCTCATACCTGTTTGGTTTGAATTTTAAAGCCCAATGGGATGTAAGCTGGCTTTGTAAACATGATTTTACAGCTGCATCAGATCTGAATTCAGAGAATATCACTTTTCCCCAGGAGAAGTCACCGAAGCTTCACCTGGGAAATCTCGTGATTTACTCACATGCAGTTTCCATGTTATTTTCCCTTCTGGTCCCAGCCAGCAGCAGTTCCTGACCAGACTCCTAGCAGACCAACCATCATTTGCTGCCTCTTCATCGTCCCCTGAGGATGTAATTTATTCAGAGCAATACATGCAACTAAACCTAAGAACTGAAGAGCAAACAGCTCATGATAGTTTAAATAGACTCAAATGACAGTTCTGGATATATGACCATCCTTTGACTCAAAAACAATCTATCATTTAACTTTGATACCAGCTACGTGAAAGCAAAAAGAACGGAAAAAACACCCTTGTTTTTTTCCTTGGTGATGATTTTGTTTGAGGTTCACTCAGCTGTGCTGAAATTCCTGAACTGAAGATTGTTCTTTTTGTGCAGCCATATTTAAGGTGAATCAATAATCAATGATAAAATAGCGTACACCAGTTCATATTTCCCCATCACTTCCACTAGCAGAGCGTGTTTTTCCAGTCAGAAGCGATTCTGCTTCAGTGGGATCTCATTTCAGCTGAACACAAGGGAAACACCTATATTATTTTTTTAACCAAAGTGCACATTAGGAACTTAAAGAACTGGAAATTCAACTGACGCACAGAGTAGCTACTAACTTCACCTGATCTTCCCTGTCTTATTATATACAAAATAATTTGCAAAACAAAGAGCTTCACAGAAAATAAGATACAAAAGAAAAATGTTTTTACTAGCATTTTCTATGCTATACTTGGCTTCATCAAACCTCAGTAAGCTTAATCTGAAGAACTCGTCTTGAAACAGTATCAATGCACATTCTCCTCTATGTTCTATAACCAAATTGGGATTTAAACTAAACCTGAAAGCATTAGAGCTGTTTTGGTGCCCAGTATAGTTGGTTAGCCACCAAAGGGTTTATTCCCTTGCTGGTGTGATTAGCGCTGTATTAATGGCCAGGATTACAGCAAGGACAGAGCAGCTTTGGCAGTCAGGGGAGTTCTGACTTCACCTGGCCTGGCTTTCCAATGCTTAATAGAATATCTTATTGCATGCGCTTAATTCACTCCAGACGTACTAAATGTTCACTGGCAACGATTGTGACAAACCTGGCAACCTATGTTTAAAGGTTTAACCTGATGACACAGAAAGATATGAGCTCATCCTTTTTAACAGGTCAAGAACAAGATATCTTACAGTGACTTTAAAAATCAAAATATATGGTTTAGTATTAGTCCTGGGTTCAGTGGTTTTAAAATATTAAGTACTTAAGTACATGGTATTAAACACCATGATAAAGTGTTCATACTTGAGGTTTAGAAGTGAGAAAGGCTCCAAAATGGAGATAAAAGACTAAAGACAGAAAAAGCAGTGGCTTTCTGACACTGATGTCAGGTGGATTTGCTAAGTGTTCTTTATCTCCCATCGCTGGATGTTCCAGCCACCCTTTGCATCTTTTCATTCCAGCCTTATTCTCATTGTCCTGTGTGCCTTGCTTTATCCTTTCAGCCTTATTCTGTTTAGCAATGTCACTTATCTCTTCCTGTTTGACTTTTTTTAATATATACCTTTATAGTCAAGATGTGAATTTCACCCAAAAATAGCAGAAACACCTGAGAAGCCTATATGAGAGTCCCAGATATTCTGGGGTTTTTTTAGCCCTGGTCAAAGCAACTAAAAACTTCCATCGTGAAATCAATTTTCATGCCAATTCTCTAAGTTTGCCAATTAGTTTCCTGTAAAGCTAAGACATCAGGGATTTTGAGTCAAGAGAAAGATTTTATTTCAGTATTATATTTTAAAACACATAGTATAGAAGTTAACACACTTAAAAAAACCCCCAAACCCTAGAAGTTCTCTTTCAGAAATGTTTTGACAGTTATTGAAATGCCTCACTTTGACTTCCCATTCCCAACTACGTTTTACTGAGGACAGTATGGACTTGTGGAAAGTTTCCAATTCGGCAAAATGGTTTTCTTGCGAGAAACTGTTCTCTGGGAAAGGTGTCAAGTGGTGATAATTGCACTGTACAGGCACTTTTTTTCTTCTGCTCAAGCTCCCTATTTGCATTCCCAGCTCTGAAGCAGCTCTTGCTTTTGGAACTGAGTAGCCCCAAACCTCACTGAGGGTCTTAAATACCATGCTGCTAAATAAATGACCATTTTGTAATAATATAAGACTAATGGCCAATGAGATGGGTTTGAAACCAGTTCAAGAGGGATGCTTTTACAGGAATGTGTATTAAAAGAGCCTACACAAAACCAGACCACGGTGGGTAGGAAAAACAGGCACTGTACAAATCTAGAGCAATAAGTTCTGTCCGCAAAGCAACATCTGAAATAAAACTGCAAGAAGGAATCCATAATTTTGCTGAAACACAGTATCTTCAGTTTCATCCTTGTATTTCAAATAAAAGTGGTTAAAGTTGCAACTGCTTATTCAAGCTTAAATACTTGAGTGTTTGAAGCACTTAGTGTTTTAACACTTTGCTACAAGTGTTAGCTTTAAAAACTGCTAAAGAAGTTCTGAGTTTCCCTGTCTATAGGAATAGCTCACAGATAATATGCTGTTTTCATTATATGTTGTTGATAAATACCATAGAGAGCATTAGCAAGGGAGACAGCCTTTGCTTTAAAAGAATGATATAGTGGGATTACAATAGAAATAAACAAAAAGCCAGAGGTAACAGGCTGTTTGCTCCGTTGTCTATTCTGCAATCACAACATTTCTCTATTTCTAAATCAACAGTATCTCTTAATCCAATAGAAAAACGCCTGTGGATAAATGTGTTTATCACATCACATAAATAACACATTGTCTGCAATGTACTATAGTACCTCTGAACTCCCAAATGCCAACGTGCAATAAATAGAAAACATTTTTACATGAACTAATGCCTGTCACAGCAAGAGGGATTTTACACTAGATTTAGGTTTCTCAGGAAGTTCCTTTCATGCAATTGCATAGAGAAGCTTCTTATTTTATATTCTTATTAAGATGCACTTAACTGCAGGAGTCGTGTCTTCTCTCAGACACATTAACAGCCTCAAGATTCTTCTCTAACTACAGAAAGCAGCTCTGGGAGGCTGTTGCCCACTGCCTGTTCCTGCCCCTCCACAAACCTACAGAGGGAAAAACTCCAAATCATAGCATCAGCCGAAATAAGAGGTACAGCAGACACTTTCACAGCCCTCTTTTGGCTACAGTCAGTGCCCTGAAGTCAATGTCTTGACCACGAAGATCTGACGTACGCTGGGATTCGCGTGGTAACTCCACGGCAGCTTCTGCTGCTACAGCAGATGGGATGTTGTTCTGCACCAGGACTTATTCCAGACTTCAGCACCAATAATCTTCATGTGACATTTATAAAAGCAACAGAAAAATACACTAGGAAGTCTGGAATTGTTCTTAGGTTTTGCTGGAAGTATTTTTCCGTGTCCCACAGTCTCACTCCTTTTTTTTATTACAAGCTGCAACTCTAAAAAATTCATTTTCTGATAATATTATAGCACCACATATTCATAGTTGTCTTTCATAGCATTTGGATTTCCTCTCATCTGGCACAAAGTGCAGAACATACTGACCTCTTTTATTCACCTATGAGTATCTAATACATAATCCGGACGTGATCTGGAAAGATTGATGGCGATTTCAAATTAACTTACATGCCTTTCATCTCTGAAACAGCCCTTGGCCTCTTTTCTCTTTACTCTCTTTGGACAGGGGTGAAGTCAAAATCTTCTGTTTCTTCTTTGATTGGCTTTGAACTGGAAGAATTTTAAGTTTTGACAAGAAAGGAAAAAAAACTAAGATGTCCTTTAAAGTAATAATTCTGCACTTGATAAGCATCTAACTCCTAAGATTCCTGCCTCAAAAAGGGAGGAACACCACAGGAAAGAATTGAAGTAATGAACATTTCTGTCACTCACCTTACAAACTCATTTTTCTTCTACATTTTATTAGATGCTGCTTTGCTCTCTTCCTTAAACACAAATGACAGATTATATTAGATGCATAAATTATATGGATTATATTTCTGTCACCAGTAAATTAGCTGTTAAATTTAGCTTGCGTGACGCTGTTGACAGGCCCGTGATTTAAGAACCTTTTTTTTCCTTTTAGTAACTTTTCCCACCTTTTCTTCTTTTGTCAAGATCTCCATCACATTTTGGAAGAACCCAGTAAAAGTTTTATAAGTATGTCACAGACTTATAAGGACAGAGAGGGTATGTTTCTCTTAAAAAAGGGGGAAAATAATTTATGTACTCATTTACAAGCCTTAAGTATATAACATCAGCATACCAGCCAATAAATGCAGCCCTCAATGCAGTTAAATGTCTTCATAGACTTTCTTAATTTCTGTCCAAATTTTTTTTAAGCCTAAAAAGTGTTTCTGTTCCAAGTAGGATTTTGCTTCCAGACCTCAGGAAACTTTCTACTATGAAACCATTTCTACACTTCATGGGCAGCTGAAAGTTACAGCACAGCTCATTCAAGCTCCGTAGCTGCAAAATTCTGCCATGTTAAGTATTGATACAAGCGAGTCTCAGCAAGGCACATTCGCTTCAGCACGAGGCGAGATCCAGATTGATTTCTAACAGGACTTGAACTTTCAAAGTTCAACCAATACGTACTCACACAGTTCGCTCAAGTCCAGCAACTTGCAATAGCACATTGTTCAAAAACTCAAACATTCAGCTCACTCTGCATCCCAGGATTTCTGTGCCAAATCCCCAAATTGCCTCCCCTTTAATTAGATTGTTGTCGTGGAATCCCCGGGAAGTCATTGGCATCATCAAGCTTTGCTGATACAATTATATTTGTGAACTAATAGAGTTTCTATACACACAAAATTAGAACCAAAGATCAATCCGAAGATGAATAGTTTCTCCTGGGGTTCACTTTATCAAAAGTCTTAAGTATTCGATCCCAGTAAATTCAAGCAATTGTCAAACAAACACTCCATGCAGCTCTTTCTTTACTTGCACAGAAACGTTTATTCTTTCAGGATTGGTTCCTGAATTATTTTATAACCTTAAGGCAACTGTGACTTACAGGTTCCATGAAAAAAATAGATATTTTAATGTCTGGGTTCAACTCTGTCCCCAACATGCAATAATGATCGCAAGCTACTTCACTAGAGGCCTATTACTAGAAATAGCCGCATATTGTCAAAAAGTTCACAGCACCAGTGCTTCTGAACAAGAGTTACCAACTGGTCATTTGATTTCGGGGTGATATTTAGAACTATTTCTGTTGCCTCTGGTTTACTTAAGAAGGGAAATTTGGTGTCATGGTACAGCAGGAAAACCACCAAGGAATTCCCTTAGTAACACAACTTACCAAAACTAGAACCTTGCTTTCAGAATAATGATGGAAAAATCTGTGCTCCAGGGCTCTTCTCGCAAGAAAGGGTAAAAACGCATGACGAAGCAGTTAACTAGAATAAATACTGGAGGCTGAATAGGAGTCTGGTTTTAAAAGCTTTTAAGTGGACGTATCAAGAAATCTGATCTAAAGGTTTGCTCGAGAAGTATTTATTACAAAAGGTTTTAAAATTGGAACCTTAAGTGCGTTTTTGCCATTAAATAAACGCATTAAAATTTTAAAACAAAATAGCCCAAGCATTGTTGTTTTGTCAGTAACTACTCTACAGACCGTGTGATATTTGGCATACTCAACTGTATTACAGCCATCTCAACGCTCCTGTAGCTTTTACGCTTCTTTTTTTAATCAGAAAAGTTTCTACTTGAACTCTGAACCAGCCAACAGATTGTTTTGTGCCCCCACAGAACAACAGGGGTAAAACAAGTGCTAATTAAGACTCTCCCCTCATTTAGTTTCCTGATCCTTTAACATGCTTTACAGTATAAATAGAAACCAACACACTGTAGTAACGACACACAAAAAATCACTGTCATTTAACCCCTGCAGCACAACAGCCACCACCTTCCTCGTGCTGTTTATCCCTTTCAGGGTTTTAGATTTTTTAGGGCTACTCAGATTGTGCTCAGCAGCAGTTCACCAGCAGAACTCAATTATATTTGAGAGAGAGCCAACTAAAATCATCAAAACAGACATATAGACAGACATTTCTTAAAACCCTCAAATTTCCACTTTGACTCTAATCTTCTTACAGTAGCAATTCATATGAAGGTTAAAAATAAAGCATATATAAACGCCTTTTGAGTCAGGCTCAAGTTTTTGCATTCCCCATTTATGCAAACATGAGTTCCAAGGGGATCTACCTACCCGGCATATGAAAAAGGAAGAACTGAAGAATTTGGCCTTAACGGTTGATCTCAAATCCCGTAGATTAAAGAGGAAAGCCAAAAGAGAAGAAAGAAAAAGTGTCTTTTCTTGTATGCCTAGGTGGACAGAAACAAGCTTACAAGAAAGTGTATAAATTTGCTAAAATTCATAGGAGACCCCCCCTCAACTCCCCGCTTTAGGCCCTGTTACAAATTCTAATCTTTTAGGATTTAAAAAGTTTTAATCCTGCCAATAATCTTGTGAATGACCTTGAGCGAATCGCTTCGCCTCTGCTCTTTCAGCCTGGCTGTAAAGCTGGATTAATTCTCACCCACTCAGTGGTGTAAAAGAAATGATTGTCGTGCCGTATTCTGAAGCACCACAACATGCAAGAGATAAGCAAGACACACGCCAGGCTTTGCATGAACTCTAAAGATAAGCTTAGAAACAACTATCTATGAGGTTTGAAGGGAAACTATCAATATTCTTACTCAAAAAGCTTTTCATTTTACATTCAAAATGAATCCTACCTGAAGCTCAGCACAGTTTTACTAAAAGCATTTAAGACAATATGCATGTCTTTGATTTGTGTCAATAGGAGTGAAAAAAACACCTAATTACCTATTTTTACTTTTTTTTTTGTTTTCTTCCTTTCATGACATAAGGCTCTAGACCTAACTAGAAGTATGCATTGCTTCAGCACCATCCCAAAATCTTAACATAGACATAGCTCAATTTTGCAAGACTGGCCATGAAACCTGTTGCAAGGCAGGATGCCAAATAGCACAGGACGGTGGCACAAATGCCTACTTATCTCTGCCATTTTTCTACCCAGTAACCAATTAATTTATATTTTGAAATATAGTCACACACTTGTTTTGCACAATATTCCTATTAAATGCAAAGCTATATTACCTAGTGTTCCCAATGAGAATTTTAATTGGACTGTCAGCTTTTTGAAGCCAGAGTTATCTAAAGACTATTCTTCTTACTGGACTTGTATTACAGCTGGGTTTTGTTTTCATTAGTTTCTTTCTTGTGGTAGCTTTATCCTCCGCTCTCATTACAGTGAAGATTCATAGATCAAAATGACACTTTTGCAGGAAACTCCCAATTCAGCCAACACCGTGTTTGCTCATAAAAGATACAAACCTGCTTATCAGGAACTTATTTCCTCTACATAAATGAGCACACAAGAATCACAACAACCTACATCAGTGAAATTATTAAGTGTCAACCGTTTGCATGGGCAGAAAAACAACGGTTCCAAAGAATTACAGGGTCTTATCTTTCAAGTACTTATCCTGAGGAATTGGCAGGAATACAGCTTTTCATCACTTTAAGGCCATCATCTTCTGGCACAGCTATTCGTTTGTTGATAATTAAGAAAGCAGCTGCAACATATATCAGAAAACCAACCCCAAATTTCCTACACATATGGATTACATAGCATGAAACAAAGAGTTTATCTCCTCACATCTGAGCATGCAGAACTGTTCATGTGATGGAAATGCCAATAATCAAGGAACTGTCATTTCATTAAAAATCCTCTCTTAGCAAGACTTAATTCTCGTTGTTTGAGTGCATTTTAACATCTACGCTCTTATCGTGCTGATAGTAAATCCATGGCAGGACACTCTTAGGATTGGGTACACCCGCGATACTTTACTGAAGGAGATGAAAGAAAACATTTGTAAGGTGAAGAACCTCAGTAATCAGGCATCATAAAAATTGCATCAAAAGGTCTTAAGTCTAACACAGTGATGTTCCCAGAAGAGTTCACAAGATCTCCACAGTCCCTAAATTAATACATCATTTATTTGAAAGTTCTTTAATGTGATCTTTGCTGTACAAGTCCTTTGGACTAATTGAACACAACACTGAAATCTCCTGCAGCTTCATCTACTTCTTGAAGATGTTCTAATATCTCAGGCAATACTGTCTTGTGGGAACAGAGCGAAGCCGTCGTCAGGATGGATCCTGTACCTGCCACTGAGCTGGGATATGGGTTTACTGACCTTGCAGCACCCAATCCAAGGGGAAAGTCTCTGGGTGATGTCAGGGACATTCTATGATTCTATGTGTTTAATGCAGCCTTTCTTCCCTCTCCCAGTAAATGCTATTGGTCTTAGTGTTATAATAATTAGCATGTGTATAAAGGAGCAACACTGGAGGTATTCTTCTGTCCCAGAAGATCTCAAAAGTATGAAAAATTTATTTCTGATGCCCTACATATACAAATGCTTTTATGACAGCCCTCGAGTGCAAGCACCGTAAACCACTGAATACCCCAAAAATGATTTATAGCTAATAAAGCTGCGTTGAGCTGAACTGCAGCACAAACACACTTTTTGCCCAAGTTCACTTACCAGAGCTCTGAAAGAATGCTAAAGGTGGTTAAAAAACCAAACAAATAATTTTAATACAACTGGCTTCACAAGTACCGTACAAACTACACAAACTACCGTACGAAAACTACATTTTTCAGTTATATGAGCTTGCTTTGAAGGAAAGAACATGTTTGTCTTTCAGTTCGTTTTGTTCTTCAGATGCATCCTCGGGCTTGATTAAAATAATCTGTGTGTCAGTGAGTTACTACAATACCCTCTTTTTTTATATTACCACATTTAATGGTGCCTAACAGTGTAAAAATAGTAAAGAATGGTGTGCATGTATGAATTGTTCCTTCCCGTATGGCATCCAGACCATGCTAGCGCATTCCTGCCTGGACCACTCCGTATCTCCAGCACAGCTCGCCTGCAGGCCACTTGCCATCGTAACCATCACAAGCGTCAAGGAAAATTACAGATCACAATGACATAAATACTTGCGGTGGTGTTACCATGATCTGATCTACGGCTACAATGAACATCAACACTAATAAAATATTTAACAGCCTGGATTTAACTTGGCTTGCTATAGGGCGCAATGAGGCTTTTGACTTGATTAAATATTCCGGTTCTGTGTGGGATGCAGGTTTAGCATTTCTTAATTCTTCCCCAGAGCACCACGCCAGGTTTTCATGTAATTAAGTGGGTACATTCCAGACTGTTTACAACTGGGATCCCTGATGAGACGACTGTCTGAAAACTTCACGTTCTTTTCAAAACTACGTATAGGATGTCAAGTTCCTTAATAATTTCCTTCATAGTGGCTGTTTCAGAAAGTTTTAAAGGATTTATTATTAAAGAAGCCAAACACATGCTCTGTGTGTGTGTCCCCTCAATTTTTTTTTTTTAATTATTATTTTTAACTTTCTTATTTTAGTCTCTGCTATGGTTTATAGGTCTTAATTACAGGAGTAATTGAGAAAAAGCTGAAACAGAACTAGCTTAATTTGAGGCATAGAAATGAGCCCATTTACAAGATATTAATCTGCGCAATAATCAAAAAGCAAAGGAGAAACCTTTAGTTCATTTAAAAAGAGGGACTGACAAAGCTATAGGAAGCAAATTATGTTTGATGCATTAAAACCCACTAAATCTGAAACACTGTCATCAAAATACCCACAACTGCAATGAAATAATCTAATAGCATATGAAACAGCTCACTCTTTTTCCTTTTTTCCACAAACTTAATAAGATGGAACAGCTCCTTTATTTACAGGTCTTCGTGCTTTACCAGCCCCCTACCCCCTGTCACATCTCGTTAGGATGCAGGTTAAAAAACAACAAAAAGCCCCAAACAAATCAAATGGGAAAGGGGTTTCAAATAAATACTTCATTGAATTAAGCACAACAGTAGACAAGGTGTTCAGTTGTATATAGAGCAAGTCCTAGAGTTATAAAAAAACCCCTTACTACCTACATTGTCTTGGTTTGGTGATACCAGTGACCCAATCAGCCAACGTTAAGTGAATTTGTCTGCTCTGACACTTTGCTTCCTTAGCATCCAGGAGCAAATACAGCAACCAGGGAATAAATTGCACTTCAAGTCAATTCACATCAAAGAAAGGGAAACAGAAGAATATAACGAACACTTCCAATAATAACAAAACATCCGCAACGCTGAGCCGCCTTCTTTCTTGTGTTTCACACGAATAATTATACACCTTGAATAGCACTTCCAAAGATCTTTAGCAATTCCAGAGATACTCTGCTTCCTACCAAGGATCTGAAATTTCCATGTGCTGATCCCAGCCAGAATCTCGTGTAGGTAACAGATTCAGCTGTTCTTCCTGCAACCCATCTATAAGGTAGCCATTCACTTAACATTTTCAAGATAAAAAGTACAATTCTATTAATTATAGATATATCATACAATTAATTGTTATTCTGCAATTTAATCTTTAAGTGTTTTCTTGTCCTGAATGAATGTTATACAAAGTATTACAGTTCGTACTTTTTTTTAAACTCCTGTACTAATCTTCATTAATCCACACAAATTCAACTTAAACTGGCGATAAAAGCTTCTGCTTTGAAGAAAACATCAAATAGTACAGCAATTAGTATGTAAAATAAGATTATTTCATTGGTTTAGCCGCTAGTTGCTATATTATTCATCACTCATAACTGGAGCATGAGCATACTGATCCATTCACACCAAAGTGAGGTGATCCCAGGTGGATGCAAACATCAGATAGGCAGGAACAAAGACCATTTGGTTAGTGATGCCTGAACCCTCTGAACACACCATATTACCATTAATTCATTAAGTACATATTTAGTGTTACCTTATGATCAGTTATAAGTATGACTGCACATTACATTTAAAATCCTGCACCATAACCAGTGTAAAACTCCGAAAAGTTGTTAGCCCCAGTCTCTACCCATTGCAAAAAGGAAGACCAGCAGCACTGCCTGTTCTCAGCACCGCACTCAATTACAGCAGCAGAGATACAGTTGCACACACACACAAATAATAATAATGAAAAAAAAGGTTCTCCCTAAGAGGTGCATTCCCCCAAAACCCTTTCAATTTCTAATTTTGTTACGCTGTAAATTGAGGTTGTGGCCTTGACTTATTTTTTCCTACCCTTTGGAGATTTCAGCAGCCACCAGAACAGTATTTGAACAAAGGCGTCTTTGTTCAAGACAGTTTCTCCAAGATTCTTATCCCTCTTGTAGAACTATATTTACTGTCATGTTAAATGAAATACATCTCTGCACAGCAGAGGTTTTCACGTTCCAGTTTGCGGGTAATAATCAATAAAAGTTTAAGTGAAAACTATGAACTATACTCCAGCTGCATTTAGACCTCTAAGCAATGGCATAACAGCACCTTCATATATGTATACATACACAAACATATACTGGGGAGCCTCAGGGTGGAATTTGTAATGCTTACGAAATGCCATGAGAGCACGACTGAACGTCCACCCTTCTGCAGTACTGCAATGAGCTGCTTTGATGGGGAAAAGATTGACTCGATCCCCAAAATAAAATTATTTGCAACTCTTGGAAGTACGCACACTAAAGCACTTATCTCCAAGATGCATTTTATTAGTATATAAACTAGAACAAGGTTCATCTTTGGCAGGGAAAACAAATCTACTAAGCAAGAAAGTTTTAAAGGTTTAGTAACATCTACTTGAGAGCCCGCTGGGCCCTGGCTGAGGGTCCAGACCCCCAGGTTCACAGCCTGTTCACAAGAATTATGAATGTTATATGAAGTCTCTGCCCTGTGATACAAAGGCATAATGGAAATAAATCCCATAATAGCTAGTTTGTTTCAGTAACATTGAGGACAGACTCCAGGATGTCTCTACAGTCAATGGAGAGATGAACACAATCACCTGCTGAAGAACCTGTCTCCTCCCATCCACTGTGGGAATAAAGCTGGGGAGACGAGCGGAACAGAAGTTAATCTCTATGTATTTCCCACTCATCAGTAACAGCTCCTTTACAAACATCATTTCAAAAGTACAGATTAACTGGCTGACAAAGCACAATTTTAATTTTTTTTTTAATTCCACAGTCATAGCAACTTTAAGCAACTAAACAAACAGTGTGTAGTAAAGGCACAGAAACAATAAAAAACGACCAAAATAAGCACGAGCTTGTCCTCACTGGTGGTTCATACAAATGTAACTGGCAATAATGTGGAGACACCTCAGCGGTAATTGAGCTTTGAGAGGCCTTTAGAGTTGGTGACAGATGAATAGGTTGGTATCATAAGTTTTGACATCCTTGCGGTTGATATTCTTGGTTTTGCACACAAACTAAACACCGCGAACACTTCAGTGCACCACCTGTAGCATCTCACATGTGATTAGACCACTGGTAACTTCATGAAATAGGAGCACGTGTGTGTTTCCATTTCACAGAGCAAGTCAACGTATGACAAGAGAACAGAGTTCAAGCGCAACTATTCCAACAGATAATTTTCAAAAATAATTTCCTCAAGAAAACGCCAGCAACACTAAAAATCAAGCCTGTTGAAGACAACAATGTAAGAGTGTTATTTTCATTGCCACTAGTATACAAGCAAAAGATTTTGAAATATTTTGTTTCCTGAATATTAAGTTCCAGGCTGTGTAAAGCAATTATCACGTCTCTCCATTTCCCAATCCTCGCATTATTTTAATAAAATTAGTGAATGTTTTTAGCATAGAAGAGACTAAATGAATTTGCATAGGATTATTACAGACAGCCTACAGCCATCCCTCTAGACTTAAATACTAACTGTAAAAGAAGTAACATTTACACAGTAAATAACTACGTTGCATCCTGAACTGCTCCTCATATGATCTGGTAAATCCTTTAACTCTGAAAATGCCTAAAACTGAATTTGAAGGAGCTGGAAAAACACCCTAATTGCAGAGAAAGAGAGACTGGTCATCCAGGGCAATGCCAAGGTCACTCACGGACAACTAAACACTTTATACGTAATCCAGTTACAAGAAATCAGACTTTGCTTCAATAAAAAACACTTGGATTGTCAGGGCTTCAGGTCATTTATTCCCCAAGTGGTGCAGAGCTGGACACATTGGGCTGTATTGACCTGTTCATCTAATTTTTTATGATTGAGAAGAAAAAAAAACAACACAATGAAAACTATGAAGTTCCCACAGTGTTCTGTACTGTTCACAATCTAAGTTGGCGCACAGGTGAGTTCAGCTCAACATCTATAGCCCTGTCACGATAGATGAAAATTTCTATTTCCTTCCCCAAAGAACCATAACTATTTCTAGAAAATTCTCATTCAACTTCTTTCACTAAACACATATAACACAAATTACTTTTCATATTCCCTCCATATTTGACACATGCAGCTTCCCATTCCTGATGGCCTCTGTTCCTCTCCCTCCTCGCTTTGTTCCATCCCATTATGTTTAAAAATTTAATATTTTTTACGAGCAGGAAAACAGGGAGATAGCTTCTTACTCTTATATCCAGCCTTATTTCTGCAGGCTAGCAGGTAATTTAATTAAGAGCTTAATGCTTTGACATCCAAATTCATGCAAGTGTAAAAATCTGGCTCGGCAATCAAGGAGAAAAATTACAAACATCCGTTTAGGAATAACTGTTAAGGAAGAATTTGTTACTGTACTGCCTGATTTGTGCTACAAGCATAAAAGCTTCATGCAGAAAAGATTAGCTTCATATGCTGTCCTGTAGGATTCTGTCCACCCTACATTATAGCCAGCCATAATTAAAAGTATCTGCTTAAATCTTTGGCCTCATTTTCCTCTAACGTGACATCCAAGCCTTAGCAAGAATTAATATCAAGGAACTCATAAATACTAATAGAAGTATTATGTAAGAACTGAGTCATCAACTAAGACTTCTCGAAGTGACGAAAAGACAAAATAAGGAAAAAAAGGGACTATTTGTAAAGGGGTGGAGGAACAGCTTTGGCTAACATTCACCTTTTATTTTTCATACTAAAAGAGAAGTTAAGAGTTTTATTGCCATTTCTCATGAGCCCAACACAAATAGGGGGGGAAAAAGAGCAGCTTGACGCCTGTGTGCTGCCAGTCTCTGTGCTAATTAAAAGGATTCCGTGGTAACAAGGGTGAAGTACATTCGCATATAAACACATCTACTATATTTCACTTCCATTTACTATCAAACCCTGTAAGAGCAAAATCAAGCATCAGACAACAAAGCAAATCAAATCAGTGTCCACAAGAACATCAGCAACTTCCAACATTGTACTTAGGACCCCAGACCGAAAATAAAGAAGTATCACATTCATTTCAACTATAGACTGCAATATGAAAGATATTTCTTAAAATCTCCAAAAGTACTTGTCTTCCTTTGTGAAAAACGAAAAAACACTTGAGGCTGAGAAATAGATTTGGTTCACTGTTATAAAGCCTTAAAGTTGGTAAAAAAACCCAGAGTTTTATCTTAAACTTGAAACAAATATTACCATGATCGGATCTCAAAGGCTGCCACCTGTCCTGTTCAGTACTTCATTACCCAGCAAACAACTCGCTGCGTGCAAATTAAACAAGCACTTGAAGATGCGAAGAATCAGGAACAAAACACTGAACCCAGCCAGCCTTACAATGTAACTCTAACAAAACAGATCAGCAAGAGCATAGATTTATTCTACAGCCTCCGTGTACAAGCCTTGTGTGCTTAAAGCCAGCTAACTCCATAAAACAGTATCTTATTCATCTAAAATTAAGATTAAAGCTAAGCACTGGCTACAGCTCTGACAATGGAACGTTGCTATCCAATTTTAAACTGGCAGCTTTGGGAGTTGTAACACAACAAGCCTCAGAGTGTTGTACAGAATTGCTTTTCTGGAGGGTCTAAATAATTGAAGATCTAGTGCAAAAGCTGAAAAACCTTGCTTTTTACTAAGTAACTACAACAGATTTTTTTTTTTTCAATACCTTATGAGATTTATGAAATCTTCAAAATGGGCTACTCTCTCGTTTAAAGCCATTTTACAAAGTGTTTTCCAAGCTATTACAAAACACATTTAGAGCTTGCAAGGCAGCTCACCACTGCGCCACGATGCTCTAAGTGCTGCTAATTCACCAACCTCGAAAGAAAAACAGGCGAAGAGGCCTTTTATCATCTCTCAGCCTTTTTCCTAATAGAAACCTGAAAAGGGCTGTTTTCAATTAAACAAATAGGTCTTGTTAATATTTTCTAGTAGATAAGAAAAAATAACTTTATTTTGAGAACTACGCTTATACAGCCCATTATTACACACAAGAATAAAATCATAATCATTAATCCTCTACGATGGGTGGGGAGTAACATTTCCTTGTAAATCTCCCTTGAATGAACGCTATGCAGGCACAAACACAGATTTTAGTGGAAATGCACAGCTCCATCCCGTTTCCTTTGAAGTTAATTGAAGTTCTGCTATTCTTTTTAATAGTAGCACAGTCTGTTCATTTAAGACACTTGTCCTACATACACTTACATGGCACTCTACACAAAAGTGAGAACATTTTAAAAAACCCAACAAACCCCAACCCAACAAACCCCAACCCAACAAACCCCCCACAAGGAATATATTCACACCTAGCATAAGTCAGTCTTCATTACAGTGGAAGTACTAAGTAGAGAACCCAGGACACTAATTTTATTTTTACTTAACATCTGAACAGTCTAAAGAGTAAAAAAACAATAATTAAAAAATCAGATTGTCTGTATATCTTTTATACACTTCTCTTTTTGTTTGTGATGAAAGTTACAGTTACTGAAGTGTAATTAGTCTCCTTCAATTCTCCAGTTTTCTGATAATAATATTCAGTTTTTAACAAAGACCCAAAAAAATTCATTTTATAGGTGCATAATAAATTCATTTCCAAAGCTCAGCAAGGTTTTTGTTATTTCAAGGAAAACAAGCTCTTGGACCTGAATAACTCGCTTATCTACCTTCTGATAGGTGGTCCAATGTGTGCCAGAAGGGTTGGGGAGCAGAAAGGCTGGTGGCTCCTGGTGGGACAGGAGCTGGAGGTGATAACAGCCCCACTGTACCTGAGCCAGGTGAGCAGGGCAGGCCCAGGTAGAAGCCACATTCAACCATGAGTCCAGATTCACAAGCAGCTCTGGGGTGTAACGTGAAGTCAGGAACGTGAGCTGAAAAATCTCTCTCTGAAATGGGTTCCTGGGCCCATGGGAGGATGTGGAAGGAGGTCCCAGGTGAGACTGGTCAGGACCATTAAAGTCTACCAGTGCCCTCTGGTCCTGATAGAAAGTCACGTTTTCATTTATCAAGCAGCAGCTGAAGCAGATAATAGTTTTCCCCAGGGGAAAATAAGAAACAGTAGAAGATTTCAAAAGAAACTTCTTGCTTTACAAAGCCTTATAACTTACACCACAATGTTTTTTGGTCAATGGACAATATAGGCAGCTATTTTTACGGCCTGTGGGTTACACAAGAGAACCTTGTTATTTTAAGAATTGTAACTGAGGCCAATCTGAGAAGGTTGTCAAAACGAACAGAAATGATTTCTATGCAGGATTCTTAAAAACTAGAAACATTGGGTTTGATCCTGAGAAACGCTGACCGTTTCCTGGGAGGCTGCAAACCTTCAGCTTCCATCCCCGCTCCCCCTGTACCAATGTCTCAGTCTTGGGCTTTGTGAAGATTCCAGGAATCTCCGAATCATTCAGAAACTTAACTGGTGCACAAGGCTTTCTCCTAATATTTTTGTTAATTCCTTAATGCTTTGATTTAATTTAATTTGTTTACACAGATTTACAAGAGTGTCTTAAGACACTAAGGAGACATTGATGTGTCTTCCTGTGGAGATGTATGTACATCTTAGAACCCTCAGTTCACCAGGGCTATGCTGCTTATGTAGCTTTTTCTTTTCTCTTTTTTCTCTCCTCTCCTCTCCTCTCCTCTCCTCTCCTCTCCTCTCCTCTCCTCTCCTCTTCCATATCGTTCTAGAAATTTGTAGTTCAGTAGTGCTCTTTGTCTGTCTCTTCCCTGGCAGAGAGGGCTTGATACCCTCCTCAATTATTACTTTAAATGTTGAGAATCAAGAACACCCTGTGGTTCCAGAGGTCGGGACAATTTGTGCTCAATTCTAATCTCACTGACATCAACCTGACCGATGCGTTTTGCTTGGTTTAATGGGCAAGTAACAACAGAAAGGCCAGAGCACATGAGATGTCAAAAGGAGGCAAATACATCTTTTTAAGACTGAACAGAGCAGTGTGTGTAACTTTATTCATGAGTAGTCCTCATGGACTTCAGAGAACTTTGGGCTCACAACTGGAGTATTTCGCTACAGGTCCCAAAGGCCACATGTCTCTCAGGGCCGTGTCATTGAATTACACAATCAAATTTGTGCAATTTCCTGCACTTATTTCAGAGCAAATACCAGCAGGCCCAGCGCGGGCTGTCTGGGGCTGTGAGGTAACCCCTGTACCCACTATGAGGCAACAGTGGTGGGTCAGGAAAAAATGGGAGCCAAAGGTGAGCACGATACAGGAGCCAACGGGCTCTACAAGGAAGGTTCGGGAAAGTGCGCTCAGGCAGAGAGAAGCTCTAGGTGATTTAGAAGGGCCAGTAACACTTCTGGGCACAGTGGCCACCCCGGGACGAGGCGCGGCCGCCGCGAACCACCCCAGTCACCCCTTCGGCTGCGCCACGCTCAACATGGCGTCCGGCACCGCGCCAACCCCGCCACACTCTTCTCGCTTTCGATTGGTGAGGCGGGCTGGCAGTCTGTGACACCAGCCAATCAGCCCTCCCGCTGCGGCTCCGAAGGCGGTGCCGCGGCCCGGCCCTGGCGGGGGGCGTTTTCCGGCTGTCACGGAATGAGCCGCCTGGGCCCGTGTCTGAGCCCGCGGTGCCTCTTGCGCGGGCCCTGGGCGGTGTCGCGGGGGCTGCGCCGCGTCTCGCTGGCGGCCGGTCTGCGGCGGAGCCCGGCGGGTTCCAGCACCGCCTCTCCCCCGGGCATGGAGGAGCTGCTGAGCCGCTCCGTCCCGCCGCTGCCGCCCTACGAGACCAAGGAGAAGGCGCAGCCCCCGGCGGAGCTGCGCAGCGCGGAGTTCGTGCGGTTCTACCGCGGGCTGGCGGCCGGGCCGCCCCGCGCCGAGCTCCTCACCCGCTTGGCCCGCGACTTCGGCGTGGACCACGGCCGGGTGGCGGAGTTCAGCGCCAAGGTGCTGCAGGCCCGGGAGCAGCAGCGGGAGCCGGGGGCCCTGCTGCAGGCCGAGGACCGGCTCCGCTACTACCTCAACCCCCGGTACCGGGGGCTGTTCCAGCACCTGGGCCGCCTGGAGGGGGGGCTGCGCTTCCTGGTGGAGCTGAGGGGCGACCTGGTGGAGGGGCTGGCGAGCAAGGCGGTGGACGGGCCTCATGTCAAGGTGAGGGCTGGGTTGGAAGTGGGCGGCTCTGGCAGGGGATGGGGTTTGGGACTTGACGCTCATGGAGCTTCCACATTGGGCTGAAGAGCGGCCTATGAACCTGATCACTGTTGGGGTCTCCATGGTGGGACGCAAACATATCCCCTTCGCACTGGCTGTGGCACCAGTGCAAGCTGGTTCTGCTGGGAGGGGAGCGCCCATGGTGTGAAGCACTGGGCTTGCTAAGCTCAGATGGGATGGGAGGCTGGGAAGCGCTGGTGTTGGGGCGGTGGAGGAAGCGCCGCAGTGACGCAGTGTGACGTGATGCAGCTGATGCTGGGGCTGCCAAGCTGTGTCAGGAGCTCGCTGCAGGAGTGACGTGTAGTGGCGTGACTGCTGGGGCTGATAGGCTCATAGAATCAGAGTCATAGAATCATTTCAGTTGGAAGAGACACTCAGGATCACTGAGTCCAACCATAACCTAACTCTGGCACTAAACCATATCCCTAAGAACCTCATCTAAACGTCTGTGCAACCCCTCCAGGGATGGTGACTCCACCACTGCCATGGGCAGCCTGCTCCAATACCTGACAACCCTTTCTGGAAATAATTTTTTCCTAATATCCGATCTGAACCTCCTCTGGCGCAACTTGAGGCCATTTCCTCTTGTCCTATCACTTGCTACTTGGGAGAAGAGACCAACATCCTCCATGGTCCAACCTCCTTTCATGTAGTTGTAGACAGCGAGAAGGTCTCAGCCTCCTTTTCTCCAGACTAAACAGCTCCAGCTCCCTCAACTGCCCCTCATCAGACTTGTGCTCCAGGCCCCTCACCAGCTTCATCGCCTTGTCTGCACTCTCTCTGGTATTTCAGTGATGTAGTGACATAGCAGCTCTGTTGTGCTAATGATGAAGAATATCAACAGGAGAAAGGAGTTGTCATGACTTAACTCGGTGTGTAGAAAATAGGTGAGATGGAACATCCCCTGTGGTTACACGGTGCAGGAGGTGTCACGGCCCCAAGCCTGACAGTGTTCAAGAAGAGACTGGACAACACCCTCAGAGACATGGTGTGAACCGTGGGGTTGTCATATGCAGGGACAGGAGTTGGACTCAATGATCCTTGTGGGTCCCTTCCAACTGAAGGTGACAGTGGCAGGAGCTGACAGGCCTTCCCAGAAGGCCACAAAGAAAGACACAAGTTGTTCAGATGCACTGACCATAACTTGTTTGTCAATATTCAGATACAAATTAAGTTTGACAAGGAAAGAATGTTTTTTGTCAGAGCTGTCAGTTAACCACAGTCATCACATAGCTGAAGTAGCAAGAGCATTGCTAAGATTCCACATCTAGTTGGGTCATGTTAAGTAAAAAAACACTGAATTTGAAAAATTAGCAGGATAGAAATGTGTAAAACAGCTGAATGTACATGCCTCAAGTAATACAGTATGTTTAGAAACATACTAGACCCATTTGAAAGTAGGAAAATATTGTCTGCAAAACTAAAGCTTCAATAAAAGGGCTGTCGTAAGCATTTTGTTATGTTTTGTCCTCAAAATATTTTTTGAAATGTTTGGGTTCGTCATATAACTGGGCTTCGTTCTGCATATCTCTTCTCCAAGTCTTTTTCTGTGCTTGTTGATCACTTTTATTTTCAAAGGTGATATATTCTATAACTGAGGGTTGGTGATAAATTTGCACATAAGCTAGGAAAGATTGAGCTAGAACTGGTTTGCATTGTTTTTTGTGACCCTATTGGCTGTAAGAATTTACCCTGGATACTGTTGCTTTTCCATTTGGAGTTTTACTTAGGTCATTCTCATCTGTTTTCCACAGCACCCAAGACCTAGAACTATGTGCTGTTCCAGTGCTCTGGCCTGGGAAAGGTGTTACATTTTGCTTCTGAAATAAGTGTCTTGCTCGGCCTTTAAAATCTGTTTGTTTCTCTTGCAAGTGAGCGTCAGAATAACCGTGAGAACCCAGCCTGCAGGAAGTTTTGACAGTCTCTGCAATGGAGCTGATTACAAGCTGGTGCGAGTGGTTTGTGAGGTCATGTGTGTTTAATTTGATACCTTAAACCATAGGTGTGAGATACTGTATTGCCTGTTCTGAGACTTACACGTCAAGAACAGAGGAAACTATGGCAGAATATTAAGGCTATGGATTTGGGGGTGGGAGGAGTTGTTCAAATGCTTTTTCTTTTTAATGAAGGATTTGAGCCTTGAGAACTGCTTTTGTTCCATAACATATATTTTGAGGTCTTGTAGAGGACAATTTCAGAGTGGTTCTTTGCTGGTTTCCCTGACTGCAGGAGAGAGAGGTATTGAAAAGCTCTGGAACTTGGGGTAGATGTTAATGTGTCAGGATTCGCTATTACATGTGATGAATTATCATCTGCCTGAATTTCTTAAGGTCTTATTTTAAAACAAGAGATGCAAATGACCTGATGATTGTTTCTCCATTGGTTTCACTGTCCCTGAGTCATTAACAAAGTAGATGATGCACTGTGGAGTGGGGCAGCGTTGCCTTCAGTTACTCCCCAAGTATACACATCTTCATAATGCCCTCAGTTGTCTTTCATAAATCACCTCTTAAGTTGAATTAATGTTTAAAGTAAATGAAGAAATGCAAATGCCTTACTCAGACTTTATGTACTGCCTGACGTGTGCCTGGCTGCACTGCCTGCCAAAATGTGTCTCATTATTAGACTTGTAAAGACTCTGAGGTCACTGAAATATTTTAGCAGTGTCCATTAAATCAGATGTCGTGGTGCCGTAGCTGTCGGGATCCAATGTACGGCAGATTGGGTTGAAAAAGCTGACTTCTAAGAAATTGAGAATAATGGTGACTGACTTACTCGAAGGATTCCATAGATCATGAACATAAACCCTGAACAATGCATTGGAAATACTTAAAATGACAGATTGTGCAAAGAGAAGGAACATGCTGCAAATAAGGTTTCGTTTCTATTTCAGTTAGTTATTAGAAGGCAGAGTTGTCACCTAGAGCGAGACGGAAAAATTATAGGTGTCCTCAGTGACAAGTTATTTTGACATAGTAAATGTCTTTCTGTGGATGTGTGTAAGATGATGAATACTCTTGACACAAGTTTCTTGATAATCAGATACCAAAAATTTAGTAGTAAACTGTATTTTTGAAGCTATACAGCCCTTTTCTTGCAAAGAGTCCACCAAAAATGCGTGCAGGATGTATGGTGAAGATGAATTTTTCTTCGTGATCTGTCCCAGAGGTTGGTTTTCTATTCTGTTAAATATATGAACCAGTTACTACTATCATGAGCCTCATGGATAATGTTAATGTGACCATTTCAAAAAAACAGTACTGGCACATAAGACGTTATTTGAAAAGTTAAGTTACAGTAAAGCTGGGCCTAATTCTTCTTCATGCTGCTGTTTGAATTTCTTTCCTCTTGCTATTCTGTACTTTCCATGCATTCTGTTCCTTCCACCAAAGGACGTGCACGTTTTCCTGTGTCTTTATCAATGAGTTGATTTTTTTATGAACTTTTGCAATGCACAGAGTGAAATTTGCTGCAAACCTGTTTCTGGAGTGTCGTTCTTCCCCTTACTGCACAGAGCCCTCTCACCTGCAGTGCTTCTCTGCCAGCATTTTGCTCTTGAGATTTTTTTTATATTTTGCTCGCTTACTCCGTTTCAGCATTTGAAATATGGATTCTGGTGAAAAATTGACAGTGTTAGTATTTCAGGTAGCAAATCATTCAACTATTGCTTTTAAAATATACTTCATCTTTCTATATGATTTAGAAGAAGTCAATGGAAGTTTCAAGTTGCTGGCAAAAGGTAATGAAAACGATGGCATT
This sequence comes from Pampusana beccarii, assembly GCA_013399365.1. Lineage (NCBI taxonomy): Eukaryota > Metazoa > Chordata > Aves > Columbiformes > Columbidae > Pampusana > Pampusana beccarii. The sequence goes on along the minus strand of VWYH01002511.1, from coordinate 889,983 downwards.
TTTGTCAAATTGATTTATAAATCTGCTTCCATAATTAAGCGGTAGTTGGAGTGTATCTGTAATCTTGTTGTGCTTGTATTGGTCTACTAGAAAAAAAGAAATACCATAATTATTTGGGTTATTTTTCCCTTAATAGCAGCCACTCCTGAATACAACAAGGATTTAAAGTTGGACTTTTCCTTAAAGTTTTAAATTCTTTTTTCTTAAAGTTTTCGCGAAGATTTGAACACCGACCTTCGTATAATCAGGGAAAGTGGGTTTAAATTTTGTTAGAGGAATTGGAACTGGTAGAACAGGCTTTAAGGGAGAATATTTTGTGTGTAGGCTCTACATGAGATTTGACTTCCTTTGGAGCTTGTACCAAACCGCTGCTGGTCTGCTCCACGTGTTGAGCGTACCCATAACACCTACGTGAAGGCGAATGTGCAACAAGAATCTCATAACTTCTGTGTGTTTATATCTGCACTGACAAGGAAATGTGGAAATAAAGGGATTTTCTTGATGCTGGAGGAGAATTACAGACTGCATTGTATGGCCTACTGAGATTTGATTTTTGCCCAAACTGTCTAAAATATTTCTTAGACCTTAGTTTTTCACTTTGCATTTTCAAAGACCTATTAAAGCAAGGATTTCCCACTGCTGTGTTGTAAATATAAAATATTTTTGTTTCCTCAAGACATATCAACACAGAAGCAACTTGGACTGTTAGATATTGGTTGACGATGCTTTTCTATTTTGTGTTTGTTCAAGAGATTACAGTAAAATAGCATATACAGGTGACTGAGTCACTTGAAAATGCTTGTGCATGCGTTGTTTAAATGAGCAAAAATGGAGAGGAGAGGGAAATAATTTTTTTTTAAGAATAAGACATCAGACAATATAAAATGAAAGAGCTGGGAAAGTTTTCAGCACGACCATTACTGCCGCAGTAATTGCTATTAGCAATAAAAAAGCAGGAAAACAGTTCCCTTTTATTTGTGTCACACTGTTGAATTTCGTTTTGCTAATGGGTACATTTGTCATTATCTCACCCAGCATATTCTGTACCTATATTTTTAAACCCATGGCAATCTCGGAGTAGGTCTATAAGTCAGTATGCCCAAGCAAAGCATATCAGGTTAAAAACTTCAAACATTCCAAAGCCGTGGAAAAACAGCTCTGGGGAGGCTGGCGGAATATTTCCCTTGTAGCCCCATCATATATCTACCCAATAACTAACAGTAACTGAACCGTCTGTTCGGTGCGCATGGAGCATTAGTTACTGCTGTTCATATTGTGGTTATCCATAAACACCTGTATATGTATTTTCATTGTAAGGAGTATTTTATTTTTGAGTAGTTTGAGAGGGAAATTGAAATAGTTCTGTCTTCAGAGAGGCGGGTTTTCGTAATAGAAAAGAGTAATTTAAGTTTTTCGTGAAGAGTTTTCCCATTTGTTGCTCGATAAATAGGGACCTGATGTGAAGATCAAAAAGCCTGTAATTTGCTGTCTTGTGGCAGGAACATGGAATGAAAAAAAAAAAGTAATCACAATTTATTATGCTCGGCTAATAGAAACTGAAGCATAGCTGGTGATTATAAATACTAATCTGAGAATGTCTTGTTGCTCAAATTTAAAATTGGGATGCTGAATAATAAATGGGTGCTTTATTCTCCTTTTAATGAAATGTTGGGGATGTAATTTTATGACTAGAAAAGCCTCTGAAATGAAAATAAGAATTTACTTACCACTAAATTTACAAAATAAAACAACCTAACTTGAGACTGGCATTGTCGGAGTCGAGCCTTTCAGGACTTTGCGTATACCATTATATCAAACACAACTCAGAATTTTGCTCAGTTTAGTTGAATTAAACACAGTTTGGGATAGTATGAAGTGTTTGTGTCTTTCTGCACTAAGCCGTTTTCTCAGCAGCCGCAGTTGCCGTTGGACTGGATGGTGGTTGTAGGTCCCTGCCGGCTGGGACTGTGCTGATCCTTTGCCCTACATGCTGCCCTGTTGTTTTATAAAGCTTTATTATTTACTATTGACAGATTATTTGAATTGAGTTGTAATTCCCCATAAACAATATTCCTTTCTTCCAAAATCATTGCTGAAGGCGCATCTGCTTCACTTTCTTCTTTGCTTACGAATGGATTGCTTTTATAGAGCTGAAACTTGGGCCTGAAGTGGCTCTGTAATCATAGAACAGTTTGAGTTGAAAGGACCTTCAAAGCTCATCCAGTGCCCCCCCTGCCATGAGCAGGGACATCTCCACCAGCTCAGGTTGCTCAGAGCCCCGTCCAGCCTGGCCTGGGATGTCTCCAGGGATGGTTCATCCACCACCTCTCTGGCCAACCTGGGCCAGGCTCTCACCACCCTCAGGGCCAACAATTTAAAACCATCACCCTTGTCCTATCGCAACAGGCCCTGCTCAGAAGTCTGTCTCCACCTTTCTTATCGGTCCCTTTTAAGCACTGAAAGGCCACAATAAGGCCTCCCCGGAGCTTCTCTTCTCCAGCTGAACACCCCAGCTCTCCCAGCCTGTCCTCCCAGCAGAGCTGGTCCAGCCTCGCATCATTTCTGGGGCTCCTCTGCCCCTCTCCAGCAGGTCCATGTGTGTCCTGTGCTGAGGACCCCGAGCTGCACCAGCCCTGCAGGGGGGGCTCACAGAGCAGAGGGGCAGGATCCCCTCCCTCCACTTGCTGCTCACGCTCCTTCTGGTGTGGCCCAGATACGATTTATTTTCTGGGCTGCAGGCGCACGTTGCCGGCTCGTGGCCAGTTTTTCATCCACCGGTATCCCCAAGCCCTTCTCCGCCGGGCTGCTCTCAAGTAACACTTTCTGCATCTTGACAAGTGGCCTTCAGTTCAGTTGGGCACGGTGATGTGCCATCGTGTGGAGCACACTTGCTAAACCTGTAGGTGCTTCAAAGAAGCGAAACGCATCTGATTCATAGGTTTTCCACTTTTACCAGTACCCGTGTAGTATAACTGGCTTTCTCCCAAGTCACTCGTTGCCATCTGAGCCGTGTTACTGCCAATAGATGCAGAGCAGCGTCTTCAAAATAATGCCTAACAGGAGCGCAGCCGTCAGCAGTTTTCCCTCCTAGCTGCTAGACTGCAGCTTGAAATGGTGTTCCAAAAAACAGATGGATGACAAGAGAGCCATAGGAATCTGTTAGTTTGACCCCAGATCTGACAACTCTAGCTTATTTTTCTGGCTTGCGGTGTGCCTTCACAAAAGAAAACATGACAAATAATCCTGAAATACCTGGAGACTTTCACTACACCAAGGGGTGTTTGACCAAAATGATTTGTGGTTGTTCTTGAAAAACTTGAGAGCTGTGCAGAAACAAGATTCGCAAGGGAAGTACCTTAAAGCCAGAATGAACAGAACGATTCTAATATACTTCCCGGTGTTGCAGTTTGAAACAAGGTTATCTTTACTCGCATTTGTGTGTTCTACCTACTTTATTTAGCAGGTACGTCCATTTTTCTTCTGTTTGCAGGAAATGAGTGGAGTTCTAAAGAACATGCTTTCGGAGTGGTTCTCGACAGGGTTCCTGAACTTGGAGCGGGTCACTTGGCAATCACCTTGTGAAGTACTCCAGAAAATTAGTGAGTAAGTGCTACAAGTTGCTAAAGCTCATGGATGAAATGGTGATGAAATGCTGTGACTGCCCAGATCCATGAGTTTCAAGAGAATGCTTTTCAGCACTGAACCATAGGTGAAGTATAGTTAAGGAATTGTTGCATTTAAAACACTAGGAGGACACTTTTTAAAGCTGAATTAAGTAAACAGTAAAGGGGATCGCTTGTCTCATAATTTGACCCTTCCACTCACATTTGCACTCACAGACTGGTGTATTTTCTTCCAACCTTCTCAGTTACTCTTCCCACATTCCCAAAGGTGCTGCTGGTACTTTTCCTACAAACCCAGATTTGTGCAGCTCTGTCTTCTTGCACTGATGCACTGAAGCTCCCCTTCCTTAAATCCTACCACAGTTATTTCTGAATTTCTGCCAAATATTCCAAGTTGTAGTGATGAAGGTGACAGGATCGAAGTTTTGTTGTGCGGCGTTTTGTTATATAAAAGGCTCGAAGAAAAATGAATCTCTAAAGAGTTCCGAAAGTATTTGACATAAGACTGGGAGTGCTAACAGACTGGTTTTAGCTTGGGAAAACGAATTCCTTAGAAGTGTGTTCCGACTCATTCAATGGCTTATGCAAGTGAAATCTCAGCAACATAATAAGCGTATCCCAAAGAAAACGAGAGAGCGTATGCAACACCTTTACAATCTGCTTTGTCACAATTTGCTGATGAATTTTACTTTTTTCACTTGCAACCCGATTCTCCTTTTTTGATTGGAGAGTTTTGTCACTGGCGTCAGTGGGAAAAGAGCTGAGCTTGTAGGATTGGCAGCCGATCTCTATTTTGAAATGAAAAAAAAAAGAGATATAATTTTACCTTTTTTTTTTTTTAATTTTCTCATTGAGTTCTGAAGCCGTGCATCCTGTTAGAAACTGGGTTGATATGAAGCGTCGAGTTGGTTCGTATAGAAGATGCTACTTTTTTTCTCACTGTGCAATCCCAGGAGAACCCTTGATAGTCTTGCATGTTGCACTAACCAGTGACATCTCCAGCAGCATCCAGGTACAGTCACCGATGCGTTTAGTACACAGCAAAGTGCTCAAATTGCAATCTACTTTTAAAATCCGTAATCCCTTATAATTTGGAAATATTTGTTTTTGTTTCATATATTTATTTTTAATTAAGAGATGAGAGAATTGGCACTTTAAAATCACAGCAATATTCTGTCTATGTCCTGTATTATGTAAGTTGAATTTTGGGGGTTTTGCTCAAGTGCAAGAAGAATAAGAAAAGATAAGAAATATGTAAGAAAAGATAGCGAATGAGATTAAAACTTCAAAGCAGTTGTGATTACTTCTGAAAATTTTAATCCATGTTACAGTTATTTCCTGCACGTACTAATGGATAAGCAGCTTTTTTTGATTAGATTTTTTTGTTTCTCCTGGAAGATAATGAATAAAACAGTGGGGAAAAGTGTTAATACATTTGAAAGTTAAAAAGAAAGGCCTACATAATTATGATAATAACTACTACTTTTTATTCTTATTTTCCCAGGCCATAGTGAAAGAAGTGCCACCTTTAGAAACAGAAGATACGGACAAAATTACAACGGCAATTTTCTACTCCATCAGTTTGACTCAGCAGGGGCTGCAAGGTGTGGAGCTTGGGACTTACCTCATCAAACGGGTTGTAAAAGAGCTGCAGGTAGGTGTTGCAAGGTGAACTTCAGATGCTGCTTGGCCGATTTCCTCCCCTTCTATTGCTGTTTTAGTTTCCTTTTTGTGTCACAGCTCAAGGCAAGGAGCTGGTCAGTCTTCCCCTATACTTGTAACTTCTTACCAGATCAACCTTCAATGTACCCAGCTGTTCCTTTTTCAAAATCTCATGGCTGCTCCAGTAACAAAAATAATTCCTGTACGTTAATGAATTCGTTTTCTTGTTTGTTACATTGAATAATGCTAGTTATGTATGCAGTTTGCATGCTTGCCTAGAATATGTCTCTCAAAAAAAAAAAAGAGGAGAGAGATTTCTTTGCCAAGGTGTTTCTTGCAATATAGTAAAGAAGGTGTCTTTAACATTTGAAAGTCACAGGAATCAGTTACTTTATGCAACTCAGTTGTATAAATTTATATAATATCATTGCATGTTATGGGATTATTGTTAATAGTTTTAGGGCTCCTTGTAGAATCTTCTTCCAAGCAACTGGAGAAAGGAATGAAAATTCCTTAATTTATATACGGAGTGGTATCAAAGAGGCAGTTGCATTTCTGTGTGGAGTACATTATTTTATTTAATACTCTTTACTACTTAAATGACTAGTAAAGCTACCACTTAAAAGTAATGGTTGCTACTTGTGTTTATATTCATTCTTCCAACATCTGGATTAGTAATGTCTGGAAAATTGTCTGTGATTAGAACTTCAGTTCTGCTTACAAAAATAACTTGAAATTGGATGCACCAAATTTCTACTAGTACAAAATGATTGATTCGTCAATGGCTGAATCATAGCTGGCTGCCCTAAAGTTTTTTTATTTTACTTAATTTTTAATGGATATTTTGACTGAATGTTGTTGCTTCTTGCTTTTGGAATGGCTTTTAGATTAATTGTCTGAAGTGCGCAGTCCAGGTATAATTAGGCTGGGCCATCTGTCTGATCTTAAATGAGGGGAAATTGGAATAAATTCATGCAGTTACGTGCTTTCACATTTGAAAAATAATTTCTGGCTAATTGAGTTGCTCTCATAAAATAACCATGTTGACAACGTATTTGTCCGTCACTAAATTGCTTATGATGCTAGAAAAGCTATGAGTGAGTTATAAAGGAAAATAGACGTATCATGCTTAGATAACTTGTGTGCAAGTTCCCAAATGTGGTCTGTCAAACAGAAGAACGTGTTTCTTATTTATACTTATGCAGTTTCTACATTTCAGTGTTGTAAAATCCAGCCCTTCAGGGTCCATCAAATACAAGATGAATAGGAAACGCTTTGGCTGAGGTGCCTTTAAATACATTCTTATCAGGAAATTATTGCCTCAAGATTAAATAACTTCTTTATTATAATATTGGAAGCTAAGGGCTTCCCATACGGTGCCAAAGATGCAGGTCTTCCTCCCTACTTAAATTTCATACACTGCTTTAAGATGTTGTGAAAAATGTGCTATTATTAGTGAGGTTTTATATGGTGAATTGGACATGTACTTAGTTGACTATTTATATTTATTCTCTATATCTGCCTATATATTAAGGTACAATGACCTCCAGGTGTTGTCTGTACACCTTTTCTTTTCTTGACGATGAACCTCGTTGTGTACCAGTCGGGCTAAAAGAGATAAAGGGATAATCCTGGAGTGTTTATTCATGATGGATGTGACTCTCTAATAATTTTTCTTCCACTCTTTGATGTTCGTGTCTTGAATTCTGCAAGAACCATCTCCCATTACCTGTTCACATCTGTTGAAGTGACCCTAAGTCATCACACTCTTACCAGAATTATTTGATGCACTTCTCTAATGCCTGGTCGTTCAGCTTTTGTTGCAAATGTTGTGACTCCCATCTCAGTGGCCTTTTTGTTTCATTGGACAGAAACGCCGTGTATTTCAACTTCAAAATACTTCCACTGTGAAATTCCTGCCGAGTTAGATTGCTCAGGGCAAAGGCAGAGCAGCTGATGAGTGATACTCTTGGCAGCCTGTTTTACTCGTCTCCCAAAATTCTGGAAGTCCTCCTCGGTGCATTAATGGCACACATGTGCTCGCTTTGGTCAGGTGTGAGCAAAGGACTTTCCAAGGTTGTCTGTGTTCAGGTTGGCCATAATTTTTGAAGCAGTGTTATAGTCACTTAGTTTAAAAGGGACAAATGGTACCGCAATAGTGCTGAGTTGACTGGGTGGCAGCAGCTGAAACAATAGAGCCTCAGCAAAAATATCTTAGGTCAGAAATTACATCTCGTTAAGCAAACTTCCAGCAGCCTTGGTAAAAATAGATAGTTGAGGTCTCTGATAGGAAGAGGATTTTTTTATGTGACCTTTGCATGGCTTTGCAATAAATGAGTCTTTAAAGTGCTGCTAAATCACCAAGTGTTCCAGGTTACATAAGTTGAGGCTCTCTTTAATTTAACGGATAATAAAATGCTTTGGGAAGAGGAGACCGTTTGAAGGGGTTGAGGCTTTTGTTTTTCATTATATTTGAATCACTGATGATACACTTTTATAACCTACCATTTGAGTTAACTTTTGTGGATGTGTTTGATCTGCAGAATGTTATTTGATTCATATGTTCCCAAGGCACTGCAAACTCTTAGAACTTTTTTTATCCTCTAGTAAAAATCCTTTATCTGACTTTGCCTTAACTTAACCTGCTCTGACACTTCTACTTGTGAGTGCCATTGTAACCTCAAAACTGAATTCTCAGCTGTCATTCTTCGTAAGGAAAACTCCAGATGGGACCTGTCACGAATGTGTATCATTAGATCAGAAAAAGACATGCACAAACTTAGAAATACGCTAATAGCCACTCTTTTTTTTCCACCACTGAAGCCTTTATTTGGCAAGATTTTTATAAACTGTACTGGATCTGATCTAGCCGGTGTCTATGCTGTAATGTCTATAAATTCAGTTAGTACCAGATTCCTTAAAATCTCGTCAAAGGGCAGTTAAGGTGGAACTTAATTTTTTAGAAATCTTCCTGTTAATTTCCCTGGGCTTGTCACGTAGGCTGCAGAGCACAAACACGTGTAGGGTGGCACTGCTCACCTTCGAGGAATGTCGAGTACAGATTCCCTCATGCAAGTCTCTCTTGCAAACGGGTTTTTATTAGGTTTATTAGGGTTTATTAGGTTTTTATTAGGCCTGTTCCAACCCTCAATGTTAAGCACCGTTAGTTTGAGGCCCTGCACAGGAGTTAATGGCCCCAGCTTTTCGGTCTTCCGCTAATTTAAGCAGATGGAGGACGCGTGAAGTTGAGTCACGGAAATGGGTCCTCAGTTTCATCTCTTTACACGTGCACAGTTTGCGGTTCGAATCCTTAATCTGCACCTAGACGTTATGGTTTGGCATTTGCCACAGGTATTGTGATATAATTGGGTAAAGGGGAGGGATATAATGGGGATCAGAACAGCCCCTTAGGGATGCAGCTTGTGTCGCATACAAAGGGCATCCTAACAGAAGGAATCCTGCACTAAATAGGAGATTTTTCTTTTTTTGGTAGTTGCTTGACAAAGGTTTGCTACACAAACAATTTAGAAGGGTTTTATAAACAGGTTTCTATTGTTATCTGTTCAGATTATTTATTTTTTATTTATAATTTATTACTATTGGGGCAAGCAGTGAGATAATTCATTAGTCCACTGATACCGTGTTGGTCCCAGTTCTCCCTGTACAAATCTGAGAATATGCTCCCTATGCATTCTGTGTAGTCTCATGGTTATATCGATGTATATGAAGCAGGGACTATACAACAGAAATAATCTCTCGTATTTCTTAAATTTAAGCTTGCATTGCTCCCAGAAACTAATTCGATTCTGAAACGATTCGAGACAATAGTAAGAAAACAAACCGACCCCAAATTGGGTGCTGGAAAACAAGCAGGCGGATGCGTTTCTATCGAGCGGTGGGTGCTGGTGAATGTGTAGACAGATAGAACAGATTTCTCATTAGACAGACATTTAATTCAGAACGTGTTCGTAGCCACTCTAAATGGTCTGGAGCTCTGCAGAAGGTACATCATAGCAATTCAGTCTGCAGATGACAGACACAGATAACTGTGGCGAAGCCTTTGAGAAAACCGCTTAGAATTTTATAGCCTGTGGCGTTTGGGGGAGAAAACTGATAGCTGCTGTGTGACTCAATTGAATGCTTAACAATTGGTGGCAGATTTTAGCTTTCTGGTTGGGCTGTTGATAATTGCTACCTTAATTTGATCTAGGTGACCTGGGGAGATCATAATTTCCAAAACAGGCTTTGCTTTCATTGATGAAAAATGTGACCTTGGACTACAGCTTTCAGAGTGCAAGACAGTTTCAGATGAGATACGGATAACAGGAGAGATCTGTGCTCTTTTGCAATGAAAAAAACCCCAAAACCAGAACCTAAAAGACGATCAAAACCAGAAACCTACCCCCAAACAAAATGAGCAGCTGTTTCTTAATGGTGTGTGGGTTTCTGACAAGAAAATATACATTAATGGATCTCCACCAATAGCCTTAGAAACTAGCACATCGATTTAGCAACAACATAAATGTGCACACTTGGCTGCATCTATTTATTTTTCGACAAGAAATGGCTGCCTCCGATAAGCTCCTGAACCCAAGCATTTATCAGATATGTAGTAGTCTGTACTGTAGCTTCAAAATGGGGTCACTTTCCCATATGTTATCTGTCCTAAGAAGTAAAAAATACGCACAATTTCCCGTTTTGTATTTATTTATTAATAGAGTAGGAGCTACTAACTTGCTCATAAATATTTTGAGTAGGGCTTGGTGAACAGGTCACTCCTGGAAGTGAATGATAAGCAAAGAGCAGTCAATATCACAAGGAAGCAAAATGTCAGTTACTTCATTAGGAACTTTGCAGTAGTTATTATAAATACACAAATATGGGAAGAAATCGTTCGTTCTCACTTCTGTCATCGTGGATGGATGGTGCGTTGGTGCCCTCTGGGCTTTGCAAGGGAGAAGAGATAGGAATTGTTACCCTACAACACGATGGCCGCGGCTCAGCCCTATTTGTGAGCTCTGCTGAGGAGCAAAATAGTACAAAATAGCACCAACATGGTGCTTTCTTAGCAGAGATAGTGCAGGAGGCTTCCAGACTTGGCTTTGTGGTGAGCAGCCTTTTCTCTTGGTCCGATCAGTTTTTCTTTTTACCTGAAAGAAGAATTTCTGCTGCTCAGATTTCAGCATTGCTTTCCTTCTTCCCCTCTTAGGTTTTAACCCCAAATGTCAGTGAAAAATTCGTGAAAGAAACCTAAGGAATATGTTCTCAAGACACTGTCTTTTATAGGATGAGTAATATAGTTAGGAAAAAAAGAACGCCTTTCAGGAATATAATCCCATCTTCAGGTCATAAAGAAACACATCTTCTATTCCTTGAATCCCTACCTAGAGGAAAATAGCATGTAACAACCTTTATCTTTTCCTTTTTTTTCCCTCTTCTTTTTCGTGCCCCGTGCACAATAGTAACATCTGTACTTCCTCTAGCAGCACATTTAGGATTTCTCATTAATAGGTCTTTAATTTGTAAACTTCGCCAATTTATCCCTGTCTCTTGTGTTCTCTGTGTCACGGACTAAACACGAACTTTAAACCACAACAGGGAATGAAGACATCGAAGAACGAAACCGCATTTTGAAATCCAGTGTCTTTTAGGGGGAACTTGCTGCTGCTTAAGGATGCTGACGTGAAAAGGGTATTTCTCATTATTACAGGTTTGTGTTTCTGCACCGTGCGGTTCATTTGCAGGTCTGTCACATCCTGGGCAGTTGCTGAGTTGTCACCCGTCGTTTTTGCGTGGACAGGCAGAAGGGCACTGGGTCACCGACTCTTCAGAAGGGAGTTGTGGCCCTCCCTTCGGGGCAGAAATTCATCTGGCCGCAGGAAGAGCTGCCACGCAGAAGGTCAGATCATTGACAGCAGTGTGTCGGCAGCTAAACTGCAGTCGCTCACCCTGGTCAGTGGTGCTGATGCAGAAATGAAGGCAGCAGGTAATGATGCTCATTACCGTCTTGACAAAACTGAAAGCTGGCAGCTTCTTCAGGAACAAATCTCTTGAAGCATTTTTCCAGTAGTCTTTAAAAATTCGCTTTTGTGCCATCGTTCTCCCCCCCTCCTTCTCCAGGAGAGCTGTGGGTTTGTCTTTGGTGGGAGTTGGTGCTGAATCAAGGAAGGCGCAGCTGAGCAGAACTCTCCTCTGCCGGACTAATTAAGATCCTGCTGCTTTGAAGAAAACTGGATTCCAAATGTGATGATTAGGTATACTCCTTGATTTGAGAAACCCTGCAAGGGGGTGGATGGAAGGTGATCAAAGGAAGGCTTAATGAGTGCATTAGCTTCTGTAGTCAAATTTATAAAGTTATTTTGAATTGATTTGTGGATAAATAGTCTTTATATCCATGGGGAAGTATTTAGCGTGGGGTTGGGAAGGGAAGGAATTTTGAAGTCTATGGAGCTGCTTTGTTTTGTTCTCATTGTTGCCTTTTTTCTGCCCCCGAATATATACTTTTTTAATTTACTGTGGTCATTGCTCTCTTTTTCAAAAGCAGAGGTGAAACTTTTTCTAAAAAGGCTTAACTGTCTCCTCCAAGAAACATTCTTTTAATTAAAACATATTTTCTAGGTCCAGGTCTCTTGTAGTCCTGCTCCACAGTAAGAGCACAACCTTAGTAAATTGTTTGGTTTTATAAATGCTGTATTCTCTAAAATTGTGCAGAGAGGTGCTAAGATACCAGCAGGAGTTGCCTTCCAGAGACATCTCTTGCTATAGATTTACAAAGAATATTTTTTTTCTTTTATGAAATGCATATGTGATGAAAACTGATAGCTGTATTTCACAGATCTTGTTACAGACTTATGCTTCGGAATTACTCTTGAAAATAAAATAGCATCGGGTCCTTTAGTGCAGACTTGAAAAAGTCACAGGAGTTTAGTGTTTTACTAGTATTGCACTATCTGACCATGGTAGCTGGAGCAGTTAAGGATATGACACGGTCAGGATCTCCTGGGTGACTCTGATTACAAACATGGTTGTGGGGTTTTTTTTCAATAAGATACAGAGAAGAGTGTTTTTATAAAATAATTTACCTTTTTCTTTATCCAGTTCTCTAAGGAGATGAAACAGGGTGTTTCATTGTAACTTAGTCTGCCTCCCTTGTTCCTATCTGGTCCCAAAAGACAGATTCTTTAACTTACGTATCTGTATAATAGTCAAAGAACTTGAGATAAGGGGGACACGGAAGGTTATTCAGTTTGGGCAAAAACTGCGGAGGTGGTAGATCAGAGCTGGCTGGTGTACCGTAGTGCTGGAGCCAGCAGAACAGCAGCCAGCCATTTGGGAAGCTCTGTGTGGGAAGGGAAAAGGTGTTGTAAATAACCAGCTGAATATTATTCCAGTTATCGAAGTTTATTAGAACTGGTGCTTGGCTCCAGTTTGCGACAGGGAGGTGCCAGGTCTGCCTTCCCTGGCTCCTGCATCCTCACGAAGCAGGACACAGATGGTAGTGTTGTGTGGAGCACAGCGGTGCCCGAGGATGCAGGAGCACAGGAGTACCTGAGGAGGATGCTGGAGCACAGGGGTACCCGAGGAGGATGCTGGAGCACAGTGGTACCCGAGGAGGATGCAGGAGCACAGGGGTGCCCGAGGATGCAGGAGCACAGGGGTGCCCGAGGAGGATGCAGGAGCACAGGGATACCCGAGGATGCAGGAGCACAGGGGTGCCGGAGGATGCAGGAGCACAGGGGTGCCCGAGGATGCAGCAGCGCAGGTGCGACACAACCAACCTCACAGCACGCGGTCTATCAACATTTGCTAGTGGAAGGCAACATCTGAGCAGTGATGACTTTTTAATGGTTATCTCCGTAACACGCAAAGCAGAAAAATATGCGTTTTGTAGTCATTTAAAGACAATTTTCTGTTGACATTAAGATGCTTCTGTAGTGTTGATAGATGTCTTGTTTCTTACCACTTCTTCCTATATGAACAGTAATTAAAACAGCACTGTGGTTGTTTCAAATTCAGCTCCGTCTTCCCTCTGTTCCTTGCCCCCCCCTCCTTCAGCAGGGTTGACTGATGGAATTTTTGTTAATTCCAAGTGGCACTGAGTTTAACAACCTTCTCTGTTCTTCCCTCATTTTGTACATTTTGCTTTACATGTTTACATAGTTAACAGTTTTAACTCATAAACTAGTAGGAGAAGTTTTATTTTATTAAAACAAGTGTTAAACTATGTGATGCGTTTTTTTACTGCAAGTTTGTATTTCTTATCTTGCTATTTCATCAATTCAGTTTATAGTTTGGGAATAGCTTGAAAAGTAGCTGGCCTGTGTAAAGAACGTCTTTCAAAACTTCAGAAAATACTTCCGTTCCATCAAAATCTAGAAATTGTGCCTGTCATGATTTTACAATAAATTGAAATAATAGAATGCCCTTGACTTAAAAAAAGATAGTTACATATGAAAAAAAAAAATTGTATTTCAAAGGTTTTGAAAACTTGTAAGTTTATGTTTTGAAAACCTCCTATTCCTTTAATGAACTTCTTTATGGCACACAATTGTATTTATTTATTTCTGCCTATAAAATGATAAACCAGAATGCAGCATTGGTAAGTACTGCATAAGTACTTTTATATAGATTGTGTGTGTGGACTCTAATTCAGTCAGTGTTAAAATCTTGATTCTGCAAGTACTTTCTGGTCACTAACGTATTACTGGCAGGGTGATTATGTTTTGTCTATGTGTGTCAGTTCTTCTCAGAATCCCTAGGCTTCACTTTACATCAAGTGAAGGGTATCAGCTGTTCTTTCACTCAAACTTCTCGTTGTCCATTATGGCCAAACTCATGATTTTGTTTTCCTCTCCTTTTGTTTGCAGAAAGAACTTCCTCAGATAAAAACTTTTTCGACCCTTTCGCCTATCCCGGGATTCACAAAGTGGTTTGTTGGTCTCCTCTCCTCACAAACAAAAGAACTAGAAACAAACGAACTTTTTACAGAATCGGAGCGGCAAGAAATCTGTGAGATCACGGGAGACTCGACTACTGAAACACTAAAGAAACTCTTAAACAACAACGAGTGGGTGAGATCAGAAAAATTAGTCAAAGTGCTCCATTCGCCGTTGATGAGGCTCTGTGCCTGGTATCTGTATGGAGAGAAGCATCGCGGCTACGCTCTTAATCCCGTAGCGAATTTTCATCTCCAGAACGGCTCGGTGCTGTGGCGGATAAACTGGCTGGCGGACACGAGCCCTCGGGGCATCGCTGCTTCTTGTGGCATGATGGTCAACTACCGCTATTTCCTCGAGGAGACCGCCAGTAATAGCGCAGCCTACCTGGGGACTAAACAGATTAAAGCCTCAGAGCAGGTTCTTTCCTTGGTGTCTCAGTTCCAGCAGAATAGCAAGCTTTAATTAAATAGTATGAAAACTAAGAACTATGTTCCTCGCCTATAAAGATCTGTAACATTTCGCAATGTCTATATTTAAATGAGAATGGCTGTTATAAACCAAATGTACTCAGCGCAGCGTGATGCCAGGTGATGTAGGTTATCGGTTTTCGTGCTTACATTGCCACATATTCAAAGCCTGATTTGCTGTGATTGAGTCACTGCAAGTTCTAGACATCTGTTATGTGCAAATGGGTTGGAGGTTTGTATTAAAGGAGGGGTAAAATTCTGTCAGCCGGTTTCTCAGTGGTGACTTGAATGTGAAATACTTGAGCCCTACCATTATTCTGTTGACAATAAACCTGTATAAACGGTGTCTTTGAAAGGAGCTGCACTTATTTGTCATAATACAAGCATAGGTAGTTCAGTCCTAAAGTACCTGGAAAGAAGTACTGGATGAAGGTAAATTTTCAGTCAAATATATTAGTAAAAGAGTAATCTACAATTTTATTTCAATAATATCTGTCTTTTTCTTCCTCAAAAAGTCCCGTATAAAACGTCATGGTATTTTCCTCTTTCAAACCCATTGAAAATCTCAGTGAACCTTTGCTTTGCTGCTGGGGCATGGAAAAGCCTGGAATTAATATTGTCGAAAAATCAGGATCTCTCAGTGCAGCAGGTATGTAGTATTACATTTGTACTTCTGTCTGCTAAAATATAATGAGCAAGAAAGAAATGTTCAGATCAGAGAAGAGAGTAAGAGAGACTGATACTTGGGGATCAGTTCAGAAGCTTCCAAATATTTTTTTATATATATATATACATATACATATATACACATATATATAAAATTTTGCCTCTGATAATTTTTTATGTTGACAAAGAGCTTTTTT
Source organism: Pampusana beccarii (assembly GCA_013399365.1). Taxonomy (NCBI): domain Eukaryota; kingdom Metazoa; phylum Chordata; class Aves; order Columbiformes; family Columbidae; genus Pampusana; species Pampusana beccarii. The sequence continues at coordinate 874,429 of VWYH01002511.1, read as the reverse complement.
AATAAAGAAGTAGGACTGAGCTATAAACTAATAAAATAAACTTTCTCTAATAAATCATGTCTTGTTTATTCCAGCATGTACCCTTTGTGACTTAACAGCCCTCCTCGGTAACAGCGTCACCACAGCAGATGGACCGTCTGAACAGAATTTCATGCCGGTTTATAATTTCTGATTTATTCCGTGTCTGCTGAAATTCCAGTCCTGTTTTCAAGGCAAGAATTATACAGAGGATTTGAAAATGGTAGGGTTCCTGCTTGTGTATGAGAACACAAGTGAAGAAAGCTGTAAGTGTCCAATTAGCCTTTCTTCTAAAGTGGAATTGTATAATTGGATACACTTTTCGTATTCATTATTAGAAAAAAATCCCATCCTCCAAGCTGGTAACGTGATATGGGAACCTGTTATACATATCTCCAAGCAGAGAAAAGCTCGACGTCTGTTCATGGTAGATTTTTGCAATTCCAATAGTTAAAGGAGGGGGTTTATTTACTGTCTGTTATTCCCTCGAGAGCAGAAACGTTTTGATGCAGCATCGGTCATGGGTGGCAGTGGTGCCATGTTAGCAGTGGCAACGCTCCTATGCCACGTTGCTTTTATTTTTAAGAACAATTCTAAAAAAAGTCAACAGCTTTGTCATACATCAACAGGTTAGTTTATTGATTTTGATCAGATATGATTTTTAAAACAACCCCAAAACTCTCATCCCCTTGCAAGCAAGATGTGTCCAGCAGTTTCTCAGTTGACAAAACCACTAAAGAGCGGTTGAGTTCCCCTTGAATTGTGGTGGCGTTCTGGTTGATACACCAGCAGCATACGGTACAAGCCAAAAAAAAAAAATTCACCATCTGTACTACTTACTAGGACAGTAAATTGTCTCTAAAGAAGAATTATTCTCTCAAACAACTCAGGAAGAGAAGTCTGGTTTCTTTTTCTCCCACTCAGTGTGCAATTGTTGTGCCATTTCTGAGGAGCATATGTGTAATATTAAAGATGATGTAACTGCCTGTCCTCTAAGGAAGCTGAAATACTAAAAGTTGTTGAAGTCGTTGCTTCCTTTTACTATAGCAATGTCTTTCAAACAATATATTTTAAGTTTAATTTAGGGTGTGGAATACTGCGCCATGTTTCACTTTGAAGGGCCGAGGCTGAAATCACAAGTAAATCTTCCCTTCTGTGCGTTGTTCTTTAGATAAAAAGCCAGTAAATACCTTCCTGTTTTTCAGAACGGCCTCTCAGGTGATTTCGTTTCGTCACAAATACTGTTTGATTGCCAGGGATGGAGAAGCTTTCCAGCTACGCGTGGCTCGTGTTCCGGAGCTGGCCGCGCTGCGTCCCGAGAGAAGCTGCCGCAACACGGGGACGTCAGACCCAAGCCATCCGGAATATCAGAGGCTTCTTAAACGTACCTCTTGGGAATCAACTGATCTGCAGCTGTGACATTAGCGGAAGTATCCCTGTAGTTATCGAGGCTTAAGTTGGTAGAAGTAATGGTATGGATAGCTGGAGAACAATACCCAAAGGTGTGGCTTATGGGTGGAAAACTGGCATTAATGAAAGGGCAGTAGCTTAAATCTATGACTTGGATTGTTAGGTTCAGAAATGAGGCATGGTAAAGACTGAGAATTAATTGGTAAAGTTGCTATCTACTACTGTGGCTACTTTTGAGCAGCCTTCACCGTTCTAATTTTATTCTAGTATTCGAAGAGGGTGAGCTGCAGGTTTCTGGGTGCGGGCAGTGATTTTGGGGGCAGGTTTTTAACTGGTACCACTGGCTGGATGTGACACTCTAGATCATGATGTAGCACTGAGGCAGTAAACAGTACAAAACGTGAAGTATCTGGACCGTTATACAGGATTACAGCCTGTAGGACTTGGCCTTTAAATCAGAGTTTGTTTCAGCCCTTAAAGCCCCGGGAGGAGACGTCCCGTGTTCCAGACGGGCTGCTTTGTTTTCTACCGTCATTTATTTTCTTGGCTGCCCTATTCGGTGCAGTTGGCAGCAAACAGTAACAGGGCCATTCATTGCTCAAAGCGACACCCCGGCCGCAGCTCCTGCTGGAAACCCCTCCACGATGCGGAAATTGCCGGGTGAAAAGTGCAGGTTTTGCCAGGAGGCTTTGCCAACGTCGCTGGCCCTTCAACTGCCATCCCTGACTTTTTCAGAGCAACTTCTCCTACCGTGCGTCTAGAAAGAAAAAGCTGTGGCTGGTTTCCGAGGTTCACTTACTCGGTAACCAACGTTACCTACTGTGCTGTTCGGTGCAGCGTATAAAAGCATCACAGTTTCACAGCCGCATCCCGCTTTTGAAAGCAAATCAATAGAAATGATGTTACTTTGTCATTTATGCTTGTTTTATGATCAACTTACACCGTGTTTGTTGTCGCAGCTGCAGGGCCTCTCTGTACAAGTTGCATGGAGCTGAGCAGGACCTGTGTTCTAACATGTGCCCCAGAAAGGTAATGAGAGCCCAAAATACTGCTGGAATGGAGGATATTCAGTTTATTTGCAGATGCTGAGCCATCACAAAAAGAAAGGAGTAAGTGCTTCTCGAATCAGACAAACTTTCCTTGCTTTCTGTGTATATTACTGTAGTTTATTTTAGTTATTGACTGCCGTAACCTACAAAGCAGCCTGCTGTGGTCTTGTGGAAATAGGTACAAAGGTTTATTAAACCAGATGGAGTAAGGTAGTGGTAGTCTGGTTCTTCAGCCTCTTGATAAAGAACCTCCCCTAGGGAGGGAAAGACCAGGGTTACGGTCGGAAGGCCAGGAGAGATCACACGTTCTTAGCATTGTTTTCTTTAGAAAATAAGGAATAAGCAATCACATTTGAATTCTTCAGCAGATTGGATGGAACAGCAGATACCTCAAAGATATGCATTTCCAAGCACAATCAAGATCAGGTACAAGAAATACCACACGTTAATATCGCTCAGAGGTGAAAGGCCCAAATGTTTCCTGAGCAAGCGTGCAAACCTCTAGGAAGTTGTATAGACATTTGTCACCGTTTAGCACCTGTCTTCAAAAGAGAACTTCTAAATGGACCTAAAAGGAAGTCCTGTCATAAGCCTGTTGAGATGTGCTCGCTCAAGTGACTGTTGATTGATATTTTTCCACATGCAGCTGCCATAAATCTTCCATCAAGGCATCGGCTACATGGTGCACAGGGTACTAAGGCAAGCTGAGCTGCCTTGATGTGTTACAGCCAAGCTAACAGCTGCTTGTAGTTTGGGAACTGAGCATAGTGTGAGTTAGACTCAAGGCACTTTGTGGTCAGACTTAAGTTTTTTATTGAAGATACCTGAAACCATTCAGAAATAAATCACTTGTTGCCGCATTATATCTGATAGATGAACGCCTACTCATTCCTCTTAAATCTGCACCAGGGCTGATGAGTACTTGGAGAATGCTGAGATACAGCAATATGTAATCTGCCGTGCTGGATAAGTGATTAAAATTTAGATTGCAGCTGAAAGCCCGAGGAGAGCTGAGCGTGGGGTCGGTTCCGTCTTCAGTCCTTGTTCCCTGTAGCGGTTTGTTCCGCGATGCCCGGGAGCCGGTACCCACGCGACGAGCCCGCAGCAGAGGATGCTCCACACAGCACAAACTCTGCTGAAGTCATCACGGTTCGTTTGCTTCTTTAGGTCCAATACCAGCCTACTCGTGAGCTACCGCTCCTGGAAAGAGCTGGGACTACTTCCCTGAGGTTCTCATAGTTCCTCGGTGGTGCAGGGCTGGAGGAGCAGCTTCTGGCACTGTAGCCAACTTTGCTCTTGTTATCAACAGATGTCGAACTCTGGTATCAACCCCAGAAGTTCCCTGTTAATTTGGTTTGCTAAATGCTGAAAATCTGCTGCTTTTAAGTGCTGCCGTTGTTGAAGTCAATGGGAAATTTGTTTTCTTAAAAAGTGCAGGATTTGGGTTGTATTGATTGTTTTGTCACAGTGACAAATGCGAACTCGGGGTCTCTGCGCTGCCAAGGCTCTAATGAACATGTGCAAATACAAATTTTTATTTTAAAGGAGTTGGGTTCATTTTTCATGTGGCTGTTTCTGGAGATGCAGTAACTCCCTGCACGGTGAATTAGCTCACTGCAAGAGCTCCCCTGCTGAAAAACAGAAGAAGGTTGGATTGCATTTCTGTATTATGCATAATATTTATCAATATCCATCTCTTCCTCTTTATCATCTATTAATTGTGGGTAGCATTAGCAGCTGTAATCTCCGAAAGGCAGCACGTGCAACTAATAGCTGAAAGAGAGAAACTAGGAAAGCATTGGGTTGGTAAGATTGTGAAGAAATAAAAGATATTCTGCTTCCATTTTTAAGAAATGGAATTCAAAAAAGCAATTTTTACTGCGCTTTTTTTTTGAAAGATTAGGATGTACAAAGGAAAATTAAGGTAACTAATTTGCTGAAACAGATATGCAAAGTTCTCCTCCAAATGTGATTCTTAAACCAGACAACTCATGAACCAAATTACTGGGGATTAGGCTGGAATCATTTAGTGAATCTTAACCAGGCCTCGATTTGGAAGTGTTGGGGAGAGTGGTAGGGAAAGAATGAGAATTAAAATGACCTAGGTCGTTTCTGCTTAATTACCACAAAAAGAAATGATGCAAGAACTTTAAATAGTGAAAAAATCATTAAGTTACTACAGTCTGTGTCTAAGAATACACTTAGATAGACTTTATGTTCCAGAAAGGTATTTAAAATGCAATTTAAATTTTTTAAGCTATGTTTGCTTAAATTTTTTAAATAAATATTTTTGTCCTTTTTTTTTCCCCAAAGAATATTCTTCTGACAAGATGGCCTTGAAAGTTCCTATACTGACTGTAAGTGCAGTTCTCATAGTGAGTTGTGTTGAAGTTAAGGAGATGGCTTCAGGGAAAGGAAAATGTTTTAATTGGATGTTTTGAATTATCATCTTCTGAGTTCTAACCAGATTTCTGATAGTTCTGTGTTCGAAATACATATTCCACCACAGATCTTTGATCTCCTACTCCAAATCTGAAGCCCTATGCATTATTTATGGCGCACTACTCGGCCTTGCTTTAGCGTGACCGTTGCAGATGTTGCCGTGAGTTCTAGCTCGTCCTTTTGGAGCACGTTATTTGCGCAAAGTGGAATTTCTGTTGGCTGGCTCTAGTCCACGCTGCTTGACAGCTTCAGGAATTGGGTCCAGCTGTCTCTTGCTTGAGACTCAAAAACAATGAGGAAAATCCAAACACTAGAATGCCTGTGAAAGCCGAGTTCTGCAGAACCATAGAGAAGATATGAGGAGAGACCCTCAGCAAAACTCGGCTCTGGGGGTGGACGTCACATCTCTGCTTCTCAGCTGCTCCTTCAGCCCCTTACACAACTTATTTGTCATAATACTAACACAGATGCCCTGTTTACCCGAAAATAAGACAGGGTCTTATATTAATTTTTGCCCCCAAAATGCTTACTTTTTTTACACGTATAGCTGCCTGGGCACTATTTAAATTGACTTTTAAAATGATCTGTAACTAGGGATTATATTTGGAGTAGGGCTTATATTTTGAGTGTCCTCAAAAATCCTGAAAAATCACACTAGGGCTTATTTTCGGGGTAGGTCTTTTTTGGGGGGAAACAGGGTAGTTCAGTGCTAAAGTACCTGCAAGTGCTGAATGCAGGTAATTTTTTGGTCAAATATATTGGTAAAACAGTAATCTACAATTTTATTTCAGTATTATCTGTCCCTCAAAAACTCTTATATAAAACCTCATGGTACTTTCCTTTTTCAAACGCATCGAAAATCTCACTGAAAAACAAACAGTATTCCCTGAAAATAAGAGTTTCAGAGCAAATATGAGGCCTTGGTACTTATTTTTAAAATATTCTTTAAGATTCAATGTTTGCTGCTACCTTTATCTACAGTCCTGCTGAATAAAGCTATAGCTAAATGGAAAGCTAAATGTTTTCACAAGGTGTTAATGTCTACATCTTATTATTTGCATCTTATTATTTACTCCAAATAGCGCTACGCCAGAAACTGGTTTCTTGACCAACAATGTTGCTTCAGCGTGAAGTGAACTGGTTTATTCTGAAGTGGTCACATTTGTTGGTGACAAGAGGCTTTGTACTTGAATTTGCACATCTGTTGCTGTTGGAGCGTGGAAAAACCTTGCATTAATACTGTTGAAAAATCAGAGGCTCAAAGTCAGACCAGATTTGTCCGTCTTTCGCAGGACAGAGGTGATCTCCCAGTGTCAACGCTGCGGAGTGGGGTTGGGGAAGGTGAAATGGAGGTAACATAGACTCGAGCAGAATGATACGTGTTCCTCATAACTTTGTTCTGAAAGAAACACCTACGGCTTTTCTGATTAAGAGAAGATCACTCAGAAAAATTGTAAAAACAAAAATGACTATTGTTGTAGACCCCAGTTCCAGAGTTTGGTCGGGAGCCTGTGAAATGTTAGGTGAGAAAGAGCATGAACAGCATGAATGATGTAGGAGTGAACACTTTTAAAACAGCACAAGGTTGTTCTCGTTTCGACATAGAGTTACCAGTTCTTTTCCAGAAGGAAGTGATTCTGACGATTGGAGTATATTCAGGCTGAAATAAGTGGCTGAGAAAGGGATGAAAGAGCAGGTTTTGGATAGAAAATACATTGGAGTGAGGTATTGTGTGAGCACTTTGCACTTCCCTGAAGTGGACACTTCTACACTTAGGCCACTGTTAACGGTATTTATTAAGAGGAATGTATTTGCTATGTTGGCACTTCTCTTGCTGTTTCTCCTTCCTCCCTAATGCAGAGTGTGTATATATATACACTACCAGAATGTATTTGACAGCCTTTCGTGCATACATGATAGAAAATTGGGTGGAAAGAAAACACTCATATTGTCTTGTTTGTAGAAAAGTTCTTAACAAGAATAACCCAGTGTTGATGATTAGATGTCTGGGTCTGTTCCTTGAAGTAACCAAGCCATTTTCTTTCTTTAGCCTCTTCTAAACTTTAGGGTGGTTATAGGTTTATATCAGGAAAATAAATATTAGGAAAGAGAAGTCTTAACCATTAGCATGTTCCACTTCTTTTCTTTTGCCTCAGTGAGATTATTTATTGGCATATCGGTGAGTATCACTTCCCATAACCAAGCTTATAAAAGCGAGTGAGGAAAGAACGATAATTAGCTAATCTCTCTGACTTTTGCAGGATTACAAACTTCCTGCCCGCAGCCAGCCAGCTGAAATAGTGGCTCGATTGAAATCAACAGTGAAACTCCTAATGGCTTTCGCGGAGCCCGTAGTGATTTGTCTGTCTGCTCCCTCATTTGGACCGTCTTGATTTATCTCAGGTTTGCTCTTCCTTTGTGTGCTTATTGCTCTTGGTGCAGCCCATCAAGCCACGCACCCCCCTATGATGGCTCTGTGGAGATGTATTTAATTTGATTTGCTGCTGTCCCCAGGAGTTTGTTCTCTGTCAAACAGCTGCCTGGTGCAGTGAAACCTCCATATAGAAGAGCATAATGGTTTATGGATGGAGCATTTAACAACCACCACTGAATGGCATATGTCTGAAAAATATGTTCAAAACATAGTTATGGCATATGCAAAGGCCATTGTTCTGCAACAGTTATAAAGATACATCTACAAATGCCATGCGGTAGAGAATTGCCTGACAAGTGTATTGAGGAGTTTACAAACACCTCTGCTGTTTGAATGTTTCCGTAATGTACATTTTAGTCCATTACTTCTGATCAGGCTCTTAATATAAGAATAAGGTAACTTCAGTGTTCATTCCTGTGCTTTATTGCCCTGCCATTCTTAATCTCTCTCCATCATTGCTTGTTGCTCTCTCTCCGTTCCACCTCAAAAGAAAAAAAAAAAAGAAAGAAATGTCTACTGAGGATGGCTGAAAAAACCTGTGTTAACAGGGAATTAACAGAGGTTGCTAAAGCAAAAAAGACACAGAAAGCCACCTCGTTTGCATGTGTTAATGGGAATAAGGAAACTGAAAGCTGGGAAGGGCCTGTGCTCCATCAGAGTCGGAGCAGTGACGCTGATCCACTGGCTCTGGCTTGTGCTGGGGAACATCCAGCAAGTGAAGTCCTGCCCTTGCTGAAACCACTTTGATATCAATTTCTATAAAGCCTGGGGTTTATGCACTTGCTTTAACAGAGTGATTAATTCCTATTATTCCTCTTTGCATCTTGCTTCTCACACACTCTTGGGATTATATAAATGAGAAGTGAAACTGAAAACTGAAACACTGGAATGTCACATCAAAATGACATTTTCAACGGGGCCTAAAAATGTTGCCTTAAACCTTAATGAAGTTTCGTGGGAGCTGGATTCCCTAACAACTCACCTGGTACCGTCTTGGGTGAATCCCAGTTCTCAAAAATCCAGAATTCTAACAGATACTCCTCAAAGGACGAATTATTGTTAGAGAGATATCTTCTTTCTCAGATAATCCATGATGGTTTTGTACTTTTGTTAACTGGTGAGTGATGCAGTTAATGGCAGCTCCACACAAATCAGTGTGTGAAGAAAATGGCCTGTGAAGTGACTGGGGTTACAGGGCTGTACCTCCAGTTTAGATTCCCTCAGCTTTCTTTATAGGAGTCAACATTGGTTTTGAGGACTAACTACGAGTGTCGAGCATCACAAGCACAAATTTGCCATCTGAATTTCATTGGGGTGAGGGAGAAAAAAATCACGTTCCTCACATGCTGTCAATCAAGTGACTGACACTTATATTACAGTCTCGGCTGAGCTCTTCACGTGAAACTATGGCATATTACTGCGGGCTTCCAGGGAATTGCCCTTTTTAAGGAGAAAAAAAAAGAAAGAAAAAATGATATTTACCTTCTCTCGCTGGGGTTTGTCTGTACACAGCAAGCAAAGTTCATAAGCTGCTTGTGTGAGTGACAGACTATCCTGGAGTGGCCACAAATGTTCTGGTAATAGAGGCATCGAGACATTTTGAGGGGAAAACCTGCAGAATAACTAATCCAAGTAAATCAGAACACAGTCATAATCGATAATGGGATTTAAGTCTGGATCCCCATCTTCTTTTGTGATTTCTGAAGGAAATAGTGTTGCAATGTTGCTGTATTTAATCAGTTTTATGTGATGTATGTACATCCCTGAATAATGACTGTGGTTCATGTGTTTGTGTTTGGTGCCTTGGGCTTCAGGTGTTTTTCTGCATCTTGGAGAGCGCAGAAGCTTCACGATATAGCAAAGAGGCCTTAGGAGCATTTCAATATAAAAAGAAAGTTACCAATGAGGGAGAATAAGCAAAAAGTGATTGTAGAAGAAAACGGGATTAAAGGGCAAGTTATCAAAGGTATTTCTTCTGCTGGGTCAGTATCGGTGCCCTGGATGTTCTGATGTCCTCAGTTTTTCTTGAGGAATTTGAAATGTTGTTTTTTTTTCTGCGCTCAAAGAAGAAATGTACTTATGTATTTTTCAACAAGGTGTTGTTTTGTCTGGATGTATTGTTCTCTGAGTAGAATGTTGCTGTGCATTTCGAATGGGCAAACAATCCAATTAGAGAGGCATGAGGCCTGATAAATACTGCTTGAAGTGGAAAATGAAAAATGTCTGGAGGCACCAACGAGGTGTAGCTTTTGAATGCTAACAAAGAACATCTAACGCTTTATGGTAAACCCATCCTCGTCTCTAGAATTCTGGAAAGAACATGAATACATGTTCAGGTTTCGTATGTTTATTGCAGGTTATTATAGGACTGATCTGGGTTGGATTTTGAAGCCTTTCTTACAAATAAAGAAGTGTGAAATAACGTAATGTGTTTAGTTTGTAAAAATACCAGCTACAGAGTGAAAATCAGAAGAACCTTTAGGGGAATTAGCACCACCCTATTGATTCAGTGGGACTTTGCCAGCTTACCCTGGCTGGATATAAATCAATAAGTGTAAAAAAGCACATTAAGACACAGAAGATATGAAATAAAGCAACCTGAAGACTGTTTTTGCAATCCTTCCTGAAGTGGCTTGGGGTTACTGTTTTCTAAGGGAAGGAATTTATCTTGAAATTTGTCCAAAGGGATGAGGAGCAGCTGAGCATGGAAATCATCACAAGGGCACATGTAAAGCTTAAAATTCCAAACCTTCATTTTTCTTACTAACTTCCCCTTCATGAATCCAAGTAAATCTGCTTCTCCGTGTATTTCTGTACCGTGGCAGCACTTTGTTGGTAGCCGTATGTACTAAAACATGCACATTACCTGCTGGTAGGTTTTTTCCTCCAGAAGCATCTGTAAGTCTTTTAGATCTGCTTCAGGGATTTAACCAAAAGTATCAGCACAAGCCAGAAGGCATAATGTTGTTATTCTGTTATAGAATAACATGCATATCCTTTGATGTAAGTAACGTCTATGCTTTATACCTCAGCTTTTCTGTACTTTACTGTTTCCTTCCTTTCCATTCTTCGTTTTCACTTTGGAAGTACCTCAGTTCTCTCCACCTATGTTTATTTATACGATCAATAATTCAACACCAGCTATTTCCCAAACAAACCCCTGAAAGTGCTCTGGGTGAGACTAAACACACTGTCAAGGCATCTTTCCGAGTCTTCGTTTTATCAGCTCCAGTGCCCCAAGTGACGTGTGTGCCAAGTCTTGAGCCTACGAATGGTCCCGTTTCTTTGATTTAGTTGCTGATGTACCCCGATGAATTAGGGCTACAGGCTGTATCAACATGGTATAAAATTATATCAGACAGATCTAGCATCCGCTGTCTCTGCTCCAAGCTGGGCAGGTGTGTGCTGGTTCCGTTTTGGAAACTGTACAGGCCTATTAATGAAATGGTTGGTTGAGCTTTGGTGGTGAATTTGGGTCCGAGTCTGGACCCGTGTGTGTAAAGGGTTTCAGGTCAGAGCCAGCTCGCATGGAGCTGTTGTAACACGGGCAATCCATGCTTGCTGTTCTCTCAGGTCTGAGGCAGAGATGGGTAGGTCCTAAGGCTTCTGATCCACGGCTTTTTAAACCACCTTCAGAAGAAGAAAATGCATTTTTGATTCATTTCAATGCCTCTGCAAAAGATTTACTATTATCCTTATTTGCAGTAGACAAACATACCCAAAGATTCTAAGGTTTGATTTGGCAATTGAGCGTATAAAATAACAAACATAATCCCTCCATCCTCCGCTGAACAGCTGGTGCAAACTTATTAAATGGCAACCTCAACTGTCCTGGCTGCTGTTGGGTGTTTAGTTATTCCCATCTCTGCCGAGTGTGCCCACTCCACATGCTCTTTCTTTTCTGTATTTCCACCCGCCTCCCCTCTATTTACTTACTATTTGCATTTCAGTACCTACTGTTTCGTGTGATGTTTGATGCTTTGCTTCGTGTAATATTGCCGTTGATCTAATGACTGCTGTTGCCTCAAATGCTGTCATCATTGTTGACTTCCCACTCTATGATATTTCGGAACTATTTTTAAAAGCAACACTTTGTAACCTTTTCTAATTGCGCTCCCTCCCCTTCCACTCTGTGTTGAAAAACTTCTCATATTCTCATTATTGCAGACCTCTCCGTGCCTGTTTCTCTTCCATCTGCTCGCCTTTCTGTGAGACCTCAGCCATACACATTTCTATAAGATAGTCTGTGTTCGTGTTATTGCTCCTCTGTCAACCAGCAGATATTTAGAGAGCCTTGGTGTTCAGCTTTCCTCCGGTAAGATTAAGCACAGAATAAGGTTATATAGATATTTTACTTAAAATGTGCATGGGAACAACGAACTCCCGGGCAGAGCCAGTCACACACAGAGCGTGTGCAATCGCTCCAGTAATTAACCCAGATTTAATTACCTGGCTTCCAAATGACCAAAGTTTAGCCTGGAGTTTACCTCATATACGATGCTCTCTTTTTTCCTGCTGCAGTTTTAGCCATAATACTTATATTAATTTACTAAGTTTTACTACTAAGTTTTTTCAGATATTAGGACAAAAATGTTGAAGTGTAGAAGTGCTGTTGAATGGATTTCCTATAGCGGTGTAAGTGTGGGTGCAAGTGTCTCGCTAAATACGTAGACATAGATAATCCTCGCTTTCTCTCTTCTTTCAGGCAACATCTTTTTCCTTTATGACTCGTCCCTGGAGAAAGGTTCATGAGTGAAAAATCATTGCTAACTTCGTTTTTTGCTTTCGCCGTGAATTTCTTTCCTGGAGCAATAATAAGAAATAATGGGTGTAATGTTTTCCTTCAGAATCCATAGTATGTAAGAAATTGTCTGTTGTTTTATTTGTCGTTGCCATATTTAATTTAAGTGTATTAATTTTTCTCCTTGACTTATCTATTTTCTTTTAAGCTCAGAGGGCCTTCCAGACCTTTTTGTAATCTTATTTTAGGAGCCAGATCAGTGGTGTTGTTAGATGTGGAAACCAAGATTCAGGTCTCAAGTCTCCCACTTCCTTCCTGGATTAACTGCAGCCGTTCCCATTTTTTCTTGAGCAATCAACAATAACCAGTTGTAGATGTCCAGCTTAATAAACAGATTGTAAAGCAAAATCAGTGAGAGGCTACAACTTAGACTGGCCTAAGGAGAGAGGTGTTTTCTTGGTGTCTCCAAAAACCAGGCCAGCTGAGCTGCAGAAAAAAAGTGTTTTCTTAATCTTAATTCCTGTATATCTCAATTTACCATTTTGTAAAATGCTTGTAATATATAATTCACAAAGAAGGAATGTTCAGTCTGCTAAAGCCTGTGAAACATTGCACAGCTCTAAGTGGATTGCATTTGATGGGTGCTAAATTAAACAAAGATATTATTTTCTTTAATTGTGAGATGGTTCTGCTTAAAACAGGTTTGGAAAAAACAGCTGGGTGAGCAGATTCTTTTGTCATATCTGAGCAAATTCAGCAAATCCAAAAAAATCGCTTAGTTACGTCTTTGTGACCCTGTTTTCTTCATTAGTTCGTTCGTTCGAAGAAGAGACATTTCCAAGTGCATGTGGTGTGAATAATAACCCAAGGTTCACTTTTTGATCTGTAGGTTTGACTTATTTTGACAAGCGAGGAGTCTCATTAATTAAAGGCGGGAAGATGGAGATTAGAGAATCTGAAATCTGCCCCGGCTGGGTCAGACTTGCTGGGACGTGGTCTGTGCAGATACTCTGTGTCCACCTGGGCAGCAGGTTGGTGGGACACAGGGACAAGGCAGGGTCCCCATCCTTCCAACCCTTGGGAAGGGGCTCCAGGTGAGCGATGCAGTCACCGAACAGAATTTATCCCCATTCCAGTCTCAAGAGGCTCTTGGGTGTGGGGCTCATCCTTTGGGCTCTGTAGCACAGGGAGCACCTCGCTGGCCTTTGTCTCCTGCTGAACACCCAAACCGTTCCACCGTGCTGCTGAGATCCAGGCTTGGGGAATGGCAAAACACAGAGGAGATTTTTTATGCATGTTAAAGAAAACCACGGTCCACAGGGATGCGAATTATCCTTTGAGAGCTCTCTCAGAGCTCTTAAAAAAAAAAAGGCAAATAACACATTAAAATGTTGATTTTAAAAGTCTTTTTGGTATCTCTTTAGATCTGAAGAGAACGTATCGGTTGTCATTTTCATTTCTGCTCCTTTGGGTTTTGGAAAATGTCCATTTGCTGTTCATCAGAGGTAGTGGGTGTGAGGACAGTTTGTGATTATGGTACAAATAATTGAAGGCCTTTCTTCCCATGGTTTCTTTAAGGGTTCAGTTTTCCAGAATCACTATAAATACAGAATCACTGCCTGCACATGTCATCCAGCACACAGGAGCTCCCAGTTCATAAACATATTAAGCAGTAAAACATAGTTTTAGGAGCACAGGCATGATGGCTGCCGAGTTCTTTGTGGGCGCAGGTTGGCATGGGGGTGTTTGTTCCCTCAGTTCTTCCTGGCTAATACTTGCTGAGTGATTTTGCAGAAATAATTTAATCTCTTTTGGCTCCTTTGTAAAACGGGTAGCGTTCTGCTCTCACTCACATAAAGGCTGTTTGATGGTACGTGGAGCTCCTGGAATGGAGGCGGCAATATAACATTGTCATTAAGCTCAAAGTGAAGCAGCATCATGAAGTACAGATTCAGCTACCGAAACTGGAGACTGAAAAATTACAAAGGAGTTTTGCTCTGGTATTCTAGGTCTAGATGATCTGTGAAGGTCCTAATAGGTTGATCCCAAACGGGCCAATATTCCAATGCCTCAGCCAAGCAAATTCCCAACAAAGCCGGGCGGCTGTTTCAGCAGCAGAATTTGGGGTCTTCATCTGCAGCATAGTCTTCAGTATAGACAGCAATTTATTTCTTTTTCTTTGCCTTCCATTCCAGATAGGAAAGTTTTGCCTAGCCAGCTCAGTTTGGCTTCCCAGGTAATTCTTGTGTTATGCTAGCAGTAAATTGTAGTGCAGTTGTAGTTTACGCTATATGAGATTACTATTTGCAGTATTTTAATTTCTAAATTTCTTCTCATAGCTGCGAGCCAAAATACAACTGTCGTTCCTTTCTTGGGGAAAATTAAACATGCATTTTACTTATTGTTATTGAATGTCACTTATGTTATTCCACTTGTTCTAAGCAAAGAATAATAATAATAATAATAATAGTAATAAAACTTACTCTTGCATCCAACCTATGAGTAATCTATCCTTTACATTACAAAAATTGTTTGTAATAATCTTTAAAAAAGTACACACCCCACCAGTATTCACTTCCAAACCCAAGCTACGCTTTTTTTTCTTGTCACCTATACTTATTCAATATACTTTGGGACTTATAAAACAATATGTCTTAGGCCAACAAGCGCATAGCCATTCAAAGCAGGTTTTAAGTTATGTTCTTGGCCTGTAGCTAACAGTGTGCTTCTAATATACAACCGTAACAGTAAATAAAAGGCAAAGAAATAACCGGGAAATATAATCAAGAAGGAAGAAAATAATCTCCCTTGAAAAAAAGGAGATTGCATTACATAGTCATGACTCCAAGTGCCATTAGGATGTTGGGTCTCCATTATCTATAATACCTGAAATATTTAATTTGCAGCTATGAGCGATCTTTAACACACAAAAAGGCAGGGCTTGTGCAAAAGTAATTTGGAAGTAGTCAAATGCTCCGACTTCCAGTCCTTTTATTACCTGAGGTGTGATTGCTGTACTTTAGAATGTATTTTTTCACACTGCCAGATTCCTTATTTGCTTTGTTGTGTAACTTTAACTATGTCTTCTTTCCCCCTCCTTCTTTTTTTGGGTCTGTAACAAACTCAGGGTTGGTGAGTTGCCATTAAGGGAACAACTACAGCGTCATAAAGAAAACCACTGTGAAGTCAGGGGCTCGGTCACAAGATATTGATGAGAGGGGCTGGTGTAAAATCAGGAGATTCCAGTCAATGGAGCCGTCTGATACTGTATTTTCCAAGGATGTGTTATCAAGCCCTTCATTTGCACAGCCATGAAGAGCTGCATGCTTACTGAAGTGCTTCATTAAATTCCTGCCTGTGGCATCAACATACATACGTTTTTTTTGCAAGATGCAGCTCTGAACAGCGAAATATTCTCACGGACACCTGGAATTTCTATTGTACTATGGTACTCCAGACTTTACAAGCTTGAGTAAATGTGGAGTTAGGCACCTTTTGCCAAACTGGTAAGGAACGAATACATGGGAAATAATAAGATTTCATGCTGCAACGCTGAGACAGAGTTATTATATATGATTTGGTGTAACAGCTGTGCTAGTTTGTCCTGAGGGTCAACAGGCTGGGCCCTAAACTGACATAATGCGCCTTATTTCTGTTGATGTCACTTGAATTACGATGGCTTACTCAAGCTGAGGATCTGATCCTATAAGTTAGTGGGAAGATTATTCCCCTTTGGTGACCTTGAGCCAGAATAGAATAGAACTGTGACATTGGGAAGCTGAATTAGTCATAGGTGATAATTCAGGAGCGCTGGCCCGGAGCTCTGCTGGGGGCACAAGGGGAGAAGGCGAGATGCTCCTTAGTTCAAGGCATGAACATAAGTCTTTATGTGAGTTGTGCTGCTGGGAAATAAAGCTATTCTAGCCATGTTGTGTGCTTTTAACCTTCAGTACATTTGTGTGAGAAAGCAGGGGGAATGAAAATGTGTAAATGTGCCTGTCAGAAACCTTGATCAGTCTGGGAAGTTTCTAATATGCCTGTAAAAATATACTATGGTCTATGGCTTTTATATGGCAGTTAGGTACAGAATCACAATTTTTTAAATAACTGATACTTAAGTCATAGGAGAGCAAGTCATAAAGGAGATTGTACTGAGATATTTTTCTTGTGTTAAAAGGCTTTGTGACTTTAACAAATGAAATGTTTCAGCCTCCATCAGGCAGACGTTTATACTGTACATATTTATTCACTTGCTTAACCTTGGGCTCTGTGAATTGTCCCATTAACAGCCCCCCCGATGCCCTGCCTTAATATCCCTTAGTTAAGCTGGGTAACAGCGAGAGACCCTGGGGAGAGATCAGGATGCTATTGCGCTGAGTGCTGTACAGACACACCATAAAAAACACAGGTTCTGCCCCAAAACTCTTCCAGGTACAGCCAAGAGAAAGCAGGTGGATTCAGAGAAGGAGGCTCAAAGAGACTGCAGAACGTGCCAAAATGTGATGGTCAGCCTGAAAGTCAAAGTCTATCCGGGCCTGACTTGGGCAGGTTTGAGGGAACTCAAGGGTTTCAAAGCAGACAAATAAGTTGTTTCAGAGGTACCGAAGAGTTCCCGTCTTAGTGAGAAGACAAATGAAAGTTCCCCCTGGAAAGCTTAAACCAGTGGAGGGAAAATGGTGCATATCCACGTATCTTTGCAGAGCTGGTACCTGTGTGTTCAGGGTGATTTTTCACGTTTCTAGTTATGTATTTGGGTTGTCTGGTCAAATCTTACATGGTTAGCTTTGTGGGGGATTAAAATAATTGAAGATTAATAAAGAGATTCAGCAGGAGAAAATTCTAGTTATAAATAGGCTGAGTCCCCCAGCTTGGAAAAATATAAGAATAAATATATAAAAGCTATGTGCAAATAATTTCCATAAGATTGGTATTGCTTAAAGGCAAATATAACTTTCACTATTTATGACTCTTGGATGGTCGTCTTTTTTTTTTTTTTTAATGGTATTTTCTTAATTTCATTCTTTTCCTTTCTATTCTCTCTATGCCACGGTTGAGGAATTGCCACCATTAATATTTCATAACCTCCAGAGTACGTGCTAAAAACATGGAAATGTAGAAACAAATCACCTTTTAGTATTAATGCAATATTGCAAAGTGTAGTTCTCAAGGCTGTGCAAAGAAAGGATTAGACTTTACGGGGGAAAAAAACTAGCAGTAAAAATGTGTCTAGCAAAACACATTGAGAGTTTTTAAACAGTTTAAACAATTTTATCACATCCTGTAGTGACTTATTAACAGTGTCTTCAACCTTTATATATTCCAATAACAACCTGATGTCTTCATCTTATCTTATGGAACTATAATTGGCTGAAACCAGGTACCAGTGCCTGGAGGCCACACAGTCTTACAGACTTTAATGGCTCATTAGGTATTTATTCACTTTAACTTAAACAGCTCAGCCATTTGTGGAAAATGAGCCTTTAAAATAGAATTAGGGTTTTTTTACCTAAGTGTAGTGTATAACCTGAACTGCCACTGAATTTAAATTTCCAAACCTGCCGGTTTAATTTGGCCTTGCTGTCTTTCCTTTTCAAAAGGGGTTATAGCTTTGTAATAACTTCTTATGTCACAGAAGTATGCCGATGGTACTTAAAACTGCTTGAATTAAACAGAATGGTTCCTTTAGTTAAAAACGAAGCAGCCCCCACTAAATGTGTGGTTAATGCATTTCGACATCTCATGCTGACAGGTGTCATCTCTACAGGCCATCTCTAACCTTTAATCATCAGAAAGCGGAGACTGGAGGGGTCCTGATTAATCTGAATTTTAGCCAGGGTGGTGGGTGGTTCTACATCACCATTCCAAACAGCACATGGCGCGCCTTGAGTTGTGTCCAAAACCAGGAGCCTGTGAGAGAAAAGAGACTCTAAAAGGTCACAGAGGACGGGGAGAAGGTGACGGGGAGTCGCCTTTGACGGTTCCAGCTACAGCCTGCACTGTGCGTGTCGAACAGCTGTCACACCACGGGCAAATCCAGTCTCAGCGATCTGGACGGCGTGAGGCAGAGACAAGCGTGGTTGGTGTGCGGGATCGCGCAGCTCCGTGCAGGAGCGCGGGGAAGGATGCTGGAGGGTGTAGCAGGATGCTGGGCTCGCGGCCTGGTGAGCGTGGTCCTCTCCAGGAAAGGTGACCTGTGGTACAGCAGGTAGGGCCTGATGGCTTGTTTCCACAGCAGGAAACAATTTGCCGATATAATAGGCCAAGGCAGGATCTCTCAGCAAAGCATATTTTAATAAGGATTTTGCAAGACTGGGTGTGCTACCTAAAGGCAGGCACACAGAACAGGGCAAAAAGCCCCTGCTTATATCCCCCCCAAATGCCGGCTGCAGATTCCCTCCCCTGCTCCCCACTGGTTGGTACTTCAGGGTTTACAGACTACCCGACCCTGCCTCAGTTTACCTGTCTCATTCATCTAATTCTAACAACCCCCTTCCCCTTATCAATCTATTTAAAATATGGGTTCCTGGCTCTTTGGTTACCCTTCCCCCTAGATTAACTTTTTAAATACAGTAATCAGTTTGCATTCTGGGATTAGTTTGAAGAGACTTTGTTTTACATTAAGCAGTCTGATGTCTCCCAGTCCTTCCCCTCGGCTGGGATCAGGTACCAGATCAGTTGTAAAAACAACATTCCTTTGTTAAACGTTCCTTACAACCGCTGAACCTGAAAAAATATAGTTAGCTCAATGAAAATGTACCACAACCATAATGTTGTTGCATGGTTTTGTTGCAAATTCCTCTGCAAGGAGACATGCTCTTGGGTTTAAAGGAAGTTCGTTTCTGTAATTCTGCTTTATGTAGCAGTCACTGTTTCTTGGAGCATGCAAGTTTTGCTGAATTATACTCTGTCCTTCACTGCCCAGTGCTGCTGTGTTAGGGGCAGTGACAATGAGGGTGTGTGGAATGTGACCAAGACACCATAACGTGTAGGACACCATGGAACTTACTGCTGCATTAGGCTTTTTGGATCATCAGGTTCTCTGTAGGAAGGAGAGTTCTTGTCCCTAGAGATGCTGGCTCTGGTTGATTATGCTGATGATAGCTGAAAATTCTCTCCTAGTGCTAAACCACACAATTTTCCATTCTGGTAGGTCTATTTCTTTCAGCCACCTGTATCATTAGGCTCAGGCATCACAACCTAAGAGTTTTATTTTTTGAATGCGTAAAATAACATCTGGAAATTGCTTGGAAGCTGCCGTTCTTTCAGGTTTCCTTTCTTTGTTCATTTCCATTATGTGGCCCAAAATTTTCCATATTTGCTTTGTTTCATTGAAAAAGATGCCATATATTTTGCCGGGGGAGGGTTTAGGTTGGTTTTGTAAAGGGGAAAATATAAAGCTCTTAAAATGCGTAGGAATCAAAATGTTATCTCTGATAAGGACTGGTTGTGATGGACTCCATGCTCCAGACTCCTACAGGCCTGGAGGTGGGAGCTAAAATACAGCATTGTTGGAATTGTGGTCTAAAGAGTGAACAGGAGGAAACTGAAGAAAAGCAGGTGTTGCTTGTTCCTCCATTTAGAATTAAAGGAGTAGTAAAATATGGAGTGATTCTGTCTCTTACAAGGCGATCATTAAGGTTAGTTAGTTACTTTAATTTGCTTAGAGTGGTGCTTAAGGACAATTTGTTCCTGACCACCCCCCCCGCCAGCTGAAGCAAGTGGTTTTCTTCTCTTTTCCTACCTTTTTGCCTGATAAGACCACTAAAGGCATTGAGAAGAGGGAACAGCCAGAGACAGGAGCCTGTTCACTCCTGCCATGCCCCCTTTCCATGATCCTGTGTCAGTTTTCTGCAGGCTGAACAGTATCTACAAATTTTAATACCAAATTTAAATTGATTTCAAACAAGTGGCTCAGGAATGCACAAGCAGTGAGCTCTGTTTCATGGCAGGGACGGCACAGGCAGTAGCTTGGTGACCATTTCTTTGAAGCTCGTATAGTCTCTGCTGCTCCGACGCTATTGATCAGCACCTTTGACAAATGAGTCCATTATTGTCTATACGAAATGTTTCTATGAACTATTTTTAAAAAAAGCAATATATCTACGAAATTAACCCCTGGACAGCTTTTAAGACTCTTCTTCTCCCTTGATAACATGGTTACACTTAGAAAACGTGCCTTGATGTTCAATTACTGCAGATAACCGTGGTGATGTCTGTTATCTATGCTATTGAAAAGATAACGGTGACGGCATCGTAAGGACTGAAAGAAGCCATGATGTACATAAAATGTTGCTATATCCTCTACTGTATCAGAAAGACACTACCCCACATCACGTAATGAATAGAGGGGCCACCTCATCTTTCTCTCCCAGTAGATCCATCTCAAGAAACATTATTAGGATAATGGTTCTTCTGGGGCAAGATAGATACTACTAAATCAACATTACTACCTAATGAATTGCGGTTTTCCATGAAGCTCTTGAGCTGGGCCTAGCTCTGCTTAATTTAAGTAGCTGTGTTGACATAATATATTTAGACTTCTGTAATGTGTTTGGCTTAGTACTGCACAACATTCTGATTAAAAACAATTATCGCTATACAAAATCGGTGTTGTACATATTAAACGGCTCCCAAACTGTCTCGACGGCAGCTTGCGAAAGGGAGTTCTAAATCGGGAATCGGCACTCGGGGGAAGTTTCCAGTTCCTCTGGAGTTCCGAAAGGGCAGATTTTGGTAGCACGTTGGGGTTGTGTGGTGGGTGAAAGCTGCCCAACATCTGTTTTCAGTATAACAAGAACCAAGCTCATACTTAAGTCTAAATTTCTCCAGTAAGTGCTGCATAATGGAGGTGAGTTAATCTGAAAAGGCCTGTAGGACATCACGGGTGTTCAACTGCTCAGAGTAACACGGTAGCTGAGGAGTGTAAGGAGCCATTGAAGGAGGAATGTTGTTTGTACAACTGATCTGGCACCTGACCCCAGACTATAAATCCTTGATGTAAAACGAAGTCCCTTTGAACTAATCCTGGAATACAAACTGATTACTGTATTTTAAAAGTTAAGCTAGGGGAAAAGGTAACCAAAGAGCCAGGAACCCTTGTTTTAGATAGATTGATAAGGGGAAGGGGCTGGTTAGAATTAGGTGAATGAGACAGGTAAACTGAGGCAGGGTCGGGTAGTCTGTAAACCCTGAAGTACCAACCAGTGGGGAGCAGGGGAGGGAATTTGTGGCTGGGATTAGGGGGATATAAGCAGGGGCTTTTTGCCCTATTCCGTGTGCGTGCCTTCAGGTAGAACACCCGGTCTTGCAAAACTGTTATTAAAATATGCTTTGCTGAGAGATCCTGCCTGGGCCTATTACACTGGCAAGATGATGTTTCCTACAAGGAGGCTGTTGCGTGTCTCTAGAAACAAGCGCGATCAGGCAGGCTGTGCTGCTCTGCTCACCGCAGAGCTCCCGTTCCGGCAGCGGAACGCGGGGTCAGCTTCTGGAAACTGCCCCTCTTTCTCAAAAGCTGCTGAGCGGGGCNAACAAAGTCCCTTCGAACTAATCCTGGAATACAGACTGATTACTGTATTTTAAAAGTTAAGCTAAGGGAAAAGGTAACCAAAGAGCCAGGAACCCTTGTTTTAGATAGATTGATAAGGGGAAGGGGCTGGTTAGAATNGTGAGGAGGGGCGGGGCTGCCCCTGCTGGACAGCGCCAGTTCCGGCCGGTTCCAGCCAGTTCTAGGCAGTTCTAGGTGGTTCCAGGTGGTTCCACAGCTGAGTGTGTCAGTGAGGCTGGTGGAGTCTCTGTGGAAGCGTGTTTAAAAAAAGGCGGCAAAACCCTGCCGGGGAGTGAGGGGAAAAGCTGTGAGAGAGTGGGGTGAACCCCGGGGAGGAGGAGGAGGAGGAGGAGGAAGGGAAGAGCTCTGGGTGCTGTGACAGGGGTTCCTGCAGCCCCCAGAGGGCCCACACACCTGGGTACGTCCTGAGGAGGCTGCAGCCCATGGGCGGACTCAGGTGAGCCCCCGGGGACAAGCGGGGGGGGACAGCATGGTTTGGATATTGTCTTTTTCTCACCATCCAAATCTATTTTAATTTGCGATAAGTTAATTTTCGGTTCTGTTTCGCCCGTGATGGTGGTTGATGGGTGATCTCCCCATCTTTATCTTTTTAATCTCATTTTCTCCCCCTCCTTGTGTGGTGGGTGAGAGAGGGAGCAGCCAGGTGGGTGTTTGGATGAAACCCAAGGTCAACCCACCACTAATTCCTTTCTGAAAAGGTTCAGAATGCACATAGAAGAATCTGCTGTGGAAAAGTCAAGATAATCTGTGTATTAATCTGGTTGCAATGAAGGTTTTGATGCACATCGATTAAAACCTATGTCACAGAGCAGCTTCTATGAGGTACAGCAGACGTTTCCTCCATTTAACAAGCAACGTCAGGAGAAGATCCGGTTAACACTGCTTAAACTATAGTGACATTCAAACTGAAGATCTGGCCCTATAGGTCAGTGGAAAAATAACTGACCTGTGTTGACTTTGAGCCGAAATACAGTAACTTAGCAACTGAAAGCAGGATGAGACCTGGTGGCAGACAACTGGAGCCAGGAGGAGTTCAGGTCAGACTGCAGGTGCTAAAGTTTCACAGGGAAAGGAACCAAACATCGGGATGATTTGCAGAGAGCCACGGAAGAGTTTTCATTATTTCATTTTATTACATTTCTAAAAATCTGCTCTAACTCCTACCGCAAAATACGACCGTGATGCAGGAATTACCAAGTGACATGTTTTGACCCAGATTATACTGGGAGTCAAATAGCTGCACGTAGTATTCCCTGCTGGTGTCACAATTCCATGAGCTCACAGCGCGCAGTGACAGCGCTCACTGTCTCCTAGCACCACAAATGATTAGACGCAGAGTTATAGCGTGGTGATTTCATGTCAGAGGACAATGGTTTATTACTCTTTGATTTACTTAGTAATATAAGTACACTGAATCAGAGCAGGGGAAACTGCTTCAGAGTTAATTTTTTTTGTTAGCTCAGTTATTTTTGTTTTGTTCCCTTTTTCTAGTGACTTTCATCTGAGTGTAAGGGATCCTATAAAAGAGGAATGTGAGGGTTTTCTTTAAGTTATGATTCCCCCAAATATAGCAGTAGTGAACCAGCAATCTGCCAAGGGGACAAAGGAGGTACAAGGGACTTGGCAGCAAACTGGCGACCTAAATATTAACACGGAATGGATTCTTTTTGTAATTTCCATGAAGATGAAAATAGCTACTGTTGATTACTAGGTGGCCACCGCTGAGTCACATTTATGTACTCAACTGGGAATTTATACCATTTAATTTTGCCATGTACAAGATAAAACTGGTCTAATTTAGGAATAATTTAATAATTTAGGTCCTCTCTATAGTCCAGTGGGAAGAATTAAGCCTCTCCGAAGATGATCATCCCATCATAATTTCCTGCGATAGGTGGGCTAACATAACTTCTAGAAATATCTGTATTACTACACATCATGAGCGGTATTCTAAAGAGGTACCTGACTTTCAGACTCCAACAGGAAAAATGTTCAGTGCTGGCTGGAACAGCCCTGTCCCTCTACCTGTGGTTTCTCATTTCATGCTGCCCATTTAATAGCACCAGCTGTTTGTGGAGCTGTGACATGAATTGTTTGGGAACTGTCTTACTCCCTGATGCAAGAGGATGGTGAGATGGTGGGGAATAATGAGAGCAAGGAGTTAGGTGGGGATTGCTGCCCAGGAAATCTTCATGCAGTTGTATCCTTGAGCAGCTATAGCAGGGAGATAACTATGCTTAGGTGGCCACACTGGCCCAAATAAATAAGGGGATTTGCAGTTGGAAAACTTCTCAGCATTTGATGTGATCTGTCTAGATCAGCATGGGCAGCATTGGACGGGGACTAAGATCTGTAGCTATGATTTAATGAAGGTGATGACCCTCAGCTTTCCATTAAAACTAATTCAGTATTTTGCACGGACACTTAAATTCACATTAAAATACATTCTTTGCTATTGTATGGTCTCTGTTAAATTAACCTCTGAGTACCCCGCCCTCCAAGGTAAGAACCTTGTATTCCAGGCTGCAATATGACATCCCACATCTTCAGTGAATGCATTGCCCTTGGGTACACCAGGGGTTAGTTAACCAGTGTTTCTGGATGTTTGATTACCATGTTGAGTTAATTAATGGGCTGCATGTGATCTCTATTAATTAGACCATGCTCAAGCCTTGATAAAGTGTATGTCCTTGTAGTACAGCATAATAGTTTCACAAATCCCCTACAAACTGTGGTTAATTACAAGCTCATCATGATTTCAGGATTTAAGTGAAGGAAAGAAAAAAAAAAAAAAAAGATAAACTACTTTTTGTTTAATGGTTGTAAAATAGTTCTAAGAAAAATCTTCCATGAAGTGAAAGTAAAGATGCTTTTTTGAAGATGAAATGATTTGGTGGAAAGAAACAACTTTTCTTTTAGAAAGATAGTTTGACAGCTTTCATCTAACTACATTATCTGTGGGAGGAACAAGCTTAGGAACAAAAAGATAAAAAGACATGGAGGACACGTTGCTTCGGTGGAGGAAAGGCAGTAACCTACAGTTACTATTTCTTTAAAGTTGACATCGGCTCTGCTCAGGAGTGTAAAATCCGCTTTCAAAATGCTGTGAGAGCACACCTACCACTTCTCACACCTCAAGCTCCCATCATAGAAAACCTTGCTTCGCTCCTGAAATTTAGAAATTTCATCCCGGTTGTCCGTGGTTTCAACCCATTTGCCGCACTCCCGTGGATGCTCGGAGGCAAAGGTAAGTGACCAGGTTTGGTAGCAAGGCTGTAGTGCCCACACTCTGCAGGCAGAAGGTCACATCTATGGGTTTGGTAAGACAGATACTGTTATCTGTCACCTCTAAAGGGTCAAATTCAAGAGTAAAGAAGCAAATCAAAGAGCTAATTCCAGACAGGCTGCAGTAGGCAATCAGTAGCTGCCAGGTGACTTGTATGTACAATTCTAATGCTCTATTGACACATTTCTGAAAATGCACCACCAAAAAAAGAATAATTAACTTTTCACTGATAGTATGTGTTGGTTTATTTTGATGTGCTTGCCATTTGAGCTCTAAAGCAAGATTATCAGTTTGATCTCCAGGTTCGTGCCAGTTTGGATTTTATTTTGTGCACTCTCACACCGTTCTTTTGATTGGTGTGAGGTCCGAGGAGCAGCTTCCTAGTAAACATACTTATTTATGTTGAATCTATAGAAACTTCTGCATTTTTTCCTGTTTGTATTGATCCAAACCCTGCAGTTCTTTGCCCTTATTCTGACACAGCTGCCCTTACAGTCTATGACAGTTTAGGTTAAGAACAGAGAAGGACTTAGTCCCACTGGGTTCCATAAAATTCTTAAAAAGAATAACATGTGATACTTAGTATAACAGTTAATATATTTATTACATATACATATGCCTATTACATATAATATTAATAAAAATAAAGTGAAAAATTTATGAGCAATGTGGAACTGACCATGTTTAAATTACATTTTTGTTTTTTCCTCAGTTATCTGAAGAACAGAATCCTTCTGCAACATTAATAACTGTGTGTTTACGCTGATTCACTGCGGCATCATTTGACCTCTTCAACTATTCCTCTCCACAGGATGACAGCTTATTGCATGGAAACACCAGTGCAATGGTAAGCTCAAATATAAATTTTAAAATATTATCAAAGCAGATTAGAGAACATTTTTTCAGTTATTGTCTAACCACGTCATTTTGCAGGGTATCAAAAGCAATCAGCTTCATTTTAGGTGTACTGCTTCACTTACCAAGCACCTTGATTAAGATAGATGCAAATGCAACTTTGGGTGTCTTGAAAATGGTGGCAGATCATAACGCTTTTAATCTAAGACCTCAATTAAAATTACTACAGGAAATGTAATAGTTGCTGGGGAAAAAGTAGCATGTGATAGCCAGACAAAGCACTTGTCTGGGTACACAAATGGCTTTCAAAAAGAGAAAGAGGAGAAACACATGAAAAAAAAAAAAAAAAAAAAGAAAAAAAAAAAAAAAGGCAGAAAAAAGGAAGAATAACAAAAAGCCCACCTCAGTAGGAGATGAGATTACTCAGTATTTCTTATAACAAAGCAGGAAGAATGATTCTCAGCACTTTTGAATCAAACCGCAATAAAAGAAGTTTTAGTGCGTTGTAAAAGCAAGATAATTTTTTTTTCATTTCCCTGTATAAACGAGCAACAGTCTTGCAGAACGACAAACTTCTCCTGCTTTGGCTTCCTTTTCTTAAACTTAACTGGAGCATGGCCAGCAGCAGGACATAGACCCAAATAAACCTCCAGCTCACAAAACCCAGAGGACCTTATTCCTCTGCAAACCCAGCTTAAACACAGAGGTTGCTCACTTGGTCCCGTGCCAGAGAGGTGGCAACTAACACCAGAGATTCAGTATTCACCTGGACGTCGCAGCACAAGGAAGGGCAGCGGATGGGAGATGGATGTAAATGTTGCCAGGTTAATTTTGCGGAGGCTGGGAGCAGGTGGGTGAGGCGGAGGAGCGGAGCAGCCAGCAGCAGGTTCCAGTAGATGTCTCTGTTCTACACCAAACTGTCCTGCAGTTCCATCACCTCAAACAAACCTTTCCACACAAAACAGAGGCACAGATCTTTTTGCCTTGTCGTTTGGGCACCAGTGTCAAGCACAAGTGTCTTTTACTATCACTAGTTTCCCCTGTATCGTAACATGTCGTTAGGAAACTACCGTGACAACAGAAACTTTCACAATTAAACCCCAGGATGCAGAATAAACCAGCACTGGGTAAGTTGATAGGCTGAGTGAGGACTAATAGCTGATGTAGAGAGTTCTACTGAATTATCGGTTGCACATCTATTCAGATAAAATGTAATGAAGCAAAGTAAAGCCTTTTGTTTAATGCAAGGTTACTTCACAAATGGTATTTCCAATTTCAGAATTTTGGTTGTTTTGTTTTTTTGCAAAGAGCACAATACGGGATTGATGAGTCTTGTTATTTTGCCTATAAAGAGAGGTCTTAAATGCTCACAAATGCCTGCCAAGTGCAGCCATTCAGTTCTACACCACAGAACTAGATGAGTTTTGCTTCAGTTATAAAACGCATTAATTTAAGATTATACCCCTGTATGCTGTGGAACATATGTAGGTACAGCACAAAGCTGACAATTTGTCAGGCCCTTCTCCAAGACTTTTTCATGACGAATGAGATCCCATTTGGATCAATTACAAGTGAATAGACATTATACACTCAAAATCATGCCTTTGTTGCTTAACAGTGCAAAATGTTGTTCGTGTAATTATTTTTGTGCAGTCCTCTTGCCCTGTGGCATCGATCCAAATGTGATTCCAACTCTACCTGGCCCTAACCCAAAACCGTTTCACACAAGGCCCTCGGGATCCTAATTCTATAACTATAACCAGCGTGGTTTTGGTTCAACATCCAATGGTATGTGCAGGGAAATTCAAATATTTTTCTAGTTGTCAATGGCCTTCTGCAAAAATTGGTACAAATCTCTTGTACAATGCAAGTGCTCCATAGATTTCTCCTATGTATTTCATAAACTTTTAAGTTCTGTATCCCTGAATGTCTTCATGTGACACTGTTTCTCCACTTTGGCCCCCAATATTTTTGGAGCCATTGTGCCATTCTGATTTCAAACTCCTGGTACACCTGTTGCATTACGCACAAGCAGCCATGCATGCAGATAAAGTAGGTTCCCAAAACACCTTGATTAACTGGGGCACCAAATCCATTTTGAGTAGCACATAATTTGGGAGATGGAGCATATAACATATAAGCAGAGGGTGGGAGAACTGGGTTTGTTTAGCCTGGAGAGAAGGCTGAGGAAATTCCAGCCTTCCAGGACATAAATGAGGGTTATAAACAAGTCAGAGTTGATTCTTCTCAGAAGTGCACAGCAGAACAGCAAGGCAAAACAGTGACAAATTTTAACATAGAAATTTCCAGCTGGATGTGAGGAAAAAACTCTTCACAGCGAGGATTTATAAGCCCTTGGACAGGGGCCAAATGAGTGAAAAACAGGTGCCAGCATTGCTATTTTGGAAATGTTCAGAATTTGACTGGACAAGGGCCTTTGCAACCTTGTACAACTCCAGATCTAACTCTGTTTGGAGCAGAAGTGTGGGTTAAATGACTTCCCAAGGTCCCACCCATATAATTTCTCCACAATTCTATGACCAGTATCTCTCCTGTATTTTTCTGGGGTAAAGAAAGCCAGGGCAAAACTCCTTGGATTAGAAGGACTTGGAATTTGTGGCACTGTTTAGACCTTTGGGAGGGAGGAGGAAGGGAGACAAAATCTAGGTTTGGCTCTTAGGACAGTTCATTTTTCTACAAAAATGTGTGTTATCGTTATAAATTTTTTCTCTTTACTCCAGAGGAGCAATGATATTTAACTGTGGTGCTCATTCTCATGTCCTCATGTCAGACACAGGCTATTGAACGTGACTGTCTTCCAGTCTAACATGATCCCACTCTTGTTTCCTGGAATCCTCAAACCCTTATCCATGCTTTTATGTCTCTGAAAATTGAGCGGAAAACAAGCCTGATGTCTTATGCGAGATAATAACACTGAGCTGAGGGCTACGGATTTTTCTGTCAGCTGGAGTTTCTGGACAGGTAATGAGTTCTTTCTGCTCCTGTCCTAGCAAGATTAACTCTGGACCCCTCAGTTTGACAAATCAGGCTTTGACTAAAGCCAAGGCTAACAGTGCCCCAATTAGGAACCTGTCCTGTACTTGGTGTATGTAACAGAGCACACAGAGGTCTTTGGTGTTTTCTAAAGAGTTGGAGAGAGGTGGAGTTGGACACTGTGGTCGTAGGAAAACCAGAGCTTTTGGAGATTTATGCTTCAGTTTACATCTTTAGAGGACATGAAGGAGATGCTTTTTACATTTACCTGCAGCCCGTTGCAGCAAAATGGAGGATACTTTCTCTCTTATCAAATATTACAAACAGATAACAGAGTCCAAGCTTTCCTCAGTAATAACTCGCAAGAAACAACTCTTCCTGCTACATAACATAACCAATTGCTAAAATATGCAGATCAGAAAAACTAATGATATGTAATACTGTAATGTTTTAAATGTCTTAATTTAGTTTATAGGCACTCCAAAAAAAACCCACAACCTCTTAAGGAGCCAAGCATCAATAATGTGAGCCTGTGCTAGCTGAGTAATTACCTCTCGGTGCTGAATTTTTAAGTATTAATTCGCTATATGCTATTCATCATGTGCAACACTGTAATCTGTGAAGGCAAGGCAAAGTCAAGGCTTTAACGTAAAAGGAAGGAGAAGCTTTTTCAGATGAGGTTCAGAGTTGCCAGTTCTTCAGACTTGCATCTCCCCTCCTTCTTGACAGACTTTGATTTCCTCGCGAGGTGGCCAAAGAGATACTCATGGGTTTATTTCTGCCCTCAGCGCAGATCTGCAGTTCCTGTTGTTGGTGGGGTCAGTGATATCTTTGCAGAACAACTTCTGTGCAATCAAATCAGGGTACATTTGCATTGCAAAGTGCAGCATAATAAAGACACCCAAGCTAAGTTCAAATGAATGAGGTCAGATACTCAAGGCACTTCAGCTGCACTATTATACAACATCCCCAACTGGTTTACTCTGTCTCATAGACTGTAAGGAAAACACCCAAGTATTTAACTTGGAATCCTCAAATCTCATATTTAAAATGGATCTAACATTGTATCTCATGCTTTTCCGCTAGGAAAACTTCACTTCTTGGACTTCAGCTCTTGCTTGTCCCATGAGAGAGGCAATCTGTATCTAAGATAGGTAAACAGAGGGG
The DNA here is from genome assembly GCA_013399365.1 of Pampusana beccarii. Lineage (NCBI taxonomy): Eukaryota > Metazoa > Chordata > Aves > Columbiformes > Columbidae > Pampusana > Pampusana beccarii. The sequence continues at coordinate 844,465 of VWYH01002511.1, read as the reverse complement.
AAAATTGATGTATTTCATATGCCCTGAAAATAAATAAAATTGATTTGGAGAATTTTCTTCGAGGTTGAGCAGGCTGTAGTGGTTGGGTAGGCAGTCTTTTAATGCAAAGCTACATTCTGCTGCCGTGGTTGTGCTCATGCTTTAGCCATGCTTTATTATGGTTCTGCTTCGGTCGCTATTGCTGGCAATAGTAATCAGTAGGATAAGAGATTTCTGGCTTGAGAGGGAGGGAAACTTCAGCCCTGATGGAAGGCTTTAGTTCTGCTATTAAGGAGATTGCTACAAGTACATCAGTGTGCCTAAAAGACAGTGCCAATGAACACTGCGGTGGATGAAATAAAATATTCTGCTTTTGCTACTTATTTGGTGTAGGATTCTTGGTAAGTGATTTCAACTGCATGAGGCCTCAAGGGTCTAATTTGAGTGGCGTATCTCCACAGAGCCTGTGAAGTTACAATACTTAGTGGCAGAAACAGGAATAAAAATCGCACCATATTCGTTGCGCATCATGTTAAAATGTGTTCATTTGTCAGGAGAGATCCATCGGGGTGGCTGTTTTCCTTTGCTTGGAAAGCAGTGGGCACCCAAAGTTAGACAGAGAGAATGCTCACTCCGTTTTTCTCTTTCATAATGGTTTATCCAGTAGTAAAATAAGGATAATTCCACTCTCACAGGAGTGCTGTGGAGTGCAGGAGTTTTCCAAGGTCCTTCGTGAATTTCCTGCAGAGTTCTACACTGGGTCTGTAAGTCAAGATATAAACCCATGAGTGGGCATTAGGTGTTTGCAGCTGTCTCAAAGGCTGTGGATCTTGCCCTTCTGGACATTATGAAGTTGAGGGTGTTTTTAATCCTTTGAGAAGACAAAACTCTAGGGAAAATCTACTGTAAAAAATATTTCCGCAGGGGCTCAGTTTTAGCATCTGTAGACTTTCAGCTAAAAATCAGAACGTCTGTCCACCTTGGTGCACCCCCTGTCTGTTCACCCTTGCTATCACAGCCACCTCCATCCCGAACCAGTGAGTATCCCCAGAGTATGTGTCTGCGTGTGTGTGCCACAGATTTGTACTCTTACTAAGGAGCAGCTTGTGGAGAAGCAACCACATTCTAATTCATCAGTTCCTCAAAGAGCAAAGTCCCTGGGGAACTAAGATTGCAAAATGAGACGGTGCACTCAGCCCTGAACTTTCACCAGCTGATCACAGAGAGACACTCAATGTGCTCCTTGGGCTCATCCTTCAGAGCACCGTGTTTTCCAATCCTGCCTCATCCAGTTTGGAATTTGTTTACCTTTTTTTAACACGAAATTTTTAAATGATACTTAATCACACCAAAGAGCTTTCTTTTCCTCAGACAAATTATGTATTTACATACAATTCTCTAATTGCTTACAATATGTTGTCTTCCAAATGTAGCACCTGCTCGGGGATGCTGCTAATTTAGATATAACAAGATAAACAGTAGAGTTCTGTGTTTTATAAGGCAGGAGAAAAGTAGTTTAAAAAATATAATTAATTAAGAGTACATAATCATAGGGATTAAAAATAATGATCTTAAAAATATTTCATAGCAGCTGCTATAGAAAATGATATATTTTTCTACTGATTAAGGGCACATTTCTAGGAAAACTTGGTTTCTTTATATGACAGAAATGAAAAGAAAAATCACGCCTCCTATTTAAAAATTAGGATATCTTAAAGACATGCAGCTTTACAGCAAAAAAAAGGCATGTTATTTGGCATGTGCAAATCAAGGAGGAAGAACCGAGAAATTGGCTGCAGTTCAGTGCAGGTGTGTTATTTGTCTGCTGAGTGGCATCTGCACTTCAGAATCCCACTTGTGGGGTGAGATTTTGTGCTGGGCTTTGCAAGGGCGCTGTGGAAAGCTGTTGGCTTGGGGCTGGCAGGGGCTTTGCATCTGCTTCAGTGCTCTTGGAGAGACAGACACCTCGGTCTCTGCTGAGTGACACTGTGGTGATGATTCCCTCAGCATATGCTTGATTTCTGCATCTGCCACTGTCACTTTGCATCCTTTAGTCTTTCTTTACAGCTGCCTCTATGCCCACCAGAGCTCAGATGGAACACGCTGAATTTTCTCTGTCCTTTTTGCTTTCTTTCACTTTCCTGGGTCTTACTGCAGAGACCTCTCCAAAAGCTTTTTCTTCCATTTGCTTCCTCCTGCACGGTACAGTGGGGAGTAAATGTTCTTTGACCATGGAGGCTTCATAGGCAAGATTGGCTAACTGTTGATAGGTAGAACTGTGTCTGTCCTAGTGGGAGTCCTGCCATTCATAGTTGCTTCCTTTATTGACAAAAATGAGTTTCTGTTACATTTGTTCTGCTTGTCTTGTTCCGCTCTGTATGTCATAAACCAAAAGACCTGTTTCATTGTTGGTTGAGATGGAGCATGGGGCTGACAAAAGCATTTTTATTTTTACTAACCATATTTTGAATATTGTCTGAGATCGTTCATAGAAAATAACTGTACAGGGATGTTGTGGCTTTTTTTATTCCTACCACTCAACTTTATTTGCTGTTTTTTCTTCCTTTCTAGGACATAGCTTTTCCTTTCTGAAAGTGCTTCACAAATTACTGTTTTCTCAAACTCATGTGTAGTTAAATGTAGTTTAACCCATTTTCAAAAATAGAATGCCTCCTTTGTCCACGGTGCCCAAGGAGGTGGGTTCTTGCCTCCAAGCTTAGGTTTGCTTCATTCAGTGAGTTTCTGAGTTGCAGCAAACTCCGTTCCCCACGGCTTTAGAAATATATATATATATTTTCCTCTGGGCCTGATTATCTGCTCTTCACATTCTTATCATGAGCCACAGGTTCTTGGCTGTGCTGCAAATCTCCTGCCTGCCAGCCTCAAAAGCCCCAAAGCATTCTCAGCCACCCATCAGAATCCAACTGTGTCCATTCCCTCCTGCCCCCCATACTTCACCTGAGTTGTTTTTTTAAGAAATACAACTTGATAACCAAACCAATCCATCACAGGAAAGGTTTTAACGGCCCTTTGTGGGCTCACATATGAATCTGAACCAGAACTCAGATCTTATCCGTGCTTTTAGCGTTTGATTTCGCTGTGGAGCATTCCTGCTTCTCTAAAGATGGCTCTGCTAAATTTAGTGCAGTGCCTTTGATAACTGTGCTGTGACAAATTGTAGCCATGCCACACAATGCAGTGCTCTGATTTCTGTGGCCTGACAATATTTACAGAATTGTATAAGGTCACTTTGTTTTGTTTTATTTTGTTTTCCTGAAGGAACATATTTAATTTTACACCTGGTTCTTACTAAATCCTAAATGAGCATATATGGAAGTGACAGGAGGGGGTTGTGAAATAAAAATAGAGCCTTTGCCTTCAGACTTGAAGTCCATTCTGTGCTTTAAGCAAGCAAATAGCTTTGCCACCTGCAGCCGTTTGCAAGCCAAAATGAAATGAGCTGATGTTCTCTGTCCTATTCCAAGCATACAGGTGTCCACTGTATGAAAAGTGTTCTTGGCATTGGCGTAATTGTTAGTGCTGTCAGCACAGAAACCAAATGGCTCAGTTTGGAAATTGCCCTTTACACTGACGTGGGACATGCTGGCTGGCAGGATGGGTGAGCTTTGTCACCAGGCTGTACCTCATTAGCGAGGAAACAGGATTGCAGTTGGTAATGTTTGGAGTCCAACATCGGCACCAGAGTATGGCTCAAAGTTCATTAAATCACTGTGGTCTCTTTATTGAATGCAAAGACCTTTAAACGAGGTCTTGGAGTTCTTTTTAGAAAGGATACAAAGCTTAAATTGCAAGGCAGACCGGACTCCTCTATACTCACTCATCTTCTTGTCTCTGATACCATTGTTACCCACGTTTTCTTAGAATCCCAGAATCACAGAACAGTTTGGGTTGGAAGGGACCTTCAAAGCTCACCCAGTGCCCCCCCCGCCATGAGCAGGGACATCTTCACCAGCTCAGGTTGCTCAGAGCCCCATCCAGCCTGGCCTGGGATGTCTCCAGGGATGGTTCATCCACCACCTCTCTTGCCAACCTGGGCCAGGCTCTCACCACCCTCAGTGCCAAAAATGTCTTTCTTATATCTAATCAGCAGAACCTGCTGGGATTTTGATGTGGGAAAAATGTAGTCCTGCTGAAAGAAAAGGTTTTCATGGGAATATATGTGCTAGTTTTGACAGGAAGAATGTGTCAAATGTGAGGTAGAATTTCTTTAGGCTTTTAGCCAAGTCACTAAAGGAAACAAGGCAGCAATCAGGGCACTCTCTTGCTTGCTTCATCCGTCGGTCAGGATTCCTCTGATTGTGAGGGCAGGAGGTGACAGTGTTGACAGAACACAAAGCCTTATTCATATGTACTTAGTTCATAAGCACACTCACATACCAAAACAACCTGCCCTGCCTCCCTTTTTTTGTATCCAAGAATCTAAACATTTAAAAAACTTGAAACATCTTCAAAGGGCAATGAAACTGCTCCCTTCAACATTACTTTATAATTCCTGCTCCCTGCCCCACCCCAAACGTCTTGGGCTTTTTTACTACTGTTATTACTTTTTTTTGAAACCTAAGGGTAGTTACTGAATTCAGCTCTTAAAGCCAGATTTTCAGAAGTCTTATTTTCATAACTCTTCAAATACTGTAATTAAATCTGGTGAAAGGTGACCATAGTTTCAGCTGCTGTGCCAAAGTATTGGCTATTTTAGTCTCATTATTGGTTTTGGAGCAACACTGGAGAGCCAATACAGACTTTGAAGGCAACATCAGCTGAGAATCCCCTCCATCTGAATTCTGGTCCAGTCCAGAGGTGAGCATGGGAGAACTGGAAGGTAAAGGCTGTGCAACAGCAAGGGAATCAGCAAAATAAGAGAACCTGGCTGGAGCAAGAGGGAAAAAATGACAAAGATGCAAATCAAAGCAGATAGGCAGGTGAAAAACATACATTGAGGCAGTTGAGTTAATAGGGACTCAGAAAAATCACGTTATCATTTGGTTGGAAACCTCATCAAATGTTCTTGACAGAATAGATTTATTTAGGTATAACTTCAGAAAATCCCACAAAGCGTCCATTCTGATGTGTGAACACCTTGCACTATCTGCGAACCCACAGGTGGCTTTTGGATGCAAAATGCTGCATAACAGATGCCTTTGCCTGTGTCTCGAGAGCCACCCTTTGTGCATTCATTTTGAGCCAAAACACTTTGACAATGCAAAAGATTTGGGAAAGGCTGCTTGGCTGTAGCTTATATTGTAAAACGAGCATTTAAAACAGAAAATCTGATTTGTTTTCATTGGTCATTAGAGGATGGTTTAACTAGCTTACTGCTCACTGCTTTTATTCCCATAAAACTACTTAAAGTAATCGTGGAGACTGAACCATTGCAAAATAACCCTTGTTTATACATATGTATATTGGCATCACTGTCCAATTCGATCTTTGGTACGAATTTCATTAGCACAGAATGCACAAACACGAGTCTCAAACAGCAATCAATACTTCACTAATACGCCATGAAGAGCTACATCATACATTTCCATAAATGATTAAAAGTTCTGCTTTGCTAATGCACGCGGACTTGGTGCAGTGCAGATAACAATGCTGCACACACGACATTTATTAGCACTGTCTTCAGCATTACTGAAGTTCAGAGACTGGGCTGAAGAAACTGCAGCAATACAGAGCTATTGAGAAAGAACTCTTGCCTGCAATGAGAGAGTTCTACTTGAGGAAATGCAGTGCTTTAGGTTTTTTTTCCTTTAAAGGATGACAGTGATTGTGAAAACAAGTCAACCACCCCGTCAGCTTTATCTGTTTCTGGACTCTAAGACTGCTAGGGATTAGTTATTGCAACGATTCTTTTAGAAGAACCAATCTGTGATTATTTTAGTGAGTTAAAGGTGTAAGGGAAGTGACTGTTGTGCTCCAGGCCCACAGAGATGTTTGCAACTTAAACTTTCCCATATATGATATGGAAATATTGTTACGGTTATTGTGGCCTTGTGGTGCTGTAGTTTGGTTGATGCAGGTGGGAATAGATCACATGGGACATTATGAAATTCATGTGCCCCAAACTACAGTTCTTTGCCTCTATTCCAGCAGGATTTGGACTAGCTCATCAAAAGAAAATTAGTTTATCCATCTGTGTGCAGAGCCCCCATCTCCCAAAATTCACAGCATGCCTCGGAAGTATTTGTAAACACTTCCATGTTTTCGTTGCTATGCTGCTGCTTGTCCAGTCTTTCTCAGAAATACGTTCTTATTTCCCATTTCTGGAGGGATGTTTGCTTATCTTCTTTCAGCTGTCTTGGCCTTCAGGAAATTGAAACAGAAGGGCTAAGACGCCCCGAAGAAATTTTGTTTCACAGTGCTATGGTGCTCTTTATTGCTGAATGATGAATACCAATTTAATTATACTTGGGAGCCCTGGCTGCGTCAGAAGTGTGGAAATGAGTTTCAGCTACTGTTAAAAAATTGCTACGATACTACTATAAAATACAGAATTTCCACTGTATCTAGCTTGTTCTACAGCCCTTCTAAATTGAACTCAATTAGGTTTCATGTCTCCTTTATTGTCAAAGATATAAAACTGCTACAGCCACATGTGGGATGTGGTAATGCATTAAATCAGGAGATTTGTCACTATCTCTAAACTGTGTCCTAAGGTGCCCTTTGCTGAAGCTCCTTTTCAGCTGGTGTGAATGACTGCAGGTGTAACAAATACGTCTTCATCTGTATTTCTGATATTTATCGTAGAATGGAAACAAGGATATGGAGAATTTTGCCCCTTTAAGACTTGTGAGCAGTGTTTGTGTGCACAGATGGATGAGTATGATCACTATAAAATTTCTTTTGTGACATGGGTCAAGAGCCTTCATATAGACACATTTTGCTTGAATTTGGTCTTTCTGTAGAAATACTACAGATGACCTATGCTTCTGGCATAAGCTGGTGCATTTCCAGAGCTGTCAGTGAAGCTTCATTGCTTAACATTGGCAGAAAATTTGACCATGTTTTGGAGAAAACAAAACAAAGCAAAACATATAAGAACTTGATGCAAAATTCCTTTACGTTCTCAGAAAGTCTTGGTGGCCTCCATGGGCACTTCATGAAGCACTGAAATTATTCATCGTATCTGCTTTTGAGTATTTTTTTCTCTGTAATTGCTCGTTCTTTCCCCACTCCTCTTAAACTTTACTAAGCAACACTGGTTTTGAAGTAATATTTCCAAAAACATGTGCTCTCTCCGACGGAATGTCAGCATACCGTTAAACAGAAAAAGAAAAGAAAAGGAAAGTGTATTTATTTTTTCCTGAGGAAGTGGGATGAGATGAAAAGCCCCATTGTCAGCCACCTATCAAGAGTAGGCAATTAAGTAGCAGCAGTATACTATTCACATTCAGAGCATAATTCAATAAATACCTGCTGCATACTCCCATTCAACAACTAGTAATTACAAACAGATGCAATCAACAGGTCGTTTTCAACATTTTTACAAATCTTATGGAACTGTTAAGAAACCTCAAACAGGAGTTAATTCACAAGTACGCCCACACCACACATTCTCTGCTCCGATATGTGTGCTTTTAGCACACCTCATCCCCTCCCCTCCCTTCCACCCCCACGTAGATCAGTAAATAAATACAGAAACAGAAATGTGTGGGCAGGAAGGATTTCTATAAGGAGAGAATTAAAAATTCAGCACGATTTAAATGGTGGGAAAGTGCCTCAAATGTCACATTTTAAAACAGACTGGGCCTGGATTCTCAGTCCCCATCCCTTGTGATGTGTAAACCGCAGCACAGCGGTTGCCAAAAGGTGTTTCCTTCTTCTTCCTCTGGAGTGTAAAGAAGTCATTCTGAAATGCATTTTGCTTGATGTATGGGAGTGGCGATGCCTATTCAAACCTAAATACTATTTTCATACATTTTAACAGCTGTTCAAATATAACTAACACTCGCAGTTCCACCCGCAGTTTTCCTTCTGCACCCTCAGAAAACATCAAATAATGAAATTGTGATTGTAAGGCGTTGTTTTCTGAGTGGTATAGCAGTTTATGTCACAAGAGGCATAATCTAAAACAGGGGGGAAGTTCTGGAATGAACAGCAAATATTTCTGTGAATATGTACTTCAAACAGAGGACATGGTATCAAAATGTAGTTATCACTTAATGCTCCAAATATAAAGCAATCGTGTACCCTGTAATACCCTTCTGTTTCCCTGCCTTTGCGTTGCCTGTCAGCACTGTGAGCAGATCTCTCATGGAGGGCGGGAAGTCTCAGCTCCATCATCATGAGGAGGAGGTGTAAGATGGAAGAAGTCCTGGTGGCCCTGAGCAGGCCAGGAGGGAATGATCTGGAGGAATTCAGGTTTTCTTACGGTTTTACTTCCCATGGTTCTGAAAGTTTGCAACCTTCGTATTGTTTTCTTGGTTCCAAAAAGGCAGAGAATTTTCCTCCCCTCTACAACTTGGTTTGCTGTAGAATTGATAAAAAGTTGTAGCTGATAAAAGAGGGGTCTATGGAACATAGATGGATAAGGTACTAGTAGAAGCATCAGGAGCTCTAACACTGATTTATGGGACAAGTGACTTGCGGCCACATGCAGTAAACAACTTGAACATTGTTCACAATCTTTAAATTACATCCCCAAACGATTCCAGCTGAATGCTGTAATCATCAGACTATGTTTTCTAGTGCTCCCATTTCTGGCTTAATGAATCTTGAATTCCTCTCTGCACAGGTCCAGCTTCAAGAGGGCAGTTGGAGTGTAGTATTCACTTTGTGACAGTCTTCCCTCCTCTGAAATCTCCTCTTTCAGATCCTTTCCCGGTCCCCAGGATATAAGTGTTCTGGGAAATGACTAGGGGAGACCACAAGATTTCCCCAAATTCTAGGTAAGGAAGGTGTTAGAAGCTTACAGGGAGCAGGGACATAATGTGTCTCAAAGGAATAAGCTACTACCAATCAAGTGATGAGCAGTATCATCACTCTTTCTACAAGGCAGAGGCTGTCTTGTTGCCAGGTTTCACCGAGTTAAAAATGTTGCTGAATGCTGTGTTTGTAATCACGTCTGTAAGTTGTTCAGCCTGAACTAGGAGCAAGAAATCCGTTCCTCTTAAAAAAAGATGATTCTGCACAATATGCTATAAAATATAATTTCTGGGTATTCAGGGAAATTTTGAGGGAAATCTGTATTACCTCTGGGAGAATGATCCGAAAGGACAGGTTTCCAATCCTTAACTTTCTGTGATTCTGAGATTCAGTGACAGGAAGAGGTAACATGAGTATACTTTGTACTTAAGTACCCGCATTCTGAGTCAGCCTCATTTTCAATAATGGGATATAGTCTTTCTCCATGTCTTGAATGCTCATTTACCTTTGGAAAGCATTTTGTGATCAATGGGTAGAACGCGTTTATTAAGCAAGAAATATCACTTTGTTTAGTTGATGATGGAGCTGAGGGCCTCGTACAGGTTTATAGCAGAGCATAAAGCAAGGCAAAGAGAAAGAAACAATCATTCAGTTGAATTACAAATGAAAAGGTGCCAGGCTTTGCTGCTGATTTACTCTAGCTGTATGAAATGCACATAATTTTCATTATCTCTGGTAGCAGAGGAAGGACACTTGCTTTCTTCACATCTCTAAAATATACCAGCCTCAGAGTCTCCTGTAGCCTTCTTCACCCCAGCCATCCTGAAGTGCTTTCTGTAGTGAGGCTGTGTAAGAGAATCATTTTCCTGAGAGGAAATTCCCCATAGGACAGAAGGTGCCAATTGCTCATTGTGAGCAGAACGTTACCAGAGTGCCTGAGGCAGGTGGGATGGCCCTGAGTCTTAGATTTACCCAAGGGCCCATTTTAAAGAATGAATAGTCAGGGAGTTCCTCAGTCTTCTCCAAAGAGGAGGTTTGATACTGATTTCTTCTTGGATGATATTCACCAGAGCCGCTAGAAGGATGAGAGAATCTCCAGGGTGTTTGTGGTGATGGCACATGGTCTGACTTCAGAACGGAGCAGCAAATCAGCTATATAGCAAGCAAAATTCCCACTGATTTTAATTGCTACAGGACAGGTCCCAAAGTCTTTTTGTATAACGTGTTTCTGAAATGAGCAGCAATCCTGTTCTCCTCACGCTGGCTCTGTGGCCACTGAACTGTCAGCCTTTGATTTGCTGTAGCTCATCTTTTCAGATCTGCACATTCATCCAGCACACTGAAATTTCCTCATTTCATTTTGTTTCCCTAAATGCAGCCAGTCATAACCTCATAGAGTCAGACACACTCTTTTAAGGAACCCCCTACCTATGCTGCTTCTGTATTCAACTAGACACAAGGGTCAGTAGTTTTCTGCACCACCATTTCTTTCTCATCTCTTGCTCTGCTTCGAGCCTGGACCAATTTTTCATTAAGGAGAGCTCAGCAGTAGAAAGAGCACATGTGGCAGCGAAAGCAGAGTGGCTTTTTCCATTTCCTACTGCCACACAATTTTTTATTTTGAAATCTAAGCACAACATGTGGCACGCTGTTCTTCAACTCAATGAATTGGTAACTTGCTTCTCTGTATGTTGTCTCTAGCAATCATGAACTGGTGAAAGGCAATCTCTCCCAGTACTGTTCCTTCCTAGGCAGGGGTAAAAGAAGCCTTGCCTTTTAGATGAAAGATTATTCATACCCTTCTACTCAGACAGTCTCATATGGTGATTTTCTTCAGAGAATACAAAAAAAAAGTTAAAATCTGCACCTCCAGGATCCTGTCTAAACACTGCAGTTTATTTCTTGTCTCTAAGTCAGAACTGCGTTAATCAAAACACTTGCCATGGCATTTCTAACCGCTGCTTCACTGGCTGATCTGGGTTGCTCCCTGAAATGTTCACATGTGCGGGTTAAATGAAAGACAGAGCAACAGGGATTAATTTGTCTTTGCAGGCTTTTATTTTTCCCTGTGTGAGGATGGCGAATGGTACGTTCTTAATTGGGGACATTTCTTTTCAGTAATCAAGCGCCTTATTTGCAATCAGAGGGACTGGAGTTTGAAGAGGCTCGGCAGGTATGGCCAGATGATCAGAAGTAATTGCATTCACAAGCAATGCTGCCCATCTGCTGCGGGTGGTAATTTTCAGCTAATGAGTGGTTATGTCTTAAGATGCGCTAACTTGGTCTCTTGTGATCATCTGTCCACATTCTTACTCTTGTTGGAGGTACAGTGTTGAAGGCTTAATTAAGTCCCAAGCCTCTTAAATACTAGAAAAGGAATTCTGCTTCCTTCTACAGTCTTTCCACTTCACAGCCCACAGTGCTGTAGGCAGAGAACAAGGCGCCCTTAGTGCAAGTACACCACTGGGGTACGGCAAATGGCCGCGTTCAGATTCTCGCGTAAGAGGGAGACCAGTCAAGAGATGATCTACAGTGGGATGAAGCGCAGAATGAACAGTATTAGTCCCAGGCTGGGAGGCAGCCCAATGGCAGAGCCTGAAGATCTTAACAGGAAGAATCGTGATTTCAAAGCACCACTCACGTACTTTGCTTAGGCCTTCTGGAGAATCCCTGCCCAGAAGTAGATGCTGCCATGGGAACAGAAAGAGAGAGCCCTTTAATATTCTGTGCGTTATGTAGACTTGCTATCAAGACGCTTTTAGGATGGCAGCGTTTCCGAGTTTAATGATTAAAGATGCAAAAGTATGGTTTGGTTTTGTGTTTCCCAATGAAAATCAGACCCTCCAGAGATTATGGATAAATGACTAGATATCCTGGAATGTAATTTGAGCAAGTTCCAGATCACTGACCAGAAGAAAATTCAACTGCTGAACACAAAGACATGTTTGCAGCCATGAACACTATCTGACAGGGTAACTAGATTATGTCAGATTTTGCTTACAGGCAACTGAAAGTAAATAAACCTGAAAAATTACTTTACGGTGTATGACTGTAGGTGGTTAAAAATACCGCTCGTGAAGAATTATGATCCAAGCCAGAATTACCTTTATGTTCTAATCTGCTCTCAAGGCTTCCTTTTTGTCTTTAAAATAAAAAAAACCCCACAACTCTACAACCTTAATATTTCTTACATGTCAGCTCAGACCCCCTTGGGTTAATACATTCCACAGTCTTGTTGTTTACTTCTCATTAAGCTAAATGTTTTATGCAAATCATCTGACATAAAGCCAGACGACCAATCTAGAAAGGCTGTAATTCCATCTGATGAGTTCATTCAACTGAAATCTGTACTTAATTTCCATAATTATACTACCCTATTCTCATAATGTGAACTGATTGCTGCAAAAACACAAAATAACTAAAATGCATTCAGATTTAAAATATGAAAATGATATGTCCCTTTGGGCACAAGAGTTATGTTTTACAAACAGTTTCCCTATTTTCTTTTTTTCTCCCATAAAATATCTCTTTATTTAAGGCTGTGCCAGCCTAATTTAAAGACTATTAAAATGATAAGAGCTATTTCTAATGCAATTTTGTCTGGATAGTGAAAAAAAAATGGAAGAGAAGAAAGGAGGAGGGGAAAAGAAAATTGAGAAAAAAAATTACATCAGGGCATTAGCTATTTTATTAATGTATTATCCTCAGAAGCCTGAAGATTGCTATCTTCCTTGTCATGCAGCTTAAACTCGGAACAAACTGGCTGTGTTGTTGCTGACAAGTTTAAGTATCTTCTTAATTATAGAATCAGCCAAATTAAGTTATTACTGCACCAATCAGGCTGTGAAGGACTGACTGAAGCTGCTTTTCACATGGCCTGAAGGAGCTGACAAAGGTCTGAGCTTTCCTTTGGGAAACTCATGCATTTCAAAGCTGATACCCAGACGTCTTCTTTGGTTGCCCAGAAGAAGAAAAGAGAGCTGTGCTGCCAGCTTTGAATTGGATTTATTGTGGTATTTGAAGGAATCTGGTCTAACAAACAGTGATATCTATTCAGTGCGCTCCATCCAATACGTTCCTCAAGTTTTCCAAAGTTTGAGCTCAGCATGACTGCCCTAAAAACAAAGTCACTGAGTAACCAGAAGGCCAGGATTTTTATCTTTTTGTGTCTGGTTCTATAAGCACAGTTGTCTTATTGAGAACAACAGCTGAAAAAATTTGTACTTAAAAAAGTGGAGCAATACTCAGAAAACCTGGCTCAAAGGGCAGGGTGTAAAAGAGACGTTTCCAGAGGCCGAATGGCATTACCACGATGGTATTACTGTTGGTGCACAGCCTTCACCATTAGTGATCCCCAAACAGCCTGCAAAATGAAATTTGGGGCTGTTACCCATAGAGTAAAAGTGCAAATTAATCACTCTGTCTTGCACATGCTGTGTGGAAAGGTACTCTGATATTCAGAAATGTATGCTTCTGTTCAATACGAAGCAACTTATTGTCTTTCTGTCTCCTGCATAGAGCAAAAATGTTTTATCCTTGGATTACTCTGAAAGGTAGTGGCTATTTTTGGTAAAAGTCACTGTCTCCTCCTTTCAGGTTCTGCCATGTCTTCCTTCTCCAGTATCAACTGAGGGTCCTTGAGTATATCGTGATTTGTCTGTCATCTAGGATTTGTGTCACCAAGTCAATTTTTTTTTTACATAAGTAGACATCCTTGACTGGTAATCTCTCATTAGGAAGCAAAGCTACAGCAATTCAGCTCTACTAACGATAATTGTAGCACTGTGCTTTGAAACCCAGCCTCCCTCTCTGTGGGGGGAAAAAGTAGAAATTACAGCAGTTTTATTTCTATTATATTTTAGTCACTCTTGTCTCAGATATTTCTTCTTCATCTAAACCTCTTTTGTGTGTGGTAGCTGGTGTTAGGATTAGCTTGAACTCTGTGTGCTCTTCATTTGCAAGGAGCTGGAAAATGTGGTTGAGTTTTTTGAAATCTTCCAGAGGCTTGAGTGTGTAGTAGACAGTTACATATGATGGATGGTGAGACCACTTTAATATGTCACACTGCTATGAGTCTGTGCAATAATATTGCTGCAGGAATTCTATAGAATGCAGATAATTCTGCTGTTACCATGATGACCTTTCTGGGGAAAAAAAGAAAGCAGAATCACATTACAGCTTTCTAATAAAAATAAGAAGTAATCCTGTTAAATTCAAGCTCATCCAGCTAAATCACTTTAGCTTTCTCATATCCCTACTTTAAATATCCTCAGCTGCCTTCCTTGAGATGAGAAACACTCCCAGATAAACAGCATCAGCCATTGCTGTGTGCGGAGATGGATGACAGCCCATCTGTCATCCCTGCCCGATAATGTTGAAATATACAGACTTACATCCTTCTTTGGTCAGAGAGAAGTTCATAGGGCACATGCGCTTGGGAAGTGATTAAAGAACGGGGCGTACACGGTACTTCTGTGAAGTTGCCTGAGCCTCCGTTTAATGATTTGTTCTAAGGAGATATGTGTAGTTCAACAGAACTCCTTGCTGGGACACTTGCTGGAGAAGAAAGAGCGTCACTTACTTAATTGCCAGCATCACTTCCTGGAGCAACTGGTTATTCTGGAAGAATGAGTTTTTGCTTATTCAATTAGTTTAATAGACTGGAAGTGTCTAAACCCAACTGCTCACTCCAGCTAAATGAAAAGCTTTCTGTACTGAACACAAAGGTTGTTCATAGCCTTACGGATTATTAAGTTTATACTTTTAAATCAGAAGTCAGAAGAAAAGATTGTTCCATAAACCAAGTCCTATGATTTTTACAGTTGAGAGGAGTCCCTTTAAGAAACTAAATTGCATTTTACTTGCATGCAGGAAAGGCTAATGAAGCCAATTTGAAAAGGATGTCATTTGTTCTGAAAAGTGTCGGCCATTGTAGATTCCTTCATCTATTGGAGACAATGACCTAATTTTACACAAGATGAGCCTAGTTCTGGATCTAGCAGTTTGGATTTGCATGCATTGAATAAATCTACTTTTACCGGGCTTATTTGCATAAAGCAGTTTGGATGCAGTTTGGTCATAAAAAGACTCTTGTCTGTATTTTACTGGAGTTTTCTAAGTGGTAAAGCATAGTAATTACTTAATGAGGAACGTACAAATATTTTTTCAATGTCTGTGGCGCCCTGGAATTCGCCTTGAATTGATCTCAGTATGTTACTGCAATGGCATTAACCAAATACATATTTTGCTTGTTTCTTTCCTCCCTTCCTATTCCTGCCACTCTAAGTTACATTAAATCAAATGGATTGGTTTTGTATTACATAAAATTTCCATGTGTCGCAGTGCTGATTTGCATACCGGTTGAGCAGCCTCAACAATTAATAGTATTTTTATTGTGGTTATAAGTACAACCGCTTTAATTTACTACACAAATATCACCACTTTTATTTTTATCTTGAGTTCTCTTTTAATGAGATACCTGTGTGCATCACGGAACTCGTTGGTTTGTGCACCTGAGGAATGGAGTAAGCTCACCTGCTGTGATCACTCTATCGCCATTGCAATTTTCCTTCCAGTAGCTTGTAGCTTGTTTACAGCCGGCTCCTCCGTCTGTACTTGGTTCTACAGGCTGTAACACAGGCACACTCAAGATCGTGCTGCTAGTACAACTTCTCAGTATATTGATACAAAATCTAGCAGATAAAGCATTGCAGCTGCAGATGGCTGTAGCTGGAAATACCTTTTCCTTATTCAGCCAATTTACAGAGTGCCTAGTTAAAGTAATATCCAACAATTAATAATGGAAAATGTGGATCATGCGGCTTAGCTGCAGATCTTCTAAATATCAAACCCTGGGAGCAGAGGGAGTTGAATAGTCATTGAGAAGATGGCTCAGAAAAGGATTTTCAGAGTGAATGTTCGCTGCCTTCAAGATGACTTCTCTAAGCAGAGCCTTCCCACCGAGGATGCCTTGAGCTATTCTCAGCTCAGTGTTAACCTATGATGATAAAAGAGCCAAAATCAATTGGCTTACGGAGATACGTGAGCAAGTCACTTAGTTTTCTTGGCCCCAATTCAGCAAAGCAGTTAAGCATGTGCTTCTGCCTCATTAGAGTCCAATGGTGCTTTAAACCCAGCCCTGAAAAAGGAGTTTTAATGTTGCTTGCATCAGGTGGAATGACAACAGGATGAAATAAGCAACTAAAGAGAGACTTGGGGGATAGCAGAGGAATACTATATAGAGAGAAAATGTTTGGTATGAAAATAAGTATTTACGAACATGTGCAAATATTATTGCATTGTACATGAAGCACCTCTGGTAACAGCTTAATGTTTTTACAGGCTAAAGGGAAATTCAATAGGAGAATCTTCCCTTTGCTGGAAGATCTTTCTGTGAGAAGTGGGTAAGGGTGCAGAAGGAGGGAGAACAAAGAGCTGCCTCTGGGGAAAGGAAAGGAGTTAAATTGAGGGGTGTGGGTGGAAATCTGCTTTGTAGACTCACACCCGCTTTACAGATCCTCAGATTAATAGAAGTGATTAGGGGAAGATTAAACTATTGGAAAGCTTTACTCATTCTTGGTCTGAAAGTTTTCATTGAAAATACTAGATGAGTAATTGGAGTTCATGTACTGGCTACTAATTGAATGGCTAATCAAAGTCTATTACTTCAGCTCCTCCTAATAAAAAATATGTTCTGGACTGTGATTCAACTCAAATTATCTACCATGTCCATATATTCAGCCCTCCTAATCTTCAGAGAAACAATTGTGCAGAGCAAATATTGACACATCATGTACACGTCAAGTTGCCATCTCCATTGCTCTGTTTTTTTGCAATCCATTTAAATAAACTTCATTTTAATTTTTCTTTAAACCTCATGTGATAATCCATGCATATTTACTTTACAAAGAAGCTGTCTAATTAGTAGACTTTTAATTAAGTTCATATACAAAATGGTTATATTAGGTCAACATTTTAAGCAATAGGCTCTTTGGAGCTCCCAGAATTGCTTGTGGCCCTGAGTGGCATCCCCATTTCCATGAAGCAAACAGTGTTTTCAAGTATTGACTAAGCTCATGTGCTTTTGCCTAACAGATTTAATAACAAATCTTACACTGCTGTTACAAGTTTAGTCTGAAGAAGTGTGATGAAGTTGAGCTGCCCAAGTTCCTTTGAGGAGTTATGAGACATCAAAATCATCACTGGGGTCTCAATCTGGCTGTAAATTAACTGATGAAACTAACCCCATGCACATGATTTTGCAAGCTTATGTAGATGAAGTCAGACATCTGCCCACAAGTCACCACCATGGACACTGTTACTAGCTCAAGAATAAAATAAGAGTGAGTAATTATCTTGTTTTTATACTGCTATTACAGCGCAAAGAGTGGTACCCTGAGCAGTACGTTTGCATAGCACCAAGTGGATGTGGTAGATTAGGTTTTGAAAACGCACTGTTGGCATTTTCTTGTGGTGCAATCCCTGTGTTAATACCTAATCCTGCCTGTTCAAGCTGAAATACCTTGCTAGCAGTTCCCTAGTGTCAGAACTTAGTCTCCACTGTCTAGAGCTGTACCTTAGGCTGCATTGTGCAGAGTAAATAAATAAATCCATTACCTATTCGCGGTGTTGACAGGATGGCCATACATACTGAGAGCTGAATTTGGTTGTTAATCTTTAATATGCAATTAATTTCTCTTCCAAGTATATTTCTAGTTTCTTCTTGACTCCATGTAAATTTCTGGAATCTGTAGCATCCTTTTGCAAAGATTTTCCCAGGTTTGCTACCTGTAGTGGTAGGAATCATCTGCTTTCCGCAGTTTTGGACATGCTCCCCCTTTCTTCACTTGATGCCCCCACTCTTGCATGAATGAGATGCTGAACAGTTACTCCCTCTCCATCCTTTCAAAATTCTGTACATTTCTGTCAAATCCCACCAAGTGATTATTTTCCTAGGTTGGATAGTCCCAATTTTCTCTATTATTGCTTTTATGGAGAGTTATTGCACAGCCTAGTTTCCATTTTCTGAATTTTTTCCACTTCTGATATATTCCTTTTGAGATGAGAGAACCAGCTGCTGCACAACATTCAGGTTGTTCTATAATGCCTCTTTATATGGTGCAGATGATTGTGTTGTACCTTTTCTCTGGGCCTGAGATGTTCAGATCTCTTAGATGTCCATTTCAAGGGCTTTTAGATTGGCTTTCTAAGAGTTTGGTTTCATTAATAATCTCTTCTGCTTCTTCCTTTTTTTTTTTTTTCTTTAACTTTTATAAGCATCTCAAGACTATTCCAGAAATACAGTTGTGTCTCTTTAAACAATTTGTCTGTATGCTTTTTGAGTTGTGTAGACAAACAACTGTATCAATAGGAACCATAAAATAATCACTTGTCCACCATTCAGCAAAGCCAGCAATTAACCTCTTTGTGAATTGCTAAGGAACACAGTTACTTGGAACCCAGCTGTATCTCTGGGGCTTTTCTTACTACTATTACTCACTGAAGGGTGAAAAAATAATGAAAATACAAAATTTGAAACTTGTTTTGTTATCAGCCTCAGTCTTGGATCTCCTCCTTCCACTAGTCAGCCCTTGCCATGGATGCAGTCCAGTGCCATCTAAATTCCAGCTCATCTAAATTTGCAGCCCCATCAAAGCGAATGCACTGGGGGAACATCCACCTTCATTTTAATTGGTAGTTTCTGGATATTTGGCTGCCAGTAGAGCTGACACTTGTGCCCCAAAAGGTAAAACAAAACTGTATTACCCACTTTTCTGGAGTACCCTCCAGATTACCTTTGTTATGGTTCTCAGTGATGCTTCATTCACTTCTTGTGAAAGAATGTTCACCTGTGAGACCATAATGAGCAGATTATTAGAAGCCAGAAATATTCTACTTCGATTCTTTGGAGAGATGACAAGCTCCCTGCATAATCGGAATGACTTGAGCAATCATCCTCAGCAGGACCTTATTTTCTAGTTCCAGTCCATTTATAATCCATACAATATTTCATTGTACTTTCACTAAAGACATATGTTCACTCTTTTATATATATTTTATATGGACTTTATATTATGGCTTCTTAGACGGGAGTCTTAATGTGAGATCATGCATACATCACTCACATACAAATAAATTATACATGTTCTATTAATTCTCCTTTTTCTTCATCACCTATCATGTGTGAACCAAGATGCCAAAAATATATGTTAAATTATGGCCTTCAGTGCTGCTTAATATATTCTCGCTTTTCTTATACATTACTTATTTCTATTTATTGTACTAAAATGAAGATTAAAATTGGAAAAGAAATTTTCATAGTTTTTCTACTTAGGAAGAGAAATCAAACAGAATGAGCTGATTACTTCATCAATGGATACACAGATTTAGTGTTAGCTTGTAAGAGAGACACAGTGATTGGAATGAGCAGTGATTTTGGTTAGTAGCTTACATTTATGATGGCTTATAAAATACTGTGATTTACTATTTAATCCAGAGGGAAGAACTGTAGCATTCTTAAGCTTTGATTCAGGGAGGGAATGAAATATTCACTGCAATTTTCAGCACACAAGTGGCCTGTGTTATTCTAATAAAAATCCTCATAAGTTGTAAGTCAGGCACCAGCCTTAGTTTAGGAAAGCCTTTGTAGTAACCATGATGTCATTGACTCATTATAAAAGCAGCCACTGGAGTAAGGACAATCAGGACTTACAGATACTGAAGTGAATCCCAGGTGAATCATCTGTTGAATGACTGGGTAATTAAGTACCCCCTTTTCTGAACATCACCTTCTAGAGGACTTGGAAACAATGGAAAGACTTGCTGCAAAAAGATGAAGAGCAGAAAGAGCTTGGAGTTGTGATGAGCAGCCTGTAGTAGTTCTACCTGTAAGCACAAGTGAGAATCTTGTTTTTTACAGTGCTTAGGTAAAAAAAAAAAAACCTTGTGGTAGATACCCATAGATTCCAGGTCAGCATTTCCTCCCAGTGTGATACTCTCATGCCAGTAATTGTAGCCATCTATGAAATGTGATGAACACAGAATCACTGTCTTTTCCCCATAGTGCAATTCAGGATATTAATTAGAATTCATCAGTGAAGTGCAGCTACAGAGCAAAATATGTGTCTTCTCAGTGGGTGTTTTGGGGTTTGGATCAAGAACACTGAGGAAAATGGCATGATTTTGATGCCTGACTACTCTACATACTGGACTGAAGGCTGGTAGAATACTTTTCGTTTTTCACTCCCACCATCCGTCTTAGATACTTATTTCAGTTCTGAAAAGAACTTTCATCAAAATTTAGTTCAGTCCTTTTTCAGACTTCATTTCTTATGAATCTTCCACCAAGCAATTTTAGACAAAATAGCCAACCTAAGAGTAATTTTAACAGAAGGTGCATTTGTAACTGTCAGTGTTCATTCCAGAAACCTTGATCTAAATGTTAAATTTTGGGAAACACAAATATACAACAAATTCTATGTATGCAGCTGAAACAATTTATATTCTTAATACTGAATATTTCTAAATGAGCACCCAGCCAATAACTATTCAAGTAAATTTATTGGCACTGAAATCATGTCAGAAACTTATGAGCTGTTCATGTACGATTCAGCAGAAAGAGAGAGGTGAAATAACTCACCATTGTAGCTTGAATTTTCTGTACCAAGACATTCTCTCTTGCTCCCTCACTTTCCCTCTATCTTGTCTGTATCTCCCAGTCTCTCTCTCTGCGTTAGTAGCAAAAGGATGAATCCTTTCTGGAGAGATTTTCTCAGTGCCAGGGTGTTGAATATGTGTGATAATATGCTGAGACATTACTAATAAGGAACCAAGCTGACTCCTTAGATCTGATTCTATAGTGTTGCGATCGATTTGGGTGGTGTGGCTGCTGTAAAATAGCTCATTTTCACCCTCTCCCCCTAGACATGAGTTGGATTATGATGGGAGGGGAAATACAGCTCAGAAGGGGCTCTCTCCAGGGAGATACTTCAGTGAATGTTTGCCATTTTCAACACTAATTGTGACTTAGAGAAACAGGACTGTGGTTCAGAGGACTGTGGTGGTCAGACCTCTCCTTCAGCCCACATGAGAGGTGCAGGCAGATTTAAACCCAGCCATCGATCAGGGACTTGCAAGCACAACTTAAAGCCACCTTTACCCACCACCTCCTGTGCTGCAGTGTCTTTTTCTCAGCAACAGCTGAGGATCACGTTTCTTCATAAGTTACTTTCAGTAAGAGACATTCTAATCTAAATTGATTGTCCTCCTTTCTCAACACAGTCCTTGAAATAAAGGTCATCCTCACGCTTTCATTCTTGGTTGGCAGCACCCGCACAAGACCTAAGAGCACTCACCTCCTGCTCCTCTTCCCTCTGGCGCGGCACTGTGGGTCTAATCCAACTGGTTTTGGGAATAAGCTCATACAGTAGTTACGTAAATAGGAAAAAAATACATTTCTAAGATGGGTTAAAATGATGTAATGTAAAATGCATTTCCTTCCTGCAATGCCACTCAATAAGAAAACAGCCTTCCAACATATTCCATTGGACTGGCTGCAGTACAATGCAGTCCTATACACTGAAGTCCTCATGCACCTACATCCTTTTCCCTGACCTCATTATCTGGCTGGCAGCACTCTAGAATTAAATTTTCAGCCTTACAGAAATGGACTATACTTCTTACAGTGAGCATTCCTTTCCAGTAGAATTGTCGAACACCTTTTCTTTCTTTTTTGTGCATCGGTAGCTGTGATCAGTCTATTCTTATCGGTTCATCTGATGACCCTAATTTTAAAAGGCCCATCTCCTTGTCAGCAGATGTTATTCCCCTTAAATACTCAAGTCTTTTAAAAGAATAACTGTGTCAATAAGGACCAGAAAATAAACTGGTTTCAAATGCAACATGGAATCTAGTGGCTTTATTCCAAGCTGAGGGGTAAGGTCAATTGCAGATGAGTGGATTAGTCACACCAGGGTACAAGCAAACCTACATATTTTCTTAAATTTCTGTAAAAAGCATGTATAAATCAATTTTTAAATACTTGGAATTTTCCTCAAACAACAAAGATAAATGTCGTTCAGCCCTGATCTCGTTTTTGGATGTTCTATTTCCTCTGTTCGTTGGTACAAATAGAAAAGCTATTGTGTTGTCTCCTTTTTGAAGGAAGCAAGGTGAGAGAAAGGAATGAATAGGACCTGAAAGTCTCCTGTTGGACTCAAGCGTCTAAGAGTAAGACTGGAATAGCCTTTGTGGGGAGAAGAACTCTTGTCTCCCCAAACTCTAGCTCTGCCACTCCGCTAAAAAGAGAACATCTGAAAGCAGTTACCATTTAACAAAGCAGAAGGTGTAGAAGTCAGCTTATTATAGCAGACAAGAAAATCTTTAATAGGAAAACAAGACTTTTCTAAGAGAAGAAGGTTGCAGAAGACCTTAGATATGGTCTAAAGGTGAAAAAATAAGAGAAAACATTTTATGTTTATGGCAAAATAGGTGTTTTCTTTTAAAAGATTTTTCTTGGAAGAATATGGCATGATGGCACTAGACCATGACACTCGTTACATGCTCCGCTTTCAAGTGCAGATATTGCAGATATTTTAAAAGTACGTGGAAGGCAACATAGTCTTGGACACTGACATACCACAAGAAGTCATGAGCGAAAGAAAAGTTACTTGTTTTTAACCCATTTGCAGACCATTTGCAGTATAATATCAAGAAAACAGGTGCCAATCCCAGTGTAGGGTGACTGCCTTTCTACCGTTTCTTAACTGATCTATGGAAGCACAAGAAACACCCAAGATATTCAGGTATAACCACAGAGTTTTTGGCTGCTAGAACAGTGTCCAGTACCTAAAGGAACCTGTGTTTTCAACCTTCGGAAGAAAGACGGTCGGCTGGATGGAGAGGACCTTACAGGTCAGATCTGACCCACGACTGCACCTGGCCCGTACTGATCTACATCTTCCATCTCTGGTATGAAAGATCATGGATTTCTCCCATGCTGCTTTGGCTTAGGAGTGTTTTACTGAACTATCTTCTGTGAAGACACATCCAGACTGAAGCTGAAAAAAGATATTTTGGGCCTCTGTTCAATTCTCTTATCTTCCTGTCTTTTACTCCACCAGATTAAAAAACTACAGGACATGGCATTTTTATCTTCTTTTTCGTCCTCAAGACACCTTTTTTCTTTTTTATGATAAGCTAAATGGAGTGAGCTCTTAAGCACCTTATTGTACAACATCTATTTGAATGCAAGAATTTCTCTATTGGACTCTTGATTGTTCAGTGAGGAGATAAAAATCACATTTCTGTTTCTACTCACATTGCCTCTGTTTATATAAAGATTTCATTAGTTCTTTCTGGTACAGCATCATCCTGGAAACTCATCCTTTCACCTCCACATCCACTCTGACCTGCAAATCTTTTCAGAGTAATTTCTTTCCAGGCTATAAATCCTTTGTTTGATAGGCGTGGGCAGCATCCCTTGTGTTTAGCTATGCCCAGTTGCATTTGGCTGTGTCTAAGTGTCCTTCACTTGAATTCCCCCAATTTACCAAGCAGTTCTGTTCAGGTTTCTTACAATTTTTCTCTCAAGCAACAGCTACAGGAGCCACCAGTTTTCTCACTTGTGGTTTTATATTTAATTCTGTGTGACTGATGAAAATACCGAATTCTAGTAGGCAGTGATGCACTAGAATTTTATTTTTCCATGACAACTTTCCCTGAAAATAGGTTTGTTAAATCTGCCGGGTGGCTCGTTATTAATCCACTAAATGTTTATCTTAAGAAGGTGCAATACTAAATTTAAACAGAATATTGTGCATTACGAGACTCTAACGTTACATTGATAAGAATTTAAGTGTTTTACTTAGATAAACTGCATTTATAATTTTACCAAGAAATTAGGTTATGCAATTAGGTTAGTCTGGCAAAAATTTTCTTCCATAGAACCATGGTGACTCATAGTCCTTTTAAATTCTTTAGCAGATGAGTTCCTTTTCAGATTTTTCATGCAAAGCTAACAAGCCTTTGCTCAGCCGTTTGACTTGGTCTTCCTGAATACTACCTCAACATTTGCACTTTTACACTCTTCCAAAATTTTTCAGTGGTTTCCTTGAGAAGTCCAGGTATTTCCTGAGCCTCTATGCATCCAGCTCTTGAAAGATATCCATTCTTTCCGATCTTTGCTTTTCTGATAGACTCTGTTGAACATTTTCTTGGAAAGTATTTAATAATCCTTATGTCTAGAAAGCACTTTCATCTTTCTTTCACTACAAAGTAAAAAATGTATAAAAATTGAATTTAGGTAGAAAACCAGTCACTTGCTGTTGAACCCTGCTTGCACTTATGGGTTTTGCTTTCTTTTCCTGACCAACTAAAATGCAAATATAAGAATTTGTTTTGCTGAAAGAACCCTTCTGTCTCTCAGGCTTCCTGCTTGTAAAATTCCACAATACTTGGTTTAGAAGGACTTTTTGGGTATGCTAATTTCAGTAATTTCAGTATATATGTACCGTTTGAGCTGAAGTCAGCTGGGCACTGGGAATTTAAAAGAGAAGCTACAGGAACAAAACAGTGGGAAGGAGAAAAAAAAACCTCTTTTGAAAAGCATAGAGTTCTTTTCCTGGTTTTCCCTGGATACATTTAATAAGAGGAAAAAGCCTCTTGCAGTGACACCTAATTGCTTTTGTTCCTGTATATTCCCTCTGCAAAACATTACAAGTTGCAGATCTTTTTTTTTTTCTGGATTCGAGGACAGTTGTGAATCACTTTTGACTGGAAAAAAAGACAAAAGATCACAGCTCACCCCATGCAAACAAAAATATTCATGTATTTTATGTATTTCCTGGCACAGTGTTTTTTTAATATTTCTGGACATACACTCATTTCATACATCATTTTACCTCCATCAACTGTAGGATTTGCACCACTGGGTCAAAAAATGCCCCGTATCGGATGGTCACCCTTCAGGTGACAAGATGTTGTAGAAGACGGACATACCAGGTGCAATAGTAATCTCATTTGAGCAAACTGATAAGCAAATACTCACAG
This sequence comes from Pampusana beccarii, assembly GCA_013399365.1. Taxonomy (NCBI): domain Eukaryota; kingdom Metazoa; phylum Chordata; class Aves; order Columbiformes; family Columbidae; genus Pampusana; species Pampusana beccarii. The sequence goes on along the minus strand of VWYH01002511.1, from coordinate 819,556 downwards.
TTCCCCTGATAACAGGCTGCATTTCTTCCTAAACTTGAATATGATCCTGTTATTAAAGTCTTCTTTACGCCTCAATCTACATGACAATTTTTTTCAAGCTTTAATATTGGTCTAGAATTGAAAATAAAACAATGTTTACCTTCTAATTGTTCTACTTATTTTTAGTTTGATCTCATTTATTTAACATTAGAATGGAATCTTCCCAAAGCAACTGCTCCATAAACCGAAGTGACAGCACTTGACACTGCTCCAGCACATATGTCTGTCACTCAAACAGACAGCCGTCTGTAAACACATATAAGCAACTTCATTCTTCCATCAGAAACCTTGCTGCTCCCAAGTCAAAACAGAAACATGGGTAGAATATAATTGTTTTGAGAATTTGTTACGCAGTCTTTGTGCTGCGATACTGGCCTAATTTCACTGGGGAAGAATAGAAGTTTTATGGAGCTGCAAAAACCAGTGTTCAAAAATTACTTATAATTTATATGTGCCAAATGGTACTTCTGGCACCTTAATTATTCCTTGTTTCATTATCCCTGGATTCATGATAGCAGAGTGATTCATAGCTTTCACTTTTGCTCACTCTAAGATAATACAGGGAGAGGCAAAGCAGCTGCTGTTTGCAGCAATATCTGTCACGGAGGAGACTCCGAGTGTCGCCTGGGGGGGTCCTTTGAAGGAGGTCTGTGTGATGTGCTGGTCTCTTTGAGGAGTCGTGGAATACTTTGAAAGTTAGCTTAATGATGCTCACTATTTTGTGGGAATGAACCACCTGAAATTCAGCTGCAATAATGGTATATTCATAACGATGTCATTTTGCAACACATCTCAGAAAATGGCAAAAGGCAATGCATATAGGAACACTCTGCCAGAGCCAAGCAAGCAAAACACACAAAAACGCACAGGACCATCATTTGTACCAGCCTTTGCTTTTTTTTCCTTGTGATGGGTGAGCATCATCCATGCAGGCCCTGCTTTCCCCTCTAGTTTGTATTCACATTCTGCATGGAGCAACTCTCTACAATCTACGCTTTTGGGAGGAGAGGGACACAGCCAATGGAATTACAAATTAATCAGCCTCATGTGATCTCTGTCCCGTTTTCCTGACACGTCAGTGCTTTATGAGTCAAGCTGCAAGGTCTGATTTTAAAAGCCACAGCCTGTGGTAGACACAGCCATGTGCAGGGCAGGAATGGGAGCAAGCAATGGGATGCACCTCATGGTGCAAAGGTACTTGCATCAAACCTTCTTGGAGGTCAGAAATTAAAAAATGCGTTGGTCCAGGAGCTCTGAAGGTAGTTCGTTAGGCTGGAATGATCGTGCTTTGGGAAAAAAAAAAAGCTCATTTTGAAATTCGGAGTCAGTGAACAACCTTGTCCACCAAATTCCGTTATGGTTCAACAAGACGTGTTAAGTATTCTCCAGGAACAGTCGAGTGTGGTTCTTTAGATCACAACGTCCTTGTCCAGCCTCTGCATGTATTATATTAGTGATGCTTTTTAGGTAGATGAGTGAATGTTTTCTGGAGGCTGATAAAATTTCTGTGGCACTGTATAAAAAATTCCACTCATGGCTGTCATAACTCAGCTCAATTTAAACTGAATAACACGTAAGTATAGAGAGAGTGACATGGTGTACTTAACCAGATCTGGCATCGCACAATGGTGTTTGTAATGAATGCCTCTTTTCCTTCATCGCTCGCTCCTAAATTCTTTCCTTCTCTAAACATTCTTTTTATTTGGAAAATTGAGTTGAAATGTCAGCGCTTCATGCTGACATGCTTCAGTTTCTGATGGATTCATTTCTTCTGTGATTCTCTGTGTTTCTTTTCATTTGTTCTGTATAAGAAAAAGGTAGTAACTAAGTTAGATTTCCAGGTTTAACATCTTGTGTGTAACTCATATTTTGAAGGACTTGATGTAGTGCTTAATGGTAATAACTCTTTGGGCTGATTGAAAAGCTTCTGTCACACAGCTTTTTAGGATTGTTTTCTTTGGTGGCTGTTGGGATTTATTCTTATTCTTATTCTTATTCTTATTCTTATTCTTATTCTTATTCTTATTCTTATTCTTATTCTTATTCATTATTATTATTCTTATCATTATTAAAAAGCATGTTAGCAAAACATACTAATTTTTGCTGAATACTTCATCTTTCTTGTTAATAAAACACACGCCCTCTTTTAAAAAGAAGCCCAAAACCTGGTTGTAGTAATGAGAAACAAGAAAAAAGTCATTTTTAAAGAAGAAATTCTTAAGTGCCTTACAGCAGAGGCATAGCTATGCAGTCTAATTTCAATAATGGTCCTTGAAACCATACAATGAAAGGTGCCCTAAGAGGGCAAATAATAAAGAAGCTGCAATTTGCAAGGCTATATTGACACCAAGTATCAATCGCTGTGTGAAGAGTTGAGACCTCACTAAAACAAGATGAAAGCCAGTCCTTATACCTTTCTTTGTACTTTTTTAGTTATGTCCAGATTCTGGCATTTATTTTTCGATAGCATCTTGTGCATGTCTTGGGCTGTATTGCCAATATAATTCTTTTGCAATCAGAAATTATCCAGGCCTCCTTCTATCCACAGTTTAGTTTCGCGTTGCAGTTGTAGGAGACATCGATTCCATGTGCTTCACAAAACAATTTTTTTTCCAGTCTGTATTCAAAATTCTCCCGTTGTTAATCAATAAGTAATAGCAAGGACACAGCATACTAGGTATTCCTCAAGTTCATTTAGTACGCTTAAGTGATTCTTCCTTCCGTTTTCATTAATTCATGTAAAAACTGTGAATTTTAGATGTAATGCGTAGAAGACAATATTTTTCTCATTTGCTTTGGTCCTGTCACAAAGAAATGATTTATTTGTAGTTGGACAGTTCCATTTTTAATGAGGTAAAAAGTATTGATCACATTATGCATTTCTCTTTTATGTAGAAGGACAATTTAGATTGCAGAAATCCCCAAGACTGTGTAGTATGGATGTGTGACCTGGTGTAGAAGATAAAAATACAAACCAGACTCTTCTTGGAGTCTGAGGTGAATCTGAAAGAACAGGTTTAAAACTTCTCAGAGTTCTTGCAAGTATTCATTCCCTTACAATCCTCTATTTCCTCCTTCTGTGAAGGGCAATGGACCTATTTTTGGGAGCTCCTTAGCACTTGCAACCTTCTCTGTATTCCCTGGGTTTTGAAGCTGAAAGGTGAAATTCATCTGTACACTGAAAGCAAGAACTTTTTTCATCCTGTTTAATGGGTCTCTTCTATAAGAAAAAAAAAAAAAAAAAAGAAGTAAAAGAAAAAGTGTCAGATTAACTTTTTAGTAATGGGTTTTCTAAAAGCAGAAACACCACAAGGAAATCTGCTTGTTGTTATTAAGGTGGAAAGCCACAATTTAAAAACCATCTAATGATCTTTCCAGCCAAGCCAAGTATCCCAAGACATCTGCCTAATTTATACACAATCTAAACTTTTATAAACAGTAATTATTAAGATTTTATTTGTCTAATACCACTTCCTCCCATACCGCTCTGCAGAGATAGAAGACAAGGCCCATTGCTAATAAACCTACTGCCAAAACAAGGAGCTACAATAACAAGGTTGGGTGCAGCTTGTTGACGAGAGGTACCAGGAGTTTCTCCCATTGAATGACACTTTGCATGGACCTTTTTAAGGCTCTGCCAGTTACAGGAATTACACTTTCCTCAATGCCCTGGATAGATTCAGGTCTGAATAACCCATAATATATAGATGCTCCTGCCAAGTGGATCCTCTCTTCCCCTGAAATTCATCCTTCATTAGGCTGAGTGCTGTTGTTATACCCAGCAACAGAGTAAACTGACACACGGCCAACTTGTCATGATTTTTTAAATTATTATTATTCTCTTTTTGTGTTGGCTGAGCCCTACAGTCCTCACTCCCATCAGCAGCCTTGCTCCTTGTAGCCAGAAGCAGTGTCAGGCAGAAAAATGCTGGAGAATCTGACTTGACTGAAAACTGACACTTTCGATGTTCTTTCCTACACAAGCAGAACACAAAGATGTGTCATTTTCACTTGCTGCTTTAATTACTTAAAATTTCATTTAGACAATTTTAAAAGGTGCAAAAATGTAATCAAGAGCTGCCAACCCATACTACATTATTCAGATTCTCGACTGGAAGGGGGATGTGAAAAAATAAGATTGGTTAATGTCTCTAGTTTGTGTTGTCTTGCTGTGGCAATTATACTTTCAAATATGGTGTGCCTGGATACACAAGGACTATGTGCATAACTGATTGATTACAGAAGCTGTGAATGAGCTACCTGTGCTGTGCTAATTAGAGACAGACAGAAGGTTCCAGAATGCCCCCAGGCCGGGGTTGGCATGGTACATGCCCGGGGCTGAGGGTAGAGCCATGTGCCTTCTGGGGCAAGTCAGCTCTGACAGATTTGCGTGTATTTTTATTCATTTATGCTAAGGAGCTTGTGACAGGAAGGAAGGTTTTGCTGGTAGCAAACCAGTTGTACCTCTTGAGATGATTTTAAAAATTTTATTTCATGACTTATCATGAGGGGATGGGCTCTGCCTTCAATCTCGTTGCCTCTTGTCCTTCAAGTAAGCATACCGAGAACACCAAAAGGGCTTTTCAAATTCTAGAGTTAGGTCTGATTAGAAGAGAGCCTAGAATCACAAGCCTTTGAAAAGAGAGTAAATTTTTAAGTGAGACAGAGTAACAATGTAAAGAACTCATCCCCCTGCATACGTATCTCATGGCTTTGCAATAGCTATTTTGCTCTCAGCACAGCAATCTCAAGTAGCTTCCTGAGCTGCTACAATTTCAATACAATTCTCTTTCATACTTTGATAATTTTTGTCCTTTCCACTGTATCTAAAGGTTGTTTTAAGTCCTGGCTAAATATCACAGATACATCCCACTCAGTCTTTGTGAGAATGTGAAACATTCTCACATTATAAGTGTCTTCCAGGACGCATTGGAAGGAGCAAACCCATGTGCTTCTGTTCAATTAATCAACACATAGGGACAGAGTTTCTTGGATGCTGAGGGGACATAAACACCCAGCTCCTCTGCAGCAATTTACCTATTGAACACCACTGTTACAGCTCAGGCTGTCTCCATTTAATCTTTTCATAATTGTACCCCAGAATGTTCCTCCAAATAAATGCCTTGCACTGAAGAGAGCTAACACCTGATTATTCCGTTCGATTTCTATATGAAGGACCAAAATCAACTGGTTTGCAGGGGGGTACAATTCTGGAGATGTTGCTACAGTTCCATTCACTGTCACAAAAAGGAATTGTAGCCTCTCATCTCTTTCCTTAGAAAGAAATCACACCCTGGCTTTTCCTCCTCCTTGATGGATTTATTTCCTTTCCTGACATGTGTCCTGGCAGCTAAAAAGCAGGATTTGGTTATAATGAATACAAATGGATTTACATGTTGAGGGTTCTGGACACAGGTGGACTCTGGTTTTCCACCCTGCTTTTCAAGCTGCCGAAGGGACTGCACACGCCGGTTCTGGTTTGTGTGACCCCTTTGAACATCCAGCCTGGAGGCAGCAGCCACAGATGGGCTGGTATCCCACCCTTTCAGCTGCCTTGGTTCTGCCAGACAACTGGGGCTTGTCCCTTATCGTTATTGTTAATGCCTGTTTGGGGGGATTTAGGATATCGTTTTACACTGTGTTTTTCCTTTCTCTCAAACTGTCAGGGAACCTTTTAATAGAAATGGAAAATTAATTTCCGCTTGAGAAGTTGCTTTGAAATAGACAATATACTGCAATTTGATTTTTGGGATAGCGTCTTTCCTACATACTAAATCCATGTCTCTTCAGCGATTTCGGTAGTATAAAAAACAATGGATAGTACAGTTTAACCGTCTCCCTCTCCCCCTCCCAAATCTTTTTAAAACTTAGAAAATAGCCTAAGGAGTTCGTTCTTCCTACCCACCATTTAGAATCATTTTCATCAAATCTTTTACAGGCTGGACATTATCTTGTCTTGGCATCACTTACCAAGATATAAACCACTGGGGGGTTAATAGTGTAGAGGAATGTCTTGCCTACCAGAGCTCATGGACAGACTAGTTAAATGATTCAGTTATATTCTCTGCATTATATTCAGTTATATTTTCATGCATTTCTCCCAGCACACTGAGACATGAATGTGTCTTACTGTCTACATCTTAAGGTGTCCTTGAGAAAGCTTCCTATGACAGGAATGATTTGTTCTCTGAGCTTCTTAAATTCACATCCAGGTAAAAAGACAGAGGAAATGACAACAACGAATACGCACTTGGTATTGAGACAGCAGACACAGCAAATGGGACTTGTATTTTCACAGATGCACTGTTTTCAAGTGGGTAAATCTGAGAATTCAGAAATGGAGAGTTGCCCTTCATATATGACTCTGTCTTTCTTAGCCCTTAGTACTTCAATACCTACCCTCAGTTTCTCTGCCAGATGGCAGCGGTAGGACTTGCATATTTTAAAGGTGAACTTGTAATTGGGTTCTTCACAAGACTCCTTAAGAGTATTTGATGATATGTACATAAGTAGAATCTTTATTGGTACTTCTTAAACTGCAGCTGGTTCTAACTAACTTGAAAGACCCAGAAACACGGTGATGGTTCCTGGCACTTCTCTTCCCTTGCACCATCAGTGAGGATTTTTAAGGTGGCTGTTTGTGTATAGGAGAGACAGAAGCAATGGGGAAAGCAAAAAGATTTCAAATTCTGCATGATGTAAAATCATTGTGGATTGTGAGAGCGATAGAAAAGGATGTCCTGAGAACAGAGCTGTATTTTAGGCATGCAGAAATGAGGATATATTGTAGTATACATATCCCAAGTGAGACAAATAAAATGGCAGATCAAATAGTTGGCTGAATCATGGGGGAATTCTGTAGTATGCATGTCTGTCATTGCACAATGGGTGGGCAGCTCTCAATCAAAGCAGTCGGTTCCAGTCAATGCATGGGACAGGATATTATGGCACTTGAAAACAGAGGAACATGAGAGTAAAGCATTGACATTGTTGCTTTCAGCTTTAAAAGAATGCGTTATGAAGACTAAGTTTAAAACCCTAACCTCAGAAAAAAAAGTTGAATAAGGGAATCTAATTAAAGAGCTCAAACTCTATAATGGTAGAGCTAATGTCAGCATTATTCATAACTCAATGCAGAAAATTTGACAAAAGAGCACAAATGGAATTTAAATTGAAATAAGGACACAGGGGAGCATCTTTTCTGTCTGAAAGTAATAAATGTTTGGAGCGAACTACCTGGCAAGGTTTAGGAGGTGATGACACCAAGGGCATTTTCAAGAAGCACCTAAATTTTGCTCTGTAGAAACAAGGTATTAATATGGATGAGCTCAGATGAGCCAAATAACCAGTTCTCATTCTCATATGTTTGCTGCCAGCACCAGCAGCTGCTCGATCTCCAATGAGCAGGAGGTTGGCAATGGTGAGTGGTGTCCTCTGCTCATGGCGTGAGCGAGACCCGATAATGGATAAAGACGTGTTCACCTCAGGTTCGTGTTTGATGTCTTCTTTCCTGGAATCTTTTTGAAAATGCTTTTCTGCCTGGGGATATACTGAAATATTTTACAGCCAACAAAAAAAAAATGGTTAATTTCTTACGCTTGCCACAGAACTAAAATAAGCCATTTGTTGCTATTTGTCCATAAAATGTAACAAAAATGAAGAAAGAAAGGGAAGAAGAATGGTTTGGAGTCAGCTTTACTGAAAGATATTTTAAAAATCAGTTTTTACCTTTTGCTGGCCTTGACAAACACCTTTTCTCACACGTTACAGTTCACCACTGATCCCAGATGAAATGCTGCTTATATTGACACTTGGGCTCTCTCCTGAAATGCACACCTCTTTCACGGTTTAGTATTTCCCTGCTGTGGGTTGATGAATCCTGCTTGGGTTTTGGCTTTTTCCTTTTCCTCCCAAACTCAGGCCACTGCTAAAATTTTATGAGTCTCACAGAGGAGTTTAATTCCATATAATGACATGATAGTAGTTATTTTGACAGCTCCTGGAAGATTCAGTACAAATACAGGTGTTCTGAAGGAACTGCAGAGTTTCATTTTTATCCATAAATGCAGTGGAAATTAAAAACCTTTAATCAACCATCACTAGTCATTATCAGTTTCCAAGAGGAAAGGACTGTGCGGACCACAAGTAGATCTCCCTTGTATTTTAAGGTGTTAAGTTATACCCTGAGAACATATTTCTGCTGGTTCTTGTGGCTGTTTCTGGGTATGGAGTCTGAATGGTGTTCACTGAATGTGTAAACCTCTCTCATTATGCAAATTTCAATAGAAATGCTCCCCAAAGCCGGCTCTTGTTGATGTAAAGCAACGCTATCTGCTGATTAGCCCAACGGAGCATGAAACAGGTTTTGGGGGTTCCATTCTTGATTTTGCCACTTGTTTTGTAACTGTGGATTATTTGTGGATTTAGGGACAAAAGCCAGAGCCTGATTAGGGCAATGGATGTCTTCTCAATCTGTTTCAGTAGGCTCTGAAATTGTGACCTGTTTCCATTTGGATGACTTGAACTTTTTTTACACGGATCCAGATTAATCAAATTCTTCTGTAAACTTTTTCTGGATTTCATGCAGAAGTGTGAATTTAGTGCCTTGAATTTCTCACTTTTTTTTTTTCTCTAAGCACCCTTACATGCTTCATGAAATATCTCTCAGTCTAGAGAAAGTTTCATGAGAATCACCAAAATGCTTATTTTGGGGGAAATTTAGACATTTACAGTAGTTTTTCCTCACAAAAATTAACATACAAGTAGAATATATATGGTTTTCTCAGCTGCCATAAAAATCATCATTACATGCGTCTCTGTGTGTATCAACATTATTCATTTCAAATAGGCCAATTTTGAACCTATTTTCAAGTCCAGACTCATCTGACCTCCCCACTGTTTGCACCAACACATGGACCAGCGCACACACTTTACGACCGAATTGCAGCCGGACTAACGGTCTGTGGCAAAGCAGCAAAGTCTTTTCCTGAGCCCTTTCTTAACCCTCTAATATAGAAGCAGCCAGGAATCTGCAGATCCCAAATATTTGGTCCCGCACAACTCCTGTTAGAAATTATGGTAGATTTTAATTGGGTCCTCGAGAAGCTTTATTTAATTGCATGTCATGTTGGTATCAGCTAAATTGCATTTGTTATGGTACTTTCAAATTATCTTCTACAGTTCTGCTGTTTTTGGAGAAACTCCCCACAGCCCTAAACACCAAGCTAAATTGTATCTTTGTCGCCCAAGTCCTTAGGGATTGTGTGCAATTTACCTACTTTTATAAGTTTGGTCCTTTATGAAATCCTTTAGATTGCTCAATAGAGTGGGAGATGAGCTTGTGTAAGAAACAGCTATTTAGAAAAGAAATAAATAAAAGTTATTTTTAAATAATTAACTCCCCGCAAGCTGTATTTGTTGGGCAGGCAAAATGTGCAGAAGTCTGGCTTTCAAAGAAAACAAATTAAGGTCCTACAGAAAAATAAAATGTTGCTAAGGAAAGCTGCGAACATGATAGAAGAACAACTTCCTATGACTGATTTCTGTTTTTAGCAAATTTCTACTTTCAGTTTGCAAGAGTGGAACTGTCAGTTCAACCAGTGCAATACTCTGAATTTAATGAATTTAATCACCTTAATTTATTCACATTGACCAGAAACAAAAGTACAGGACTCTTTAATTAAATAATAGTCCCACAGAATGCAGAAAAAAAAAGTGCGATATCCCTAGGGGATTATTATCCCACCTTTTCTTCTTTCAATAAGGACTTTCAAAACTCTCAAGAGTCACTTATGGTCCTTTCCTATTAGCAAAATGATTAATAGAACATCCTAATTACTCTTTAACAAGGCAAGACATCCTTCCCCCTGAGCCAAGGGGAAGAGCCAAACAAGGATTATTCTAAAACATTTGGTCAAACAGCTGAGAGGTAGAGAGAGTAACATAAAAAATAAAACAAAAAACCAAACCCCAACGTGCATGAAACTCAGGTATCAGATCTTCTAAACTCTTCCTTTGCAAATCCCACATGAAGGCAATGGTTTCATGCAATCACTTATATTTCTGCAGGACGACATGAATTATATTGAGGAATTAAATTTTAGGATTTACTGGAAATTGTGAAGTTTCCCAGCTCTTTCATCCCCATTTTATTTGTTCATTTTCTTATTAAAGTCTAACTATATAACTGGTGAGACCTATGAATAAGCAGTGAATTTGAGCTTTAAAATGGAGTTGTGACAAACTTAGAGAACATTTACCATACTCTAGAACCAAAAGTCTGACCTCTGCAAGTTCTAAGAAGGCATAAGCTTTTTCTACCTTGGTCTAAGCTTCCCAGAAGTTGTAACTGTATTAATACAGCACTGAGTCCAAGCTAATAAACCTGCTATTTTATATATCCAGGTATTAGATGTGCCTTTAGTCATGTCAGAGGGTCCCATAATCTGCAAATACTTTCACTATAGCCAGTGGATCTAATTTCTGCAGTTGTAAATCATCTCAGCTTCAGGGCAGCCAGTGGTGCTCCAGTAATTTATATCAGCTGCGGCTTTGATTTATTATATCAGGAAATCACAACCTTGACAACAGAGGGCTGTGTAAGAGTTCGTACAAAATACTCTTTGCTGCTTGAAGCCTGGAGATGTCCAAGGACAGTCCTGTCCATCCCATGGATAACGGAACTCACGCCACGCTACCATCAGCCTCTTCAGAGACTTTGGTGATATACGAAGCAGGGCTGCACAGATCTGTAGATCCAAGGAAGTTATAGATGCACCCAGAAGCTGATGTGCCAGGCTGGGTATAGAAACTGGGAGACTTAAGGGTTCAGGCAAATTCTACTTCTGACTTGCTTTGTAATTTTGGGGCAAGTCACTTAAACCCTCCTGCCTGATTTTGTCATCTGTTGACTGGTAGTTAATGGCATTAAATAAAAAATTCTGGTACAAAGACTATTATTTAAAATAACAGAAGGGAAGAGCAAGTTAGCTCACGCATTTAATGTATTTTATTCCTGGGTGGTGCCCTACAAAAATATCATGTCTAATAGGCAGTCTGTCTCCAGGAGTCACAAATTACTACAGTTTGAATGGATTATAAATCTCAAGTAAAGCCTAGTCAATTCTACAAGTGATATATTTCTTTTATTACTGACCCTTTATTGCTTCTCTCTCTCACATATATCTATCTTTTTTTCCTTGGGCAGAGGGGGTATCATGCTGCATTAATATTCTTCTCAGCAGCTTTTCTAGTCAGCTCCATTTTCTTTCCTGCTTGCATCAGGAAACCTGATTTTTTTTGTTTTTCTCTAGTCCCTGTTTGGTTATGTAACAAAATACAGAGATATGAAAGTTATTTTAAAAGGCAAGCTGGGAAAAAAATAGATAAATGCCCTCATGATGGGTGCGGGATGTTTAGGGACTACATAGACTCTTCATACTATGCAAGGAAATCTTGGTGCTCTCCTGGTAACAGACAGAAAAGTTCAGAAAATCTCTACGTTCACATTATTTTGATGTCTGAATGTAAAAATCTCTTGAAACAAATATATGAAACATGCTACACTGGAGAGAGACAAATCTCTCTTCCACCCTCAGGGACTGAATGCAACTTACAACTGCTGAGTGAATAATTAGTGGTAATTAGTACTAGAAATTGATGCCTTTGGAGATAGTCTGCCAAGTTTTTAAGCACTTTAATACTAATAGATTTTTTTTTTTCTCTGGGATAAATCTTTATAGAGGAAGCAAGTGCAAATGGATTTTTAAAGAGCCTGTCCAGTGTTGAATTTATCTAACGAAAGCATTGGGTTTAAAAACAATTACATTTACCTTCACCTTATTTTAATGTTTTTTCTAGTGGATTCATTTATCTTTAAATATTTTTGCTGTCACTTTTTGTCTAGTTTCTTGGAAAATGAGTATGTGGAGTCCATTGGCATCTTTAGAAGGTGTTAGGATAAAATATGACACCATGTCAAGCTATTTAGTTCCTAAATCATTCTTCAGTTATGAAAAAGTATTTTGCTTTAGTGATAATGGCAATATAACGACACTTCGAATAGTAAGAGTAAAGTTCACTGAGCAGAGAGGAGGCAAAAACCTAAGTGTAAAGAAATTGTGCATGCAATTTCACGCCTCCTCTGCCCAAGCAGTTGTTGACCGAACTCAGAATCCTTATTAAAGTTTCTTTTCAGATCCTTCCAGCTAAAATCAAGCAGCAAGGCAAAAGGAGTTGGAACAGGGACTTGAAACTGCCCCTCTAACTCATATGGTGTGTGGGATTTGGGCATTTCCGTGGGGAAATAAACGTTACACGTAACCAGGGCTTCGGAGTCGGCGCCCTGAGAGTGAAGGTAGATGAGGCTCACATTGCACTGCTGGCTTTGTGCGGGGCTCAGGACGTGGCCGGGTGCTGGTTCCAGTTGCTTACCCGATGAATTAGACTGAAAAGTCAAAGGTAAACGCAATATCTTGATTTCCAGAAGTTCTGGGCACCTTGATTTCTCCCTGAAGTTTCTGAGAAAGACCTATATTCAAGACTTCAAAACTCCGATCAGAGAAAGCTTAGAGATTTTTGCAGGCAGCTGATATGAAAAACTCTAAAATAGCATAGAAAGAAAGCTGTCTTGTTATATTATATGCTAGTCAGGAGTCAGAGCATTAAATCAGTGCAGTAGTTTCTTTGTTGTTATTACCAGCAATACATTGAGGATAAAAATAGCAATCTCTGGACAAATCAGAGCTGAAAGGAAGGTTTGAAACATACACATGGTAAATTTTAAGTGCATTAATTACTGCAAAAGTATGTAACTTTTATAACAGGTGGTATGTGGATGCCAGGTTCAGTGAAGCAGACTGCTCTGCTTTTTTTAACACTGTTCAAATTGTGCAGACAACATACAAATCAAATTAATTTCCTGCCGCAAGAAAGAAGAACCAATTTTTATTTACAGGGGAAAATGGTTCTTTTTCACTGCCAGCTCGAGACGTCAGAATATTTGTTCACGGCAGTAGAAATATGAGAGTTACAAAATGAACAAAGGCAAACAACAGCCTCTCTGCTCCTCCCTCCCTTCCACTTCTAGAATAGACATATTTGCTTATAGGTCATGATCCAAAACTGGCTCAAATCCATGAAATACCACCAAAGTCTCTTTGAAACGTCTGCCCACTGCACAAGAGTAGATAGTTTTCTGACCCCACCAGAGATCTTTGTGGACACGTTACATTTGCATTTGCTTTAATGACAAACTGAACTTTCGTTCACGAAGTGCAAATGGGAAACAAGCCGCAGAATTTACCTTGCGTGTCAAAACAATGTCAGATTCAAACCTGTCACTGGGGTCCAGATACTATTCTTTACAAGCTAGTTTCTAAGGATTTTGCATTTACGATTTGGAGGGGTTTTTTAGATAAATATGTATTTTGGTGTTTGCCTTCTGGACTAGTCTATTGTGCACCACAGTCTGGGTTTCCATCCGAAATTACAGACGTGGACCATGATGTGCCTGTGCCGGAACAGTGAGACAGGGCAGGTCTGTGAGGCAGGGAAACACAGATGATACGGAGCTGGTCCCACCTGTGGGTCAGCACTAGGCAAAGGCTCGTGTTGCAATATTCCGTTCAGAACCATCTATGCACATTTTCGCCAAGAAACACGAACACTTCTCAAGTGGAGAGGTCTTCGTAAGTCTCCATATTTACAAAGAAAGTCCAATTCTGAGATACATTGAGATTATGTGTATTTTTAAATCCTGAAACACCATAGTCCTTTTGAGAATGTGTACTTTTGAGTTGTGTGTATACTTCAGAATGGCACTTAGACAAATTAGGCAAGTAATGCCTTGCTTTCCTATTTTATTTACTCTCCCCTTTAAAACCTGCCTACAGACAGAAGTGACTTATTTTTACTGTGAATGAAAACTAATGTAAAAGATGTTTTACCCAAATAACCCCTACTTCAGATTGTACACTGATAGTAACAATACAAAGCCTCTGCATACATACCTTTTTCATCTTCCTTGGTTATTATCAGGAGATATTTCAGACACACAGTTGTGAAGATGTGTGTTTATACTTGTTTGGGCTCAGACCGTGTGAATTATTTGGTTGTGAACAAAACATCAAAGGAGAGAGAGTGGATATTGAATTATTTTTGTTTATGCCAGCTATCGCCGGAGGCTTTGGGGATCACAAATGTGCTGTATGCTGGTATTAGGAAATCTGCTGCTTTTTCAAAATTTTGAGTTTGCAGTCTTCTCGAGAGTGTCAGTTTTCCCTATTTCCCAGTGAAAAATCGTGCTGAGACCCAGCACTCTTTGCTCACACCTTTCCCCCTGCTGCACCCTCCTCCCCTATTCAATAATGCCCTTCGCTCTCTAGGTATATTAAGCGCAGCGTGATTACGCGAGAGATTATTTTCTCCTTTTTTATTGCTTTTGAATCTTTATTACTGCTCATTAGAATGTTATTAACTTGGCTTCAGTTATGACAATATTCAACACCTGCTTCATATAACGAGCACATTTCCTTTCCCTTCACCAGCACTGCACACCTGGGCCTTGAATTATTCCCTTTGGCTGAGTTGAAAGGAGCCTGAGAGAGTTGGTCCTTGATTTTTCTGAGGTAAGAGGCTTTTCATTTGTGACTCGACACGGATCCTGTTATTATTGATTCCGCAGTACGCTTTTCATCCTGACTGTAGGTAGTGACTGACACTGACAATTAGTTTGGAAGAGCAGTGACGTGAGTGGTATTTCAGTAGGAAAAAAAGAGGCAGGGTTTAGGCTGCTTTTAACTGAACCGGCTTGTTTGCTGGAAAATCTCCATGGTGAGAACACAGATGTGTACAGACCTGGCTGTGGCTTGACTGGAGCGTGCAACGTGACAAAGGCCAGCAGCCCTCTGGAGCTCGAGCTGTGGTTTACTTCCAACACCGTTATCAGAAGGTCAGAAAGAGAGGGCCACCACTGGTTTTTATTTGGGGAAGGCTAACCAAAAGCCAGGATTTCTCTCCTTGTAAGTGATGTTTCTGAACCTGATGCTACTAAGTGCTTGTGAAGCAGAGATCTGTAAGAGAAAAGAAAAATCATAGAAGAAATGAGGAACGTCAGATGAGATTATCCTCTGACAACAAGTGTTATCTGAAAACTGAGGAAAACTGCATTGTTTGGGACTCCATTGCATAGAAATGCTTCCCCAGCTCTCTGGTGATGGTTACAGCTCACAAATAAAGACCACAGGTGTTTTCTCTTCAGGGTTCCTGTGTTTCCCTTTATTTAGTCTGGGCTTTTGAGTTTTCAGAAATGGAATGAAAGCACAGCAGCATCCCACAGAGAGGAGAGAAAGGGCAAGGGAACAGAGACAGGATGTAAATGTCTTTGTACAATTTAGATTTTACCAAATTATGAAGCACCAGAGCTTCTACATCTCATGCACTGATAATTCTGAACCAGTGTTGTGGGAGTAGTCAGCAATTGCAAGGAAACAAGATGCGACTGAAATTCTCTTTTCACCAGTGTGAGACACAAGGCAATTGGAGAGTAACGTTGTGATAAAGAACAAATTTCATAGCCCCTTTTATCCATTAAAATTAGTCGTTTACTTAAACAAGTTTTGGATCGGTTCTAAACGCCAGTATATATGAAACTCATATGTCTTCCTTATAATTTCGAATTGAAAAATAAAGTGCATATTCTGGGAAATGTAGCCACCAAACGTATATTTTTTAGCGTTCGGACTGGAATGGTTGAGGTCTATTGAAGAAAAATTAGAAAAAACTAATGGTTATTGGGTGTCTTTTTGCCAGTTTATACCCAACTGCAGAATTTCCCTTAATAGTAAGAGGGTATGAAATGTGGCCTGTTTCTCAACTTGAAATACGAAAAAGCCCAGAGACTCGAAAAAGGAATGCCACTGTGGAATGACTCGGGCAATCTGACTTTGCTTGCAACAAAAGTTCTGTGAAATATTGAGCTTCACCTCATCAGTTCTTAAAGGTGTTTATTGAGTAGGCAGAGCACCTTTACAACAAACAGCAACACCACATCTTGGTATCCTTACAGAGACCCTAAGGGGAACCCGTGCATCTTTTGGGGTTATAACAAACCTTTCGAAACCAAAGGGATGCTCCTTTAGTTTGTCTCGTCTTCAGAAGAGCTGAGTTTTCAGAACTCAAGCTGCTGAGGATTAGGAAACTCTGAAAGCCAGAATTCTGGAAAAAAACTGCTCTAAGGAGCGGGATGGCTACATAATGTCCTTTTGTTGATATATGTTTTGTTTTCTGAAAGGGGGGTTGATGCAATTTACTGCTTATCTGTTGATATTGTAGGAATGGAAACACCACGTGTTAAAATATATGACTTCTTTGCATATATATGAATTGTGAATACAGTTGTTTGAAAATAGCGAACACGTATGCATGGCATCCAGTAGACAGAATTTTAAATTCTACAGTAAGTTACTAGGCAGCTCTTAAACTTTCCACTATTTGTGGATACATTAATTTTCTAGGCACTATAAGATGATAAAAAGACCAGGATTTTTCTTTATAGCCCCTGCTCTTTGACCCAATCTGGCTGTATATCTTGATGTCTGGAAGCGTGAAAAGATTCAAGGCGGAATATTTTCATCCCAGGTCAA
This sequence comes from Pampusana beccarii, assembly GCA_013399365.1. NCBI lineage: Eukaryota > Metazoa > Chordata > Aves > Columbiformes > Columbidae > Pampusana > Pampusana beccarii. The sequence goes on along the minus strand of VWYH01002511.1, from coordinate 802,874 downwards.
CTTTCTCCGGTACCTAATGCATACAAAGGAGGCCTTCAGGAGGTTTTGCACACACTGGAGAGTGATATTGGAAAGTATATGCTTATGACAGCTCTAAATGTAGCATTTGTCACTGGGAATCCTTCCCAGCTGTACACTATTTTCTGTTGCATTTCCAAGGAAAAGAAGGAAAGGAAATTCTCAAATGACCAACCCAAGATGACACTAATGGTTTCCTCTCCCCTGGGTTTCATGAGGCCAACTGCTGTTGAAGATACCCATGTAACTGCGTTAGCCATAAGTATTAATCAATATTTGTCCATCTGAACTAAAATGGAATTAATAGCAGCCTTTAAAATAGAGATCTGTCTCCCATTACATACCTTTTTTTAATTTTATTTTTGTCATCCACTGATAGTGATGGATATTTATGTACACAGTTTTCTTTGCGTTTCTCACCACCTGTCTTTTGCGCCTATTCATTCATAATAACGTGATTATTAGTCACAAGAATAGCTGGAGTAACTGATTGTGCCGCTGGAATGGAGGTTATACCGATTTTTCTGTAATAAGCTGCTTTGCTTTTTTCTTTTTCCCCTCTCTCAAGGCTGTATCTCAGCCATGAAACAGCTAAGAGTGAGGCAGCAGAAGGTCGTAATTTGGGAAAGCTTTTTATTTTAAAAGAAATATTGATACAATGGAACTGACTATTTTGAAGTTAAAATAAGGTAACAGGCACCTTTTTGTTTGTTTCTTCTTTTGGATGAGTTTTGTGTCTCAGCCTAGTAATGGCTTTTTTTTTTTTTTAAGCAGAAAAGAAAAAGTGCCTTTTCAGCCTGAAATACTGTAATGCAGATCACTTTAAAAATAAAATGGATGGCTATGTAAGTTAGTTTTTCGGGGGAGAGATGAATGGAATTATTATGTGATATTATTAAAAAGTAAATTTGGAAACAGGAGAGATATCTGCATTTAAACAGAGTTACACAGCCAGCAATTCAGCAGGGATTGCTCTGAAACCCAGGAATCCTGAGGAACGACTGTTCCAGCATCTTTACGGAAACCTCTGATTCCTTTGCTCTCCTTTTAGAGAGGAAATGCAAAGTTTACCCATTTAGACTTTGGATTGAGTGGCTCCTGAGAATTTACAGCTGTTTGCAGCAGCTACGTGTTAATATTTGTGGGCAAGCAGAGGAACTGCAGGGGCAGAGCAAACATGTTATGAGCTGGTCTGTTCTCAGCAACTCATACCGAGGGGTTTATGAAGGGAAGAATGAGAACAATCGTGTGTCTCAGCATGGTTGGATCCTGCTGAGATGCCCGGTAGATGAACATTTATACAAGTTACTTTACAGAAGTTGGAGAGAAAGCCAAGAGAAATCTTTTATCAAACCAAATGACTTCATATCAGGCTTCATTTGATAAATGTACAGAATAAATAAGATTTGCGCTTTTGCAAGGCATCGCAGGAACGTTTTGTTGTAGGTTGGAATATTGTTGGTTTTCTCTTTTTCCTGGGTAAGGACTTAGTACATTTTAGGACAGCTGGCTTGTTGTCTGGTGCGCTGGTGCCAGAATACAAAAGTGAATAACAGTTTGCCTGTCCTCAGTTTAAGATGCATTTTTGCTTTCTCACCTGTGTTGGTTATGGCTTTATCCCAAACACCAGGAGATCTCCAGAAGACCACATCCTTCCACTACTGCCCCTGTGCCTGAGTGCGTCTGAATTTCCTTGCTCTTCTGTTGAAAATACTGATTTTCAAAGACATCTTTTATATTGGAGAAAGCCCTCATGATTTTTTGAGGCAGACTTTAGTCATTCACACAGTATCCTGTCCACCCCATCCTCTGCTTCATGGGTATTCCAGATTACAGAAATGCCTCTTCAGGTTTCTGGGCGTTGTGAGCATCAGGTGCCACACAGCTGATCCATTTTCCATTTAGAAAACCGGTGTCTTGCCTGTGCAGAGTCCCATTTTTTTTCACAATTCAGCGGGAAATAATTGGTTTTCTGCATGAAATACCTGCATGTTTCTAAAACAAACGAAAAAATACTTTACAGACCAGAAGGCTTTGCTAATCAGTGTGTAATGTGCAATATAAAAGCATTTGCTAGCTTTTGCTCCTGGAAAATCTGAAGGCTGAATTACACCATAACTATAGGGCCTGAACGGTTTTGTTTGTTTTCCTTTCTTTTTAATATATTTCATTATGTTTCCCATTATACAGACATGCAGAACAAACCAGGAAAAATGGCTGGAAGCCTAAGTCACCAATGAAGAGAAATGGTATTTCTCTTTATTTTGTAGAAGGCAGATGAAGGAAGAATACCTTAAAGATTGCATTTCATTAATGTCTTATTTTTCTCACTGTCCCTCTGTTTCCCTTCTTCCCTTCCGATTCCACAGAGAAATCTGTTCATTGATTGTTCTTTTTCTTCTTTTTTAAGTTTCTTAACGTCTGTCTGTATACAGTCTGCACACAGCTTCATGTACAGGCACCATCCCACCCCTCCTCCCAGGTACCATTTCTATATCCTTAACTGCATAGTTCATAAAATTAATTTCCACTGCTATACGTGTATTTTCTAATGCTATTTGCTGCAGTGATCATAGTACAATAATGCTTTCCCAATATAAATGTTTATGGCAAACTATATTATTGTTACAGAAACAATCACTCTATTTCGATTTGTATGAGGAATTGACACATTTCCTGCAGACTTTATTTTCATTTCCCTTAGATATCGTGAATGTCGAATCAAATCTCCCCCAATTTATTACAGAATTTAACACCAGCACAAGAGCAACACCCGCTACTCACTAGTTTGAAACTGCTTTTTAAAAGACAGTTACATCTCTACCCTGCCTCCTCCTTTGAATAAAGCAGTAACCATAAAGAAACAAGGATTCTAGTACAGGAGGATAATTCCAATAGCTTCTTAGTCTGCTGCCTGGAAGTAGCTCCCAAGCCTATTAAAAGGAATTGGAGCCTTCCCAGTGCATTTGTGTGCTCTGGGTCAGACCTGAATTTTCTGGAATAAGCCATCTCTGGTGAGCAGGCAGGCTCCATTTGCATGGGAGAGTTTCATTTATGGTGCCTTAACCATATTGTTTGTCAAGCTTAATATTTTTTCCTGCATTTTGATATGTTTGAAGTGTTTATCAGACAAACTTACAAATTAAATTTTATCAGTCTTTCAAATGCCAAGACCTTTTGTGTTTTCTCTCCACATGTATACAGAATAAAATTACTGCAGCAAGCAATGCCGGGAGATGAGCCAGAATATAGCTCTGATTGATACTTTGAACCTATTCCTAGATTAAAAATATATATAAATATGAAAACATTTAATAATAACCTTTTTCCTGGCTGAGACGATGTGCTTAGCATTTTATTCTCCTCTGTTTGTGGGCTAGTGGTTTTATTTCTGAGGTTAGGTTTCGAATGCTGCATTCCTCAAGCCACACAGATATGGACATTATTTTATTTGATGAGCTATAGGAAAATGTATTTTCAGCTGTACTAGTATGGTTATAGCAGAAGCACAGGTCATTATTCATGTGGTCAGGTGGTGATGTGGTAAACATGGCTGTAAGTTACTGCGCAGTAATTCTTTTTGTCAGTGCGGTTGACTTGGAGACGTTAAAGACTCCCTGCAAAAATAATATGTGGCATTTCACAGCAACTAATCTAACTTGCATGACTTGGATCGGCACTACAGCTCCTCTTAGCTCTCTTGCTAGCTGAAATGTGTACTGATATTACGACTTTAAGGCAACCAAGAGGGGAAAGCTTGTGGTCTCTGTGTGCTTTATAGTGTGTCGCTGGTTGAGGGAACTCACAGGCGCACGACATCACCTGTGATCGGATGGATTTAAACAGAAGATTAGGGTGCTACACGAGAACTTCTTCATAGCAAAAATGGTGACATTGCACGTAACGTGTTTAAGCACGGAAATCGTGAGTACAGTGGATTGTGGAGGTGAGCAAGTGTCTCAATGCAGGGCCAAAGTGGAGAGACTTTCCACCCCCAAGTCATGAATCAGAGGCTATTTTTGGAGCTGGAATATTAGATGTGACAGACTCACCAGGATGACAGGGCAGCAAGGCCATCACTGGCAATACACAACTGCACAACAGTTTCCTTTATTAGATACTGTGGCTAGGCAGTGCTGTTATCCTTTAATAAAAGTACGCTGATTACTGTCACATAGTAGGAATGTTCTGCATAATTGTCTGTACATCCAGCTGTAACCCAGGTGACTTGGAGATGCCTAATGCTGGCAGCACACAATCTTCACAACTTCTGCTCTGCAGCTTTGAAAATGTTGAAAAGTTAGACAAACCCAACTAATACAAGGAGCTCACAGATTTAATACGAAGCCTGAAACACTTGCAAGAAAGAAACCTTAACAATATTATTTCTTCGCTGATAAGATCCTCAAATCCCTTGCAGTTGAAAAATTACAGAGGATTTAAAAGTCTCCATGCTCCAGGTTATAAATTGACAGTGAGCCAGTCACAGTGAGAAGTTCTGTCTTACAGGGACATGGAACCACAATTGCTTCAAGCTTTCTAATTCTCTGCAACCTAAGTCTTGACAGATGACTGCAAAGAGAAGCCAGAAATGTCACTTGTTCCACTCCCTATCATGGTTTAGTTATTTACTTAAATGCTTCCCACACCGTCCTCTCAGAGAGATGGAAGAATAATGAAAATGGAAAGGAAATCTCTGTCTTGAAAACACAGTGAGCTCCTCCTGAGAATCGGCTTCGCTCAAGTGCAAGGGTGATTCCTGAGGGAGAAAACCATCTGCTTGCTATAATACATTGATGGGGAAACCACAGAAAAGAGGGTGTTCTGCCTGTTGGGCCGCTGCAGCACAGACTTTGGGACAGGCAAGCAGAGAATATAGTCAATGCAATAGGCTGAAGCCAGTCTAGAGCTCAGCAGCTACCACAGGACACAGCCCTGTTATGAGTTCCTGATGCGCCTTTTCTGCCTATCAGATCTCGTGCATTTATGTGGAGATCCCACGTAGCTGAAAACCAGCCCTGAGGTGGTGGTGGTGGTTTTATAAGCACTAGTACCAGTAAGAAGGAAAACAAGAACACGCAGGCAGCAGCAGAGCAGCACTTCTCTCAGGGCTGCAGGGACGAAGGTTTGCTTATTTTGTGCAAAAAGGGATTTTTCACCCTGTTGCTTAGGCTGTGAATTCCGAGTTGTGCCATTCAGTTACACTGCACAGAATCTAAAGGGCTTTGAGCTAACAACAAACAAATTTTGGTGGCATTGTTATTTTAATAGGCAATATCTGGAATAAAGGCAGAAGTAAATTCTAGGAATAAATATTTACTGTAGCTAACTTTCATGCAAGTCTCCTTTTCAGTTCATTTCAGGTCCCAATGTGTTTAATAATAGAATAGGCCTCTTAAAGGAGTTTTTGCAGATATGTAGAGTTTAAAAATTTTTTTCAGGCACTTAATTCCCTGAAATAACATCATCCCCCAAGCAGACTAAATGGGTCCATCAACAGCAGACCCCAAGCAAGAGCTCAGGTGGAGGTGAACTATAGTCATTACACTGAAATGAAAGCAGCTGCGCCGACTTGCACCAGCTGAGAATCTAGTGAGGTGCCTAGAAATGGTTTCTTTAAGTGGTATCTGGGATGGGAAAAAAACCTCCACTTCCCTGGAGAGAGCCTGGAAACTCACACCAGGATCATTTCTCGCTGTAAGTGCGGGGAGCGATTCTCCCCGGCATCTGGGCTGCGGTCCCTGGAGCGCAGCAAGGGCTGCAGGCAGGGTCTCTGCTGTGTTGAGTCAACACATCAGAACTCAAGGGTACGTTCAAGAAAGTGTAACTTAATGATGCAAAACTGCTAACTTCTGCACTTATGAAGGAAGGGAATGCTAATTTAATGAGTGCATGTGTCTCATAACTAGTTTCCTCCATGTTTTTTTTTTTCTCTTGGTATTTGTTATGCTCTGCTTTCTTAAAATCATTCTTATTCTAAGTCCATCAGGATGGTTTTATGCATAAATGTTTTACATTTAGGTATTTCATAGGTATATAGAAAATAAACATCGCCCTCCCCTGAGGAAAATAAGAGCATTATTCTATCTAAATATAAATTTTCTACATGGATTACTTCCTATATCCGTCAGCTCAGCTGACTCATGGTTTCAGTACTTTCACAAGGGTTTTTAGCATAGCCTGTATCTGTAAGTGCTTTTGAGACCTTAATCAGGGCCTTGTAAGAAGAGTTTTCCCCTAATGGAAAAGAGAAAACACATGGATCAGCCACCTGAAAGGTATTAAGGGTAATGCTTCTGGGGTAGTTAATAGGCTGCATAGATGATATGAGGTTATAGGTGGTGTAGCAGGATTGAAGTGCTGCAAACTCAGAGAAGTGCTTGGCTAGAAATTCTTCTCATAAAGAGACATTTTATCTGAGAAATGCAATGCTTGTGCTCTTCTTGGATTTAACTCTTCTGCTTCCTGCTGCTGGAGGTCTCAGATGAAGGAGCAGGGGCTTGGAGAATGGATTTCTTACCCAGCTTTCCCTTAGAGGTGAGTGAGATGCTAACTCAGAACCTTTCCATATTGCCAGGTCTGTAGTTGATCACCAAAATCAGAAAACTGAAGCTGGGACTGAGGGGCAAAATACCAATTAGCCCTTTAAGTATCTGCATTTTTTTCCTAATTTCCATCAGGTTTTTCTGAAGTTTTTTTTCCTTTGGAGTATGAAAGATGAAGTTACTTATGGATAATTCATGAACTAGAGACTAAATATTTGGATTAAAGGCTTAAGATTTTTTTAAACAATTTAATGAAATGAGTAAATAATATATAGGTATTTTTCTTCCGCATGTCAATCACTCTTAAACTCTGTTAGCATTTTAATTTTTTTTTACATGTTAATGACATCTCGTTATCCCATTAATGGTTTGGAGCAGGATTAGCTGTATTTATTTTCCATTAGTGCTTATGCACCTTGGTATGCCTGAGCAAGTTTCAGAAAGTTAAGCTTCATCTTTCCTTCAAAATATGGGAGAACTGAAGTTTCTTATAGAAATCACAACATACTGAGAAAATTTCTATTTGCCTTCTATTGCTGTAAGTCTTAGTCTTTTGGTTTTCCAGTCACTTGAGTGATTGAGAAGTTAGTTGGAATAAGAGCTACCCTGATATATGACAGTAGCCTCCAGGACTGGGTTTTTAACCTGACCTGGATGGATACACATATGCGGATCACTGGAGCTCTGCTTGCTTGTGCTGGTTGAGAATCTGGCTCTGCAGCTTCAGCGAAGCTGTAAATATCCTGCAAGACCTCAGAATCTGCTGAAGTAGGTTATCTTTATTAGTTATGTATGCAGAATATTTCTATGAGGAAAAGGTGAAATAAAGTCGCTAACTTTGACTTCAGTAAAAAATTGAGGGTTTTTTCAGCTTTTTTTCTGCATTTATTGCTGAAGGTTGCTCTGGAATCCTGGCTTAGCAACAGTGTAGGGTTTTCCCTTGTGGTCTGCGAATGAATCCTTTCCTGACAAACAGAGAAAATGTTTTCTTCTCTTGGCCGTTTCTGTTTGGGGAGGGTACTACGTTTTGGTTCATGAGGGAATCTTCTGCCCAAGGCAGGAGCTGGAGCTGGCATTGAACGTGTTGGCACGTTTCAGTAGCACCTTCATCTTCACTGACCACAAATTGTTTGTCAGACTAAATCAAAATTACTGCTTCTGAAATATAAAGTCCAGTATGGATTGGAACTACACTACTAGAATTTTCTGTTGTATTGCAAAAGGTGCAATAGGTAGAGAGACTTGCATTGGTTCCCTGCTACTTTTGCCTGAAGTGAAGGGAAGGTGGTGGTCAACATTAAGAAGCTTCAGGTGTTAAGTGGGCTTTCCTCTTGGTTTGCAAAAGCCCAAGCCTGGTGATGTCCCTGTTTGTGCTGGATCCTATATGCTAGGTCTCTGAAAGAAAACTAATGCATGTGCTCAAGATGAGCTGTATGTCCTGCAGGTGAATTAAATCATTGACTTTGAGCAAGAACACAGACTTTCAGGCGAAGGCTTCTTCAATGAGTTGTTCACATATGACTTATTTTTAGGCTTTTGTAAACATAAGCACATGACTGGTAGGGATTCAGTGGTACTGTTAGAGGAAGTCAGTAGAACACAATACTTTATTTTAATCTTTCACTTTTTTTTTCAGTTCCTTTAAAATATTTCTCAGACTGACCTCCTTTCTCCTTCCTGTCTCACGCAGTGTGCTTCCTACATGCTAACTAGATAGTCATTTACTTGGGCCCAGCTGATTTTTGGTGTCTGTATTTTGTGGGTTAGCTGTGAGGTTCCTGCGATGCCTTGCGAAAGCACACGTCTTATTTATTCTGTACATTTATCAAATGAAGCCTGATATGAAGTCATTTGGTTTGATAAAATATTTCTGTTGGTTTCCTCTCCAACTTCTGTAAAGTACCTTGTATAAATGTTCATCTACTGCTCGTTCATCTGCTCCTCATCTTTGCACTTGGCCACATGAGTTGCTATTCCCCCCCCTTTTACTTTCTGGCTTCTGCTCACATCTCTCTCCAAAAATGGTCTGAAGCCTTGGAGAAATTAATTTAAAATATGGTTTTTTTGCTCTCATAAAGAGGAATGAAAAGTGGTAGAGAAGAGGGATGGAAGAGAGGCAAATATAATGTACATGGAGAAGAAAATGCTCATTCATATTTAAGTCCTTAACCTTTGGTGACCCCTCTGAAGGGGTGGTCAGCACCATTGTTTTGAGAAAAGTTTCACCGTGATTCTGACTCTGACCTTCTATGAGACCTTTAAAGATGAAGCTTGTCTAAGAATAAAATCAGAGTTGTTAATATTAAACTTTTTTTAAAAAGTGTAATCCAAGATGCTTTGACCTTTAGCTTAGAGTAGCCAGCGTGGGCTGGTTAACAAGTGATTGTGATAATGCAGTGAGCAAACCAAACCACACAGAACCCCAAACAAACAAACAAAACCCCAAACAAACAAACTGGAACATTTTTCATCTTGAATATGTAGACTCTGTGTGCAAAAGCTGCCCATCAGTGAGCTGTTGGTATTGACTGTGGTGCTTACAAAATGCCTGTGCTATAAAATTACCTCTGTAATCCCACAGGACATCAAGAATCATTCTGATGGATAATTTGGGGTTTTTTTTACTAGAGCTTGGGCTGAAGAAGGTCTGAATTTCCTTTCTATACAAGAATATCAGAGTTGGATCAAGGCAAGCTGATGTATTTTCTGGTGTCTGTCATATTTTTGGTGATGTTTGAATGTAATCTGTAGCTGATTTACCTCCAAAAAAAGTGAATCCTTCCTTCCCTACAGCAATATATCATATCAGAAAATACTAGGGCTTGCGTTTTCATGTGACGTGGACTTGTTCTACAGTTGTGTCTAACATCTGGTTAGAGGAATATCTGATCTGGTTTGGTGGTGGCTACCAAGCTCTCCACCATGGGGGCAGGTGATGCTCTGGGAGACTCAGTGGAAATTTTGACAGAAAGGAGTAAACGTTACTGAGGCGGTGTTGGCTATGCCAGAATTTACAGCGCAAATCAAGTGCTCTAAGTAATAACTGTTCTGTACGACTATTTTTTCCCAGTTTAGTTTCCTTCATTTACCTACTTATGTGTAGGTGTTTTACTGAGGCATCAGGAGCATGTCCAAAATGAATCTGCATAAATACAAAACCAATTCTACCATGAAAAGTTGCAAAACTTTGTGTTGTACCAAGTTGGTTTATGAAATAGTCTTCTAAAGGTTTCTTTTTTTTACAATTATAGAATTGCAAAATGTGACCTACAAATCAGCACCTCCTGTATCTAGGAATGGTTTCAAAGAGAGATGGCAAAACATAAATGCATGACAGAGCCTCCGAATGTGGTTGTTTGATACAGTAATAGAATAGAAATAAATATGTATTCAACGCAGAAATTTTAAAAAATGCTTTCCTGGAAAAAAGAAGTTGGCATTCAGTCGCTGTACACATGTGCATCAGCCAAGCCACTGTTTTTAAGAATATCTAAAGGATCTAATGTTAGGTTTGCCCCTTTCTCAGCTGAATTCAGAAGGCAGACAGACTTCCTCACGATTCCCTTATAGGAAAGCAGCCTAGAAAATACACAGGAAAATACCCATAACTCTGTTCCCTCGGTGCAGCATTTGAACAGCTCTGCTCGACTACAGTGGAAAACCATCTCAAATTTATTGTACATTTCCAAAGCCCTCACCACACGGCTTTGCAGCATTTGTTTTTTTCTGTATCAATAACCAGTTGCACCACAAATGTATTGGACTGTTTTACTTTTTCTTTGGCTCTGTTTTACGTTATCGGATTGCATTTACTGAGAGGTGATTTTTTTCATTATTTTTTTTTTTTACCCATCAGTTTGCAAAAGGTCCCACACAAGTTGTAAATAAAGACCAGGGCACAGGACTTTATGGAGTAACTCTAGCTTTACCTCCCGAGTAAGAAAGCCAACCTAATTAACGACTTCCCTCCAAGTGGAGAGGTGTAGAATAGTAATTTGGATACTGGCAAACCAGGGATTTATTGTCGATTCAGAAGACTGTGAGTGCCAACTCTGCAGTTCTCTATGTCTCAACTTACAACTGGGATCAATACTGCACTTGCAGCTTCCACTTGTATATTTTATTTATGGAGCACACGTTCGGAAACTTTTTTCCCTGTTGTTTTTAAAGAGTTATTGCCACTACCTACTTTGATTTAGGTTAGCCAGAATTTATTTTGCTTTCTTTTGAAAGTATGACCACAGCTGCTGGTGATAACAGGATGTGTGTTTGGGTATATATGCACCTTTTCTTATGTGTAGCTAGAGGTAACAGTACACATATATTTGACAATTTGAATTTCATTTAACTTAATTTCTCCTTCGAGCTCCCATTGCAGTGCTATGGTCATGAACACACATCATGGCCAGCAGAATGGAATAAAATCTTTGGTATAAATGAGAATTGTGCTTTGGATATCTGGAAAATAGCAGTGAGCTTTCAATGGGTAATTGCAATCAATGGTATAGAGGCACATTTGAACCGGAGTCACAGATCGGAATACCCCTTTCTCTGGAGCTGAGGTCAATGTCTCTATTCACGTGCTCCAGCTCTGTGATGTGCTGACACAGGTTGTGCTCGGTGGTGTATTTACTGAGGAAATATACGTTAAATGATCACTAAAATGGGAAGCACTTCTTCCACATCCTCCATGTGCATTTTGTGTGTGTATATATACATATACCTGTGCAAACAGAGATACGCTTTGAGTAAACACTGCAGGTGTACAGGTTCACAGTGCTCTTTTAGAGTTAGAGATGCGATGTCACAGTAAAAAGATAATGTAGTTACCTTAATGGGCAAGGAGATGAGACAATACTTTTTTTTTTTTTTTTTAATGTGTAGCATAAAAATCCCTGGTAAACTAGGCAATGGGGAAAACCAGGGAATTTTAATATGGAAGCCAAATGACATAAACTGTACAGTCAAACAGCCGAATGACACTTTTATTCAAAGAGAGAAAATACTTTAAATTTAGTTTCGCTTATATCACATAGCTGTACTTTCTTGGTGGTGTCACTGATGCTAAAGTATGTAAGGAGGGGTCAAACTGGAATAATCTACCAGTTTGTCTTCATGGGAACTCATGTTTTGTGGGGAGAGGGTACTTCGGAGTCCACCAGTAGCCTGCTCTGGTGACTTGCTAGTGTAAGCTGAAAGTTAAAAGTATGCACCACATACAAAAAGATTAGATAACTAATTATTTGCTGTAACAACTTCTCAGGACAGATGAGGCTTGACCGTAGTCTCCCAGTAAATCAGAGGAGCAGGAGTTCCAACTATCTAACTCATTTTGCATTTACTGCTGAACAGACACGAAAAAGGATCCACGTGGGCTAGATTTCAAGCAGTAAGACAGAAATAAACCTGTAGACTAGTCCGTTATTAGTTCCCTTTACTCTCACGTGATAATGATTTGGAGGACCTAATATTATTTGACAGTACCTCTGTTTTCCACTTCTCAACCTTAATTTTGCCTTAAAAAAAATATGCAATTAACAATTATGTAATTAACCCTTTGCAATACAGTTTCTTGCATTTTCAGTTAGTTGCATTACCATAGTGCGTCTATGTGGGGGTTGTATTCCCTGGTTATTGTTATCTATTGAATACCTGTGCTTTATTTTTTTTTTCTTTGACCAGGCCAAGAGTAATAACACCTGAACAAAATGGAAATTGGGCAGTTAAATTTTTCATCCTTTGCCGTTAATGCATTCGCATTCTTTGTATTTCTTGCTTGTGACAATGTCTGTGTTCAGGCCATTCACAATATCCCTAGATCTCAGGGCTTCAAGAACAACAGCTAGAAAATGTTAATGAAATTCTTCTTTTTTTACAACCAGACAAAATAATTTGCCTCCACCTTCCACACCTCCCCTGCCCCATGGGGTTATTTTTTGGTTTTCTGTTCTATAAACCATGGACTATGAGCTTAGTTGCTGCCTAAAAGGTAATGTGATGGAAGCCTGGCTATAGATTTGATATATTGCAGGAAGGCTGCATTCATGAATTGTGAATAAGAGCAACAATATTTCAAATATATATTGTCAAAGCTGTTTTCTCTCCAATAACACTGCACATAAAATGTTACAAGTGTAATGGCTATTTTACTTGCAGTTAAAAAGTGCATAGAATTGCAATATATCAGCTGTTGTTAAAATGACATCTGGATATATATGAGGGTTTTTCCTTATCCTGTTTCAGACTTCTTTACTGCCAGTATTTCCTGTTAATGGTATTAGTATTAAAGAATTACTAGAGCGACAATAGCACCTACATATGTATGTATATACACATACATATATATGTATTTGTTCTTGGCAGATCTTAGTACCTGTATTTAATGTACATTACTATCTGTAGAATGACACAGTAATTTCTCTGTAGTTCAAATATGGACCTCACTGGACACTTTGCACTTGCATCTGTCAAGTACTGAGTGCCCATAATTGCCTGTGGTCATTCTGAATAGCTGTTTGTTTCCACATCTCGTTGAAGTAGACGGTTGAGACTTGGTGCTGCTCCAAAGATTGCAGAATTGTAGGGATGATCTTGATTCAACTCCTTCAGTAAAATCAGTTGCAGTAAAATTAATTATTCAACTGCACTTCAAAGGTATTCTAATACAGGTCGTTAAAAGCTCTAAAGGTCTGACAAAGAAATTAAAAGTGACTTATAAAGAAGGATTTCTCTTTCAGAAGCAGACAGCATGCAATCCTTGATCAGCTGTGAGGACAAATGCAAAGCTTTGCTTTTGCTGCGACCAGGATTTCATCCACAGTGTGGGATTTCTGAAAAGTTCTCGTCACAGATGTTTGAAGTTTTTAATAGGAATAGCAAAGTTGAAAATCCTTCTTAATATGCTGTGCATACGGCACACATAGAGCATCGTGTTCCTTCTACTCATCCTTGAATAAGTCATTGCTTAAACTTAATGCCTTATTTTTACAGTTTCTCCTTGATTCTTGCATAGGAGCCTGTACTTGCAGAACACGTCAGAATTTCTGAAAGGATCTATGTTCACTACTTTGGACCAAGGTTTTAGAAGGCAAATCCTTGAGAGTAGGAAACTGCACTTATTCTTTTAGAAATCTGTAAAGCTCCTCACCTTAGTTTTAGGATTGGTGTCTGACACTGAGAAATGTGCTCTGGGACTACTGGGTTATGTGGAACATCTTTCTCCAAACTTCCCCTGCTTGGCCAGCAGCCCTGGACTAGTGAGCACAGTGCCTGGTATAAGATGCCTGTGACTGCCTTCTGCGGTCTAGATGGGAATGCAACCGAGCTTCCATGATCAATGTTATTTCAAACCTTAGAAATGAGGAAGCGAGAAGCAAGAGCTTGTTATGAAAGTGAATCCAGTTGCATATTCCTGCTTAGTCTGAAGTGGCTGCTTGTCCTTCTGCCTGCAGTTCCTGAGTGTTTGATGCTGCAGCATGCGCTCCATCCAGCTCTATTCTGAACTGCTTAGCTACTACATTTAGTGTTTGATTAGTGAGTCATTAAATACAATATAAGTCAGGAGAAAAAACCCTGTATCCTTTCGTTTCCAGTAATGGCTTGAAAAATGTTCAGGGTACATGTGATAGGCCTTCGTTGTGGGCAGGACAGGGGGAATGAGAGTTTCTAGAAATCAATTCTAGCCACGTATTTTATAACGTAATATGTCATCCAATATTTGTGGACTGAGATTGCCAATCTAAGGACATAGTTTTTCAGTTTCTAATATGATATTTGATGATAAGTTGTAAGTAGACCTTTATACTTTTAGTCTCTGGTGAGTGCCTTTTCTGGCTGTGTTGAACTGAAGAAGTTGACTTTCACAGGATTTGGTCCTCCTAAGAGAGAAGCAGCAGAGATTGACATAATACTGAGTCAGGGACACGCCACAAGGCAGTTTATCACTGACAGCATTCTTGACTTTTAATTGTTCTTTCCTCCCTTTCTTCCTCTTCTTTCCTCTCCCTCTGGTTTTCCTCAAAATAGTTTAATACCAGCCATTCCTAATGTAATCACACTGAAATTATGGAAAAATCGAGCAAAGCTATGATCAAAGGCCCACGATATATTTTTTTTTCCCTCTCCTAAGCAGATTGTAGGCTACTTTTGCTATCCATTACATGTGCTTCTGTCAGAGGGAGAAGCTGCTATTGTTTTGTGCGATGTTATTTTTATGGTGCCACTTAAAGTTCTGCTCCTGAAACACTGCTGTGAATAGTATTTGCTGTGCTCCCATATGACTACCAAATACGTACCTCTTGGGAAGCGATCAGTGGTTAACCTTGAACAACGTGCTTGTTTAATCTGTAGACGGCAAGCTCAATAGAAACGATCCACTGAATCCAAATGTGATAAAAACAAATGTGCGCTGATGCCAGCTGATGTCCATGGTGGCATGTAACTGTGTGCGTGTATTGTTGATGGATACATGTTCCTCTGCCCCTGCTTTCTGTGGTGGAGTAAAAATGAATCTCTGACAGGGTCAGTGGTGCTGTGCACCTGATTGCATCTTGCTGAGCAGCAGCGGCATCTTGTGCTGTGTGATCTTTAATGGGGCAGCCCTTTAGAGCTGAAACACTCTAGGAAATGCAACTAATCCATAAGGTAAGAGAGAAGAGTATATGCTGTCCCATTATTCAAATGCTACTTCCTAAACATCTGGAGGCTTTTTCCAGATCATCCGTGGTCTCTTCACTGTCCACGTTTTTGTCCATTTCTGTCACTCTGTTACAGTCAGTTCGTGTTTCCCCACAAGGAGTCCAACCAAAATTGTTTGTACCAAACCACTTGTTTTCCTTACTTCAATGGGAACAGGAACTGCAAAATCTGGATGCTAGTGGGTTGGATAGCGAGTCTCAGTATGAGCATTCATAAAACATGTGCAAAGTGCAAGCTCAGGTTACAGAAGCCTCTGGAAAGGAAAAGAGTACTTGCCTTGCTGCAGGGGTAGTTGCTGGCTTGGAGAGGAAAATCCATACAGAGATAACAAGCATTCTGGAAAGTGGTTATTGTCTTACTTGCATTAAAATGAAGCCTCTGCGTTATTTTTAGTTGTCATGGTTTTGAAAAAAAGAATAGGAGACACTTATTCCTGGGCAATTGAGAGGCAATAGGTAATTTGTGGAGGTGACAGAAGAGCTGGTGCAGATGAAGCTATGCAGGGAGAAGCAGCATGCCTCAAATTCACAAACAGCAGAGGATGAGGAGCTGAAGAAAAGGGTTATAGCTGGACATGGAAGGATGTCCATTGCCTTTGTAATTCTGCATAACACTGACCGCCCTCCAGCAGTTTGTATCGATTCTCCAGCTACCTGCAGAAATGTCTGGCTTGATTATAGGATTAGTGCTCTCCAGCACTTAGTAAGGAAGTAAAAAAAAAAGCAAACCCAATCTATGTATTTAATTATGTGTCCTAGAGCAGCTGAAGATGGATGTCAAAAGTACAAAGGCTCAGTCACAGTGGTGGCAATGACAGATCTGGCAAGTGTCACACCAGGCTGGTAAAAGTGGAAACCTAAAGCTGTGGCTTTACAGTGTATCCTAAAATGAGGCATGAGAGTTGTGATCGAAGGACACAGAGAAGGAATCTTTTTTTTTTAAAGGAATTTGGCCTAAACCAGTATTTGGCTGCTGATTCAACTTCACTTGAAAGAACGCGTTGATGTTTCTTGAAAGTTATTCTGGGAGTTCTGGTTTATTGTTAAAAATAGCAGTAAATCTTTGCTGTAATGGTTGTAATGAAAAATTTGGAAAACGATGTGACCAAAGCTGAGGTGTTTCTGAACGTCTAACTAGCATGAATGTCTTCATCTGTTTTGGTGAAAATTTCAGGTAACAGTCAACTTGCTGCTGGTTTTAACTTTTTTTTAGTCCATACAGAAAACCATATACTGAGTCATTGTAGTTAACTGAAATTTCTCAATTTTAAGGACACATGAGGAATCACAATCTTTACAGTTTTACCGCGAATACAACCTCGTTTTGGTATATGTCTGTCCTTTTCTTAGTCTTCTTTTTCTCCAAAGAAAGAGATTTTTTCGAAGTATCATGGCACTGTCCAGTCTCACTTGCCTGCCGAAGAAGTTCAGGTGTCCACGGGGTCTTATTGTACCATGGACTATCTTTTGTTGACCATCTGAGAATTTAGTGTGATTATGCTTTCATGTTGATGCCTTGCACGGCCACAGTTCTCATTTTAAAGGTCAGCTACACTCCCTTGCCTCAGTCCTTGCCTCTAGTATGAGCTCTGACTATGGGCTCATCTTTTTCTCATGAAAACCATTACTTATTTATTCCAGATCACTAAAAGATGAAAGCTACAGGTAAAAACGGAATACTTCAATATCCTTCGTAATGTTGTGCTCATGGCGACAGAAGGTCCAGGTAGTGGGGACAGGGAGCGAAATTGGTGATAATTCAATCCTCTCTTTTCATTGTGGGAAAGACATTTAAATTTTACAAGAACTGGCTTCATAAAAAGGAGGAAAAAGTTTGAGTAGGTAAGGGACATAAAATTATTTTACCTATCACTAGGAGGCAAAGCAGCAATGAGTAGGACATTTCCATGGGGAACCCTTCCAGCAGTAGCAAGTAGTGCCAGGAAAAACAGCCACAACAAATTCAAAAGTAGGTTCTGGTCAAAAAGGAGTAAACACATACTTATGATTGAATGCACATCCACAGGGAAGATGTGGTTGGGAAAGTAAGCATAAGAATTGCAGATAAATACTAGAATAGGATGTAAGGTAGGTAAGGAAATTGTGATGCTGAGCTAGTAGAAAATAAGATATTACTAAATATGACTGGGTACAAATATGTTGATGCTCTTATTTTACGTATTTCATAGACATCACATGGGGAGATGATGTGCAATGGGATGACTGCTGGGTATTTGATAGTCTTACATTGCATCTTGCTTACAAAAAATCCTCTTACAGTCTGCAGGTAAGGGCTGTGCAAAGGGAGTAAGAATTGCAGGAGACATAGCCTGTGATTATGCACCTGGCCCATAAACAGCTGCTTCTGTGGAGGGAAAGAAGAGAGATGTGTTTTGAACAGAGAAACCTTTTTTTCCTGAGTCGTAAACCCAGACTATCTTTCTTTTGCTCTTTTTCTTTAAGTTTTGGTGGGGCCTGAACCAAGACTTGCTCTTGCTTCCCTATAAACCCCAATGACTTCAGTTTAGTATGCGCAGGTGAGAGAGTAGGTCCACTGGTAACCTCTGCCTGTCTTCTGTTCTCTAGCTTCCCTCAGGTGGTAATTTTTAATGCTTGGAACAACTGCTGCTGCATAACCTGCGCTATTTTTGACAGGTCCAGATGGTGAGTAAGACAACTTCATCTTGACAGTGCCAGAGGAGCTTTAAAGTTCACTGTAGCGCCCCTCTGGGCTTGGCAGGGAAGATGCTCTGGAGCTACATCTGCGTTGTCCTCCCCTGGTTGAGTTTCCTGATCTGTTGAGGTCGCAGCTGGTTCAGCCCCTCAGCACTGTCCCCTGGTGGCTTGCAGGCCACGTGTGGTGGCCGTAAAGGATGTGGGTAGATAACTGTTCTCTTGTCCCCTGTTTTCAGTCAGGGCTATGGAGTAGCTAGGCTTGGTAAGGAATTTTCTGGATAAGTTCCTTTACATCAGAGCCTTTCTGGGACAGTAAAAGCGAAGCAGTAAGAGTGGCGAGGGTGGAGGTCTGCCTTCCTCTGTGGGAGGAGAGGATGGAGTGAAGATAAAAGAGCATCTTGAGCCCCTTATAGCTGGGCACAAGGTCCTGCGATAGATGAACAGTCCCAGGGCTGTACAGCAGAAAGTAATGGGGGATCTTGCAGGTTTTCTGGGGGAAAGCCTTCCTCACTCCAAGGGACTTGTTGGAGGGATGCTGAGTATTTGAAAAGTAGAGGTACCAGGAGCCCACCAAAGGAGCTGTTAATGTTGTTTGTAACTGATTAGATCTATTTATACTGTCTTTCCTCTCCCTATATGTTTATTTTTCTGCTGGATTACTGCAGGCTTCCTGGGCATTAAAGCAGCAGTTTGGTAGGGAGATGATATTGTGCCTGAGCTGGAGTGCAGCAAATTGGCAGCATCAGCATTCTTACTCCCTATTTTAGGCTGCTGCTGCTGTACAGAGTAGGTAAAGTCAACATTAATGTCACAAAAATATTACAAATGCAGGTTTGCAGGAACCATACAGTTGCCCTGATACTAACATTTTCTCACTCTAATGACAGGTGGCTGCATGGCAGCACTCAAATATTCATTTTGATATCTTCTTTCTCATGAGACCTTTTTTTAACATCAAGGTTTTGGGTTTTTTTGTTTTGTTTTTTTAACACATAATCAGATTCCAGATTACTGACTTAATCCTTTTCTTTATCATTCTTGAGTGCCAGGGACTGACTAACAGCCACTCTGTTAAAGGGCTGGCCACAAAAGACTGGGATTAATAAAGTCATAGTGGTAGGAAGTTCTACTGCACTCTGCAGGCTGAATATCTCTCATAGTCTTTTCTGGGACTGTGTGGCAAACACAAGTTAAAACTAAAGCAGGGGCTGTCTGTTAATAGAGAATAATTTCAAATTTTCATCTTCACTTGTTCCTTCGTTAACATGGGTAACTTAAATGGAGAAAAGGAATTTCAAAATATGTTTTTATTGGATTTCCTTTAAGTTCTTGGTTGATTGCTCATTTTCAGGACTCTACAAACTCTGCTGTAGAGATATTTGCTTATGGTCAACTCTGGGAAGGTGAGGACAGGGAAGAATATGTCAAATCTATTCCCTATTGCAGGAAGCATTGATAAGAATACTCTGTGTGTGATTTTAGTAATTTTGATAGATTTCTGAATGGGACATTACACATAGGCCTTTCAGTCTCGCAGTTTGATGGATGGCTGAAGAGTGCTTATATGAGACAATATACTGGTAATGTACAAAAGATGAGGACAGACAAAGAAAGAACTTGTGTTCTTCAGATTTTTAAAAATAAAACCCCAGGCACTTCAGTTACATTTAAATTATGAATTTGAAGCGGTCCTGGCTTTGACAAGAAATACAGGCTCCAGCTGACACTTAAGCCACTGATTGTTAGAAGTTTGGACGCTACACGAAGAAGGACGATTCAACTTATTTTCTTATTCGCTTTTCCAAAGTATCTACCATTTGATGGTAATGGAAAGAAGTTCCTGGGTTATATAAATCTTCTCAGCAGCTATACAGGAGAAGACCTGTCTCATAAGAATGGAAACTAATTATTTTCCTGCAACTTTCTTCATTGTGTGTGTTCATTCCATCCTCATTTCCCCTTTTCCGTTTTGATATATGGAAGGAGAAATAAAGGGCAAGAAAAATAACCCAGCAAAAGAATGAAACCTTTTAAAACCTTTGCATGGAAAAACATGTCTCTTTTCACCTTGCTGCAAGTAAGGGACTGAGCTGGTCTGATGTTGGCTCATCCTTGCTTTACCCAGAATCCACATGATAGATCAGGAGCTAATGACTCTTCTTTACCTATTGAGATAGTGGCATATTCTATTTTCTGTCATCCCTTATGCAGCTGGGGCAGGAGGGAATGAGAGAGGATGGGATAATCTCTTGGAAGGCAGCATTTAACACCTGTCTGGTAGGAGATAATTGCCACATTCCTGGGCCATTAGCATGGCAGAACTTTGTAGTGAAACTGTACCCAGCTATCTATCACCAGGTG
This sequence comes from Pampusana beccarii, assembly GCA_013399365.1. NCBI lineage: Eukaryota > Metazoa > Chordata > Aves > Columbiformes > Columbidae > Pampusana > Pampusana beccarii. Next base: position 782,578 of record VWYH01002511.1, on the reverse strand, counting down.
GATGTCAGACTGTTTCGTTGCAGAAGACACAAGCACAGAATGAAAGATGCATGAATAAAGCATGTTTGGGCAGATAAAATGTAGTTTCTGCCAACATCTCTGCCTCAAAACCATATAGAGAATTTTCTCACTGCTGTCCTGCTTCAGAACTGTTTGAGGAACACTTGGGAATTACTAAAGCGGTGTCTATATTGCAGTCGGAGGAGTGATTGTACAACAGGCACAACCGTCCCTCATCCAGCCTGCTGAGCACTAACACAACGTTTCACAGCGCTCTGGCTTTTGGATAGGTAGCCCAAAAAAACCAACCTCAATCACAAGTCTGGGTCATTGTGCCTGCATTGCTTTCCACTGAGCAAGCAAGGTTAAAGACAGCTTCGGAAACATTTGCTGCTTCTCTGGCCGGTTCCTGCTGACATCCCTGTGGGTTTGTGGGTACGGTGACCTACAGACCAGTGCACCAGAGCCACTTTGGAAAAATGGCTTCTTATCATCTGTACCCAAAGTAGTATTCTGGGTACGTGTCTTCTGCTATGTAGACATAGCTTGGCATTTTTCCACCAGCTGTCCTGCTTCTCAATGCTATTCTTTAATGTGTATTGATCCTTGCGGTTTGCAAACACAAATAATTATTTTCAAATGCATACCAAGAAACTGGAGCTTTCCTATAAGAAGGAAAGCCCCTTGACATCTGATGCTGTAAATTAAAAAGCTTTTGCGCGTTGTGGTTTGCTTATAGTTGGGTCCTCAGCATGGCGTTTGAATTGCATTAGATAATAAACTAAGCAGCAAATATACAGGAAAGGAGATGAATATTTAGCAAAGAAAAATTCGGGAGTTGATGTATACTCTGTAACCTACAAATATGCTCTGCTAGTTGGTCTGAATGCCAGTTCCTTGCATCAGCAGGAAGGACAAGTTGATAGCTTCCTAATTCTGCTATTCATTTGCTTTTTATTTGAGTCTGTTCTGCACACGGATTATAAATTATTGTATTGCTTTTTCTGTAAGCCTGAATGTAGAATTGCATCACTTCTTACTGCAAGCACATAGGGTTTAAGTCTCCCAGGGAATGCTGAGCCCTTAGTCTGATTATTTAATCATACTGTAATATAAAGGAAAATATTTTGTAATTTTACTGCCTGTCCTATAACATCTTCGAGCTTCAAAATTGGGTGCCCAAAATGAGAAACTACTTAAAACCTTGCTTTGCAGTTCTCATATTGTGCTGGAACTGCTGTTCAAGCAACAAAAGGTGTTATTTTTGACACTTAATTTGCAGTACAGAACTATTTTGAGAATAGACTTGATTTCATCTACTTAATGACCTTCACTGTATATAACAGTTGGAGAACTAAAAGTTACTGAGAGGTTTGTGATAACAACAGAATTCCAGGGGAGAGGAAAAATTGTTTTACTAGTTTTCTGAATAATAAATCCAGAGCAACACAATACTTGGTGTGCAGCATTTTAATTTAGCAGTGAAATGAAACTCAGATTTTCAATTTCATAGGATCATTTTGGTTGGAAGATACCCTTGAAATTGAGTCTGTTGTATCTTTGTGACCACTGTCAACAGGGAGCACTAGCAGTACTGTGTAGGAGTGGTGATCTTTACCTGATAAAAGAAACAGGATTTAAATTTCCACATTAATGGGTCCTGCAAAGAGCAGGGAATTGGGCTTGGTGAGTGTTATGGATCCCTTCCCAGTTGACATTTTCTATGGTGTTGATGGGCTAATTGCAATGGAAGACGACAGTCTGGTTTTGTGGATTCTATCCTGAACTTGATCTACTATTTATTTTTCATTATACACAGACTTGTATAATTTTGTAGTGGTCCTTGTTGAATGAAATTATGGCCTCTGAAACACAACTGAAAATCTGAACACAAATCTTTTACTGCAATAATATTTCAAGTTGAAAAATCTCCGGATATATTTGGATATATGTGCATCGTTTCTAATGCCATCTCAAATGAAATTGCAAATAATTGTTGAAAATGTCTCAGGAATAATAATTCTAACTCATATTTGTCTTGGGATCCTTTGAAAATCATCTTGCTGATGTGTTGGGAATTACCTCTTGTTTAGCAGGCGAGATAAGTCATGACCCAACATACCGTCATGGCCCGAAAACACCTGACGTTAGAATAAAGATTTAATCGCCGTGGGGAGGCAAAGAATGAACTGTTTATGTTACAGTTGCTTTCCTGTCACACAGTGTGAATGGTGTTAATAGAGAGGGGACCACAACTACCAAAGGTGTTTGCAGCTAATGTGTCCTACTTTGCATTTGTAATAGGCAAGGAATATGCAGTAAAAATTGCTTATTGCATCACGACTAAATAATAGCTTCTTTAAGTACATCAGCTTAGTTTCTCATTATCACATGGGCATAAAAATGGAAAAAAGCCTTATGCCTTTACACGTTTTGAATGTGTTGTGGGGTTTTTTTGTTTCGTTTGTGTGGTTTTGTTGTTTTGGTTTTTTTTAAAAAAAACCCTATCATGTTGGAAACATTCAACACTGACACTAATTTCCTGTGAAACCAAATGATCAGAAAATAGTGAATGATCTAGTAATCAGAATCAGCAAGTGGAGTTTAATTCATTTGCCTGTGCAGTGCTTGCCAACACTGTCATGTAGAGCTCGCTGCTGTTCCAAGAGCCACTTGTGCTTATAATAATTAGAGTTCCAATGATCTGGAACTGCTTGATTCAGCTAAAGTTTTGGCAGGTGGTTGACACGCTGAAGCATATTTAAACACTGTGCTGGCCTTGAAAAACTCACTTCAAATTATTTGCATGCCTGTAATGGTGCTAAAGTCATCCCAAAAGAAAAAAAGTGTCCAGTCTATCAGCTGTGGATGTGGAGTTATCATTTTATGTCACATAAAACACACAAATTACTGATTTTGAGGAATAAATGGATTGGGAAAGCTCAATTGGTTAGTTATAAATTAAATTGCTCCTCTGTTTTGATATATGATAGCTCATGCACACTTAACTCTATTAGTAAGCCTTCATCGCTGGAGTTGTGCCTGATGATCAGGTCTAGATATAGAATTACCAGAAAATGGATGAAATGTAAATACTTTTTCTTATAATACCAAAATACCCCATGAAAAGTTCAAAACAAACCATTTCATTTTTGAGCCTTCTCAAATTTGCAAAGCCTTATCAGACAATGTCAAGTTTGCCATCAGATGTCAGTTAAGACCGAAGGAGCTACAGTTTTCCTGGACTGCTAAACCTAAAGGTACTATTGAGATAATTTAGTCTATATCGGTTCCAAACAAATGCTAATGGACTTTCCAGAATTATTTTTTGCCTGAAAATTAGAATATCTTTTAGATCAAGTGTAGGGTAACACATCTTTTCCATGTGATCACTTACTGTTCAGTTAGCTGATTTTGCCACTGGCTTCTGTGTAAGGTGGTTTAACACAAGCTTTGGTGTTTTGCTGGTTTTTTGTGCTAGTTTGGGGAAAAGATGGATGTAGAGCTATTGCTCTTAATGTGCACTTCAGAACCCACTAAAGTTTTACCCAGGGAAGTTAGATAGGCTCTGACCATGATGAATTTCACATACAGTTCAGGAGTCTAATAGTCAAGAACTCCTGGCTTAAAGTTCCCGGAAATTTCTGTTCAGATAATAAAGTTTGGGCTCTTTGTGTTCAAATTCCAGGGTTAATGAAACATCAGTTGCATAGGAAACCAGCATGGTGAGCTACAGTGCAGCAAAGCGTGTTTCTCTAGGATGGAAATGTCCATGTGAGTTATGGAAGTGTGGTTGGCACGAGGCACAGAAAGGGGAGGGAACACCTGGAAAGGAACTGGGATGAATTGGGGACTGGTGGCTTTTTACTGGTCGCTCGCTGGCTGTTTTAACATGATCATAAACTTCCTTTTAACTTGCTTTTTGTTATCACATGGAGTACTTGCATAAAAATGTCTGCTAACAACTCCTGTTGACTTAAGAATTGAGTTTTTCAGCCTTATAGGAACTATCTCCCTCTTTGTAAAATTTTGTACAGCATTCCCTGTGATTAATTCTGCTATGTCAAATCATGGCTCTGTTTTATTTGCTGTCAACAGCCTTTTGTGAGATGTTGTTTACTTGTCACAAGTTCTCTGAGGGGAGAGAACTCCAAGTGCTTTGCGTTTCTCCTCTGATTCATTTGTTAGCAGCGGTAGACGGTTAATTAGGAGAACGATAGGCAGAAAAGAAAATGAAATATGCTTTTTTTTTTTGGTTGGATTTTTTTTTTTGTTATTTTGTTTTAAACTCTCAAAGCTCAATATTAAGCCAAAATGAAAGCAACTGACATTACCGTTTCCATCAAGAAAAAAAGATAAGGGCAGTTTTTCATTATAAATGTTGAACTGTTGAAAGCCAAAAGCAGTAAAAATAAGAACTTGCTATGCAAAGATGCTGGTTTTGTGGCTTTTTGTTACTTGAGTCATGAGATCGTGTCTGCTTTGTGATTTAATGCTGTCCACACACAGGTTATTAGGTTCCAGTAGGAATGGTTCTTGCACTTATTAGCAATATATCTTCAGTAAAAACTGTCCTGATCTACTAATCACAACCTGTTGCTTTATAGAGGTCGCCACTGAAAGCATCATATTGTGTTGTGCAGGTGACATTTGTTAAATACTAATTGGCACCAGCATATGAATGCGGTCTGGCCATGTGAGAAGGCTGCACCCAATTTTGCTGCAGCACAAGGCTTTGCAAAACAACAGGTCGTGCTCCCATCAGTGACTAGGATGTTGTTGAATAGTGAAACTGTAGAGGTAGATTATAGCAAGAGATACTGATTTTCAAGAATTAACTGCACGGAAATATTAAAGGTTCAGAAAAGAGCTCTGTGAATGACTTGGACTCTGGAACTCTAGTTCAGTCTTTCATTTAGGAAGAGACATCTGACAGTAGACAGTCTGTTAATCTTTGCATATTTCAGAGTGGATGACTTCCTAAAGGGTGTGTTAAAGCTCCAGCAGAAGTGCAGTGCATGTTGCACAAGTTGTCTGAAGGTTCTTGAGCCATGTATAGGTAGAGGGCTGAAAGAGTTCCTCCTGTAGTTGTAAGATCAGTTAAGAAAGCTTGGAGTAAATCCACTCAGTGTTTTAAGGAGCAATAGTTATCGTTCCACAGTGGAGAAGCCCAAGACTCTGCTCCTGGCTTCAGTTCCTATTTTGCTACAGACCTTCTGTATGATGTTGGACAGATTCCCTATCACTCGGCACTTCAGAACTTGCCCTGTAAACTGAGCATAGCGTCATCTCTTGGATGTCAGGCTGTGGATTAACTGCAAAGGCTGGATACAGAAATGCCAACGCTGGCTCTTTGGGAGGCAGTTTTCTTTGGGAGGTAACACAACCTCCTATGTGTGGGATGTTATTTGCCACGTGAACTTGGATGCTCAAGTCAGTGGTGATGTGCGTATCGCACTTTGCCAGACTCAGCAGTGGTACTGATCTTCTCCCTTTTAGTCACTATGTCCTCCCTGCATGTCTTTCTACTCAAATTTTTGCATTGTCGGTGTTTTCCCTTTGTCAAACTCTTTGTCCCAACCCTTCCCTCCCTTGCTGGCCTGTATAATAGAGTTGACAGAGAAGTGAACTACATAAAGGTTGTGAAGTACTTACACAGCTTCCATTGTGATAGTGTGTCGGTACCTGAGAGTGATAGATACACATAGGCACAAGACCTCATGGCATACATACTTATTCTGGGTATCAGTAACATCTAAGCTTTATTCTGTACAAAACCTGGTTGTGTAGCACAGTAGTTTCCTCAGTCTTTTATCCATTGTGACTCTAGTACTCTCTGAGAAAGAAGTCACTTATTCTCTGTCAGTGTCAAACCCCAAATGAAGAAAATTTAAATCGTATTTCAGTCTTTTCAGTAATAACATAAAAACTGGCTAGTAAGAGCCTGAAACGAAGTTTGAAAATTGATTCTCTGTAAATGTGCGTGATGGTTTTTGTGCACATAAATGTCAGGTTCCACATTACATTAACTGACTTGTAATTTTGCTAATAAAGCACCAGTGGACTTTCCAATGTGCAGAAAGAAGGGTTAAATCTTCTCAGCAATAACATTCAAATGTCAATGCATACAAACCATTCCATGCACTCAGTGCAACAAAACATGTAGAAAGTTGCGCATTCACAAATTGTGTCTGAACAAGATCCTTTTGAATATTCAGCCCATAACGTGTAACATTTAATCACCAAATACTGAGTTTAAATAGAGCTTTTGGATGATGATGATGAAGAAATGATTAATAAGTGGTCTTAAATGTAGTTCAGAACCTCTCTCTAGGGAGTCTTGCTTTGCCAGTTTGGGTAAAATGGCCTCCTACAGCAACAGAATCAGAAATGCCAATTGTAATTGAAGTCTTTAATTACATTTCCTGCTTTATTTCAAGGTAATGAGTGTTTGGGTGGGGTTTTTTTTTCCCCTTCTTTGAATTTTAGTAGCACTGAAAATGTATAGGCTTCCCATGAACCCTTGG